>VZTB01005217.1:241910-275413 GCA_013397245.1 Thryothorus ludovicianus
AAAAAAAAATTAAATCTGCTGCCTCTTGTGTCTTTTGTGAAATGCAAAGAAGGCAAGAGCAGCAGAAATACATCCTTGAGACAGCCTTCTAGACTTTTTTAGATCTTTGGCATAAGCACCAGACAAAGTTTGCAGTCAGGAAATGTCAGCAGTATCTGATTATCACCTCCCACTGCCACATGTATTGTTACTTGTCTTTTTGCTGAGCCAAGTGGGAAATGCAAATATTTATTTTTATCCAAAAAAGCCCAGGATATGCAGTTTCTCTTTTTGTTTCTATGGACTAATGACTACTTCTAATGGACTAATGACTTCTAAAAGAGAAATTTAACACAGAGGTACAATTTACCACGATGGCCCACTGAACTTTTCTATTTACTATGATCCAGTGAAAGAAATTGTTGTAAAGAGTTTTCTATTTTTCATAGCATTGTTACAGCCAGTCTTGTTTGCTTTACTAGATTTTATTTCTTTCAAACAATTTCAAGACACAACAAATTATTCAGTCTCAAAATGGGAACAGAACCTTACAGCTATATCAGCTTCTTCTGAAATAGATATACTGCATAAAAAGATCAGTGAAAATTATAAATCAAATCATATCCTTAGAGAGATGATCAGAAATTCTAGCAGACAATTCTAAAACTTCCTAAAAATTCTTAAAACTTCTCCCTAAAACTTTCAGTATTGTCTCTATTTTCCATGATTTCTTAGGGAAGAGGATCATTTCCTTGAATAGTATGACATGCCCACCTTCCAGGAATAAAAAAAAAAAAAAAAACCAAAAAAAAAAAACAGTTTATGTGCTTGTTATATACCCTGTGTTAGAAAAGAACAGATATAATAAGTTACCAAATATTCTGACAAGCCCTCAGAAATGTATTCTGACTTTTTAAATGCATGTTTGATTTTGGCAGTGTAATGCCTATGCAATTAAGATAAATGAGATAATCATGTGCTTAGAACATATCACACTGAAACTTTAATTGTAGATATCACACAACCCAATAACAAGTTCCTACTCCAAATGGAGCATACTAATAGATGTATAAGAAGGTTCCCAAAAACTCAGTAGTAGTGCAGTCATGTGAACAGTAATATTGAAGCTCTTTATTGGTTTCACACTGTGAAAGCCACTAACTTTCAATTCTGTGATGTTATTCAACACAATTTGATCAGCTACTTTATGCCACTGTGAATAACAACAAAAGATATAAGAGAAGTAATAAAATAAGAATTTGTTAAAGTCAACCGCCTTGTCCCATTATAGAGATGATAGGATGAGAAAGAGGCTGTAAGATTCAGAATTGTCAGGCTATTAAAATAAATTCATTTTCTTTTGCTTATGTCAATGACAGCAAAAGAAAGAAAGAATTAAACAAGAAAGCATGATTTCAGTAGTTGAAAAAATGTGTAGTTCCATAAAGAAAAAAGTCAAAGAATGAATGCTATATCTAAATGACAGATTTCTTTATTTTAGATATATTCATGTACCTACAGATTTCTTCATTTTAGCTCCTCAGGAGTGATTCTGAGGACATGTTCCATGCTGAAATAAGAATAATCCAATTGTATAATCTCTATGTGTTTCCCATGCTTTGTAGTTTCTTCTATTGATTAATTTTTTTTTTTATTTTTAATATAACATTTTTTAGTAATGGCTTTAGATGTGCATTAAAATGAATACATATATGACATAACTTTCATCTCTTTTGACTGCATATTTACAAATATCTCAAAGATCTGGAAAGTTTTTTGATTTTGTTTTTCAGCAGATAACAAAACAAACAAAACAAACAAAAAAATAGCAAACCAAAACAATCCAAGATCAATAAAATGCTGAGATGTTTCTTTATATAGATATTACTAATCAAACTACCAGATTTGATTCTTAAAGTTGTGGTCTAACATTATCAACTAAGCAGTCTAAGAAAGAAAAATGTTAGAGAGTAATTCTCTTTCCGTAAAGTGCCCTAACATTCAACTAGCAAAAAGTGATTAGCAAGAGTCTGGTGTTTTATTTAAAACTGTTTAATACAATGTTCATCACTACAGCCTTCTAAAGATATACTGGGTACCTCACACTTTAAAATGCCTTTGAGAGTCCTCTCAGATATTTACAGAAAGAAGATCTCATAAAACAGCTTTATAGCTGAAGTGTTAATTTTTTTCACAAAGAAACAGTCATGTAAAATCATATGATGTATATAATCAAAAGCAAATTTTAAATACGTAGGCTAAAATAATAATAATGATATTACATAGTTAATGTGAGAAAATTTGTATTAAAAATATGTACTTTTAAAAAAGTAAATTTATTTCCATCTAATCTACCTACATATACATTTAAACAAGTAAAATAATATTAACTTTGTGAATTTGTATTTCATGTAAAATATATTGACTACAAAAATTTGTAAAAGCAAAGTTTCACCAGGGAACTTTAAAAAACAAAATGAAAACTTCCTTTCTATTGCACACACATTATCCCCAAAAACTCAAAGAGAAGCACAAACAATCTTGTCAAACCTAAAACAGACTACAGAAATAGCAGATCAGATACAAAACCTTAATGAAAAATCCAGTTCATTTCCGTGTCATCCTGTAACTCCAAACAATATATCAATTATCTATTCAAGGATCTTATTAAATAACAACTCAGCATTCTGCTCATTGTCTTAACGTTAGATGCGCCTTTGTAGAACTGCAACTTCTTTCACTTTGCCCAGGCTCATATGATAGTTAACAAGATTATTGTAAATTTCTGCAACAGAAGTCATACATCTCATTCAATTCCATCCACTGATTGCTGTGTCTTCTTACACCAAGCTGTATTCTTGTCTCATCAGAATCCAATAATTTTCAGTAATGCATTATCAAAAAGCACTATGTCCCCAGGTGCATTACAAGGAAATTTATGAAAAATGAGCCTCTAAAAAAAATTCAATATTTCTAAACTGTATAGACAAACTGATAGAAGGTAAGTTTGCTAATGTTTATTTGACCTTCTGTTTCCCTTTGGAATTAATACTCCTTTCAGAGAGAACCAAATATAGCCACTTGGGCTACTCAAAAGGGTCATGTACTTATGTTATGACAGGCATTGATTACAGTATCTTGATAAGTCAGCTAATGAAATAGCACTAAAAACTAGCTTGCAGTGGAAGTCTGCCAAGGTTCTATTTAGAAAACCATATCCAGATATATCAAAAACTCTTTACAGATTAATGAAAACAAAACAAAAATAAATTGGCAATATATTAATTATGTTCAAAACTGAATTCTCCAATTAAACTGCACTTTGCTTCTCCACATATTCTCATCTTAGTTTTAAAAATAACTCCTTGTCTGAAAGTCAAATGGGAGCTAGTAAAATGTCCTTAAGACAAAAGAAAAAAGGAGCATTCTTAGAAACTTCTACCAAGTGCAAACACACCAAGTACGTGCCATCTAACAAAGCACTCTTCCTATGTCTATGATCCAAATTATCCCAGTGATAACACGACAGACCAGAAAAAATGGCAACGAATCATGAGAAGACATTTACATAGAAACACTAATCCAAGAAGAAATAAATGCAGCATTCACTGAGTCTAAAGCCTAATCCCAAATTCAGTGTAAAGAAACTTTATTGCTCTGATTTGCTTCTGGAAACAGAGGTCCCAAGCACAATGCATTATTTCAAGCCCTGGGACCTTTTGTGCCTTCTTCAGTATAGAACCTCTTCCAGTAGAGAGTAGATACATCTAAACTACACACAAACACCACAATACCTTGCATGGATGCAATTTCTTGGTAGATATAAAGCTAATTTTACATCCTTACTCTAGAGATCAAGGTCCTCTGGACAGGTTCAGAATTGTGAACACCTACAAATGTTGGCAATGCATGCACCCTGATACACACCTACTAATTTAGTTAAGAAATTTTTAATGATTCATATACAATCTCATGTAACTCCATGAAAATGTAGCACACTTTGAAAATATAACTGCCTCATAAAAATATTAAGTATCAGTTGTAAAGCAGATTGCATTGTGCATGAATTATGGTATCTTTACATTCTTGAGGGCCACAGAAATAAAAGTCTAATATAAAAAGCTCTTCTAAATCAATCTCAAACAATGGCATAATCTTCCTCTTGTTCTTCTTCAACTCCATTCTTATGCATTAATATCCACTTCACTTCTTTGTTCAGCCCTCCACTTTGTACATACTTAGCTCTATGGCCAGCGTATACACTGCTCTCTGGGAGCACCCTCAGAGGCAACCCAAGAGTCAGTCTCCCACTGTTCGCACTGCATAGCTGCAGTGCATCTTCAGGAGGCTGCCCACCTCCAAGGTTCAACCTTGTTTCCAACTAACACCCCCCTAAAACCCTGGAGAGAGCACCACACAACATGTTCTCCACTACAGAACCTGCAACTAACAGTTTGTGTTCTGTACAGACAAGCTGCATTGATCCAGCAAAAATATGAATGGAAGCATGGTAGAACCTCCCAGGCAATCAAAGCACATGAGAAAACACAGTCAGGAAAGCCAGTCCTGCACCAGGTTTCCTACAGGCAATTTTTTCAGATGGAGAACCAGAATTAGCTGAGACCACACTGCCCTCGCTCTCTCTGCACTGGAAAACCGCTCACCAAAGCCTGCAGAACCTGACTGACATGAAAACAACCAGGAGTATTTCCACCAGGCCACAGAAAACATTGTTAAGGAACAATACTGAGGCAGATCACAATTACAGTAACATCAGTGAGCATCTAAGGAGTATCTGGGAATACTCCAGCACTTGCAGTGAACCAACACAGGCAGCTGAGCACTAAAGTGAGCTCCACTGTCTCCAAGTCCACACTTTGCCGAGGCCACAGTGATATTTATTTCTCCTCACTGCTGACAGGACACCTTCACAAGCTGTCCTTATCAACAGAAGAGAGAAAGTACTCAAATAAGAGATCAAATATGATCCTTAGATTGTCAGTAACTAAAACAGTCAAAACAGCAGCAGTAGGAAAAAGGTGGAAGCATTTGCTTGAAAGGTACTTTGAAAATGTCAGTTTTATTATCTGTAATAAAAGGGTAGATATCTTCTCAGGACAGATGGCCAGAACAGTTTCTTTTCAAAGCAAATCTTCAGCTGTCAAAGGCCCAGTCTCTGGGCAACAAGTAAGACTTAAGGATGTATCTCAAGACCTTTCGGACACTACAATTCCTGAAAATTTGGTTGGGTAAGCAAAACCACCAAAGGAAGTAGGTACCTTCACAAGACACTTATTCAATTCATATATTTCCCTGGGAAAAACAAAAAATAAATAAAAAATCCAGGCAAAATTCAGACAGGTAGAAAACACTGCCATCGATTAATAAGGTCATGGAGTAAACATGGAATTTGGTCAAGGATGTTTCTAATATGCCTCCAGCAAGGCTGTCATGATTCCTGAGACACCAACCAGAGGAAAAAGTATTATGTAGAGGATGAGTTGTAATGACAATGACACCCATGCAGACTCACTGCAGAACTGCTGTGCTACAGACTGGCACAAGCCTGGTTATGGCGAGTTTCCAGAGCACAATTCCTTTCTGCTTCTGGGCTCTGATTCAGAACTAGAAACAAATGTGCAACCTTCCTCCATGTCAAGGGCAATTCATCACAAAGAGCCACCAAGGTTATCTTGCACCTTTAAAAATTATCAGTTAGTGGGTGGTTATTTCATGTCTGATCCCAAAAGGTATATCAGAAATATGGACAGCCTGTAACATATTTACAAAGTTTTACCGTGCTATGCAAGACTCTTGAGAGATCAATATGGCTGTGGTGGGTTGACCTTGTCTGGATGCCAGGTGCCCACCAGAGACACTCTGTCACTCCCTTTCTCAACTAGATAGAGAAGAAAATATAGAAAAAGACTCATGGGTTGAGATAAGGATAAGTATGAGAAGAGAACACTAAGCAGTCATCACTGCATGTAAAACAGACTCATCTTGGGGGACATTAATTGAATCAGATCAGAGTAGGAATTTGAGAAATAAAGCCAAATCTTTAAAATAGCTTTCCATCACCACACCCTTCTTCCTTAATTTTGCTCCCCATTTTCTCTGCTTACTCCCTCTCAGTTGTGCTGTGGGATGGAAAAATGGAGCTGCTGCCAGTTCATCTCAAGTTTTCTCTGCTGAACCTTTGTCCTCAAGGAGAGAACTCTTCACATTCTTCCCCTGCTCCAATGTGGGATGCTTCCCATGGAAAATAGTTCACCACAAACTTCTCCAGTGCCTGTCCTTCCCACAGGCTGCAGTTCTGCACAAACTGCTCAAGCACGGTCTCTTCCATGGGGCACAGTCCTTCAGAAACTGTCCCCTGTGGGTCACAACTCCTGCCAGAAAGCCTGCTCCAGTCTGGGCTCCTCTCTCCATGCATTCACAGGTCCTGCCAGAAGCCTGCTCTAGCACATTCTCACAGGCTCACGGCTTCCTTTGGGAAGTCATCTTGGCTGCAGGGAATCTGCTCCACCGCTTGTAGCACCTCCTCCCCTCCTTCTTCACTGACCTGGGTGTCTCTGCAGGACTGTTTCTCTCACATATTCCCACTCCTCTCTTCTCCAGCTGCAATTTACCTCTGTGTAGGAACTTTTTTCCCTCCCTAACTGCATTACCCCTGGAGGTGCTTCCTCTGTCACTGATGGGCTCACTCTTGACCAGTAGTGGAGCCAGCAGACAGTGGCTCCACTGGACACAGGGAAAGCTTCCAGCAGCTTCTCACAAAAGCCACCCTAGCAGCAAACCCCACTACCAAAACCTTGCCATGCAAACCCAGTGCAATAATCCATGAGATAAGCTGGGCAGCACAGACAGACACTGACAGCCTGACTCCTGCTCCACTTCTAGCCCTTTTCTTCCATTGTTAACACCTGAATGGCATACACTATGATTGTAATTACAAAAATTATGCCAAGCTGCAGCAGTTATCAGATCTCCTGAGAACTGGATGAGTCAAGGGTTGTACAGAGTAGGTCAAGACCAGCATGCCTAAGAAAGCCTTACAGTGAATCTAGCTGGAGTGGTGTCATCCCTGAAAGCATCAGCCGGCCTTCCAGTAAAGACATCTGAGCCATTCTACAGAGCCTACATATCTGAGTAATGAACAAGCACTCCAGAATGAGACACCATCATTACCATCATAGACTTCTAGGTTATCCTTTAAAGTAAGCAAAATAAGTAGAGCCACAAATTCTAGGTGAATCTCTAAACCCAGAGCCTTTAACTGCATATGCACTCTTTATGCTCCAGTGCTCTTTAGACTCTCTTTGCTAGATAGCATCTGATAGCACTAATTTCTCTCTTCAAAATCAAAGCAAAAGAGCAAAATCAGAGGCCAACCATTTCAACAGACCTGTGTTCTACTTTTAGCTCCATATAGGCCTCCCATGGACAGCTAACCTGCATATATTGTAATTTAAGCTCTCAAAGTGTTATAAAAAAACCCAAAAAAATACCACTTCAAAAGATATTGTGATAATTAGTTCATTCATTATAAAGTATTATTAATTGTTCCAAAGAGAAATGCTACTTAAAAATACTATACTGCTATGGAACTATAACAATCTTACAGGACAAATGTTGACAAAGTGCAGAGAGGATTATGACCTTCAAGTAAATAATTTTTTATTTTTTATCTTGGCATTTTTATGGACCTTATCACTGTAAGGTCTGACCAACTCACAAATACTAATTAACTGAGCCTTTTTAATTATTCTCTCTGCTTACACAAGGGAAACCCTAGACCCAGTCCAATCAAAGTTCTCCTTTAACACTAGATGAGTCAGAAGAAAGGAAGGACAAAGCACAGTATGTAATGTTGATACTCACTGACCTAACACATTCATCCAAGGAGCCTGTGCGAAATGGAGCAATCTCTGAATTATCTGAACTCACACACAACGTCTCATGGTGCCATACGTGAAACATTTACAAGCCTCTCAGCAGTGGGTCCAAATGCTCTATACTGTGTACATAACCAACAAGGCTTAAACTTGTAAAACAAGCAACATTAATACATCCAATGCTCTTTCCTTGGAATCCAAGACTGTTTCTTGAAACATTTGTAGTAAAGCATCATAGATTTTAAAAAAACCCAAATAAAACAGTATTACAAACCTATCTAACAGAACAAATTATTTATTGTCAATAGCAAGACTGCACAAATCTGTCTGATTCTTCTTGTACGTGCTTCACTAAAATTACAAAGTAAGCACTAGAACAATCACTGCTTCATTAAGCTGCTGAAAAAAATCTGTAAGCATATATAACACTAAAAATTATTAGGTAGACTACAACAGTGTTTAAAGTCTCAACTCTTTTGTTCTAGTTTTGGGGGGAAAAAAAACAACAAAGAGGAGGAGAAATTTAGCTAATAGAAAAATAGAGATTTTTTCTATCTACAATGTAGTAATATTAATTAAGAAAAACCCCAAACATTTATTTACTCAGCCAGAAAACATCCATCTTCACTGAAGAACATAGATCTCACCTACTTAAAGTTTGGATTTGGTTTGGTTTTGCAACATTTGGACACCACAGTCTCCTCCCCCTTTTTGAACATCAGAGGACTGATCCTACAAATTGCTTTAGTGCCAAATTGCAGCTAATAGTTCAATTAGGAATAGGAATGAGTGATGAAATAAGAAATGCACTCTTTTGTTTTTTAAACATAGAATACATGGGCTGCTCTCACTGGTCTCTTTGAACACAGAACCTTTTCTCTGCTCTTTCTGCCCTCTTTATTCAGATATCTAAGTCAGTAATAGTTTAATTGACCTCCCCCTGCCTTGCCTTTGTCTTTCTTTTAGCAAGATATGTACAGATATTTTTAGGGCAGAGCCTTTGGTGACAGAGATATTGTTTTTATCATAACCAATGTAAAACAGCATAATCATGTGAAATAATGTCTGAGGGATAGCTATGACAAGCTTGGAATGCAGTATTTTACTAGGGAAAATAAAATATATTACAAATTTTCTAAGTGCATTGTCAGTGTCAAAGCAACACAAAAGTCAAACACAAGCAGAGTTTCTAGATACCAGATACAGCTCAACCAAGCATGTAATCAGGAACTGAAGGATTGATAGATGTCCTTGCAGGAAGAGTTTTGAATTCTTTCTTGCATAAGATGACACAATGGTGAGAATTCAACAGTACCATTGTTGAAAGCTCTGAGAGGCAGAGGGCCTCTTCTTCTCCCCAAGCCTGTGTCCATATGTGAAAAGGGTACTTCATGAAACAAAAACACCAGCATGCAGGGTGCCAGTGTGCAGACTTGTCAGATACAAATCCCTTCTCTGAGCAGCACAAACTGCACCCATTTGCTCAAAGAAACTGAAAGCAGTATTTTTACTGAATTGCATACTCTAGCTTTGGGGAGGGACTGCATGCAATCCTGAAGATATACTCTCAAAGCAGAGCTACCCTTGAGGTAAAGGGAAAGGAGTGCTGCAGGACAGCGTGTGCAGCCCAAACAAGAAGCTTCCCTATACAGACACATAACCATGAAAAATTATAAACTGCCCATTTTGCTGCATTATAATGGCTGTTCTCAGCAAGACATTGTCCCTGCACCAAACTAGGGCAGAAAAAGGGTTGTTGTCTCCATAAATCCACCAGAGAATGTTTCCCACAATGAATATCTAAGACAAAGAAAGGAGAAGCAATCATCAAGTTTTGGACAAAAGTTTCTGCTCCTTAGTAATGACAATATTGCAGTCATTTGTGATATTACTCAACTCTTTTTTTTTTTTTTTTTCCAGTCCAGAAAATATTCTGTTTCAAGTCACAAAACCCTATTCTCTAAATCAACCATTTACCTAAAAATCTACCTTCCTTTAAAATCAAATAGTTGTAAAACAAGTTACTGCCGGTTTAATTTGGTTAGCAAGCATCTTCATCTGGATTTTTTTACTGGAAATTGTGGGTTTTTAAAACAATTTAATAGCAGCGCTCCCTCAGTTCTTAGATTGAATACTAATGGGTAAAATAAGAAGGTGAAAACTCTTACAACATTCCATTCCAACCATTTGTAGGTTTATTTCCAGCGAATGAAAAGATAATTATGATTTAATTTGTACACAGTAAAATTGTCTATCAGGTCTAGTTTAAAAATATGGCAACAAACTCTGCCTTCCTCTCTCCAAGTGGTTGCATGACATGCAATTAGTATTCCCATCCAACATCAACCAATGAGATCTCCCTGATGGGTGGTGTCAGTATCTTCCAAACACTTCATGACATTGCAAACTCTTGTTTAGAGCATCTAACAAGGCAGAGCCAGCTAAAAGACGACTGACAAGCTTCATATTTTCACAACAAAACACAAGGACAAATCCTGTTACACTTCATGTGCATGTTCACAGCTGGCACACTGTCAAGGGGTATTGTAATATGAATTAAGGTCAGCATATGAATCACAGTGTCAGTGCATGCACAGCTGGACACTTTAACAGACTCATGTATAAGACTCACATCTTCACACAGAACCGCATCTACTAGTTCATACTTTCAAAAAATAACCATCAAAATAGAAAAAACTAACATTGAAGTTCCTTTCTTTGCTTGATACTTGCCCCTGTGAACACAATTTTTTAACGTAAGGAGTAACTAGGTACCATTCTCAGATTATTCAGAATCAGATCTATATCTAGAAAGATCTTTCCCCACATGCATCATTATTTCCATGGGGTATGGAAGAACCTGGGCTGTCAGCAATTCTTTCAGGTTTTCCAGGCAATTGATTGTATCTTTGATTACATCTTAGCAACTGTCCTGCCATCGTCAGTCCCTGGCAAGAGGAGCACAAAGGCCATGAAGTGAATGTCCAGTGTAGAGGAGTAATCAAGGCTTTTGTCCTCTGTGCAGAAGATTCTGGATACTTGTTTTCACTGGGGTTGGAGTCAGCTTTTTTACAATAATAAAATGAAGAATGGGGATAATCTCAGTTTAATATCCTAAAGTCAGTTTTAACTGTTTACAATCAAACAAAAGAAACCCTCCAGGTAGGTCAATCTCCAACCCCATTGATTTCATAGCAATGGGGCTAATTTACATGGGTTTTTTTTCCATGGGCTGCTGTTTTGCTGCAGATCATTGGCACAGCAGCACAGCTGCTGCCAAGACCCTCAGCAGCCCTTTGCTCTGTCTGCCTCATTCCCTGGGAGCAGTGGGATCCAGCCTCCTCAGAACCCATCCGTGCTGAAACAGGGACAGGCAGGGGACAGGGTGATGGCTCACCTCTGCTCTTTCATCAGCCAAAATGGAGCTGCCAAACTGGAGACCGTCAGGCAGTTTAGATTAAATTAACCCCCATCTCTGAAGGGCAGCCTTTCCCTCTTTCTGCTTGACAAGCAGTGTTAATATGCCAGCTATATTCCAAAATTATTCAAAGCCCAGTCCTGTGCAGACTAAGTACATTGAGTATTTAGTAATATTTCTTATTTAAAAACATGTCATTTGTATTAATATCACTTTCTTCTGACTGGAATTAGTTTACACTACATTGAAAAGCCTATTCTATTGACCAAGAAGCAGAGTAAATTGAGAAAATTAATGACATGTTGAAATAAATGACTGCTCTCCCCTCTATTAAGCCTGTTGAATTTAGGAAAAAAATACACATGTACGACACAAACTGTGGAGCATGGTCTTCTTAATAGTACTGCATTAAATAATTGGAAAAAATATGTTAATTTTAAGTGGAAATGGACTTAAATGTTAAAAAAAAAAAACAAAGGAAGAAAACAGAACACTAACGATTATTTGGAAATGTCCATTTTCATACTTCCCATTTCTGCATAATCACACCACTTAATAAAGCTCCAGAAAGATACTGTGCAATGCAAATTTTAATTTATGCAGTATGTAGTTCAGCTGCAGTTCTGAGACGGCCTTACTTCTTAGAGGATTAGAGCACAGTAATATTTTAATGTTGCTCCACAAAGACATTAATTAAACAGTATGTTGATACGTTCAAAGCTGGTTGAATTTCAGGCCAAGAAAGCTTTCTAGCTATCTTTTTAAATGTCTTTTGTAGACATTTATCAAATTCTGCAGGTTCGCTTGCTGAAACTGATAAATCTTATTTACATTTGAGGAGTTTTAACCCAGGCTGTTTGGTGGCTCAGATGAGCAGTGTTTAGATCAGTTGCACAGCTGTCCAACCTGCACAGAACTTCTTCCTGTGAAAGCTTTTGCTACTGCCAGGATTAGTCTGTGTATCCGTTTTCTATGAGCTATGTTTGTGTTAGAGAAACACACGCCAGAATCTTGTCAGCTGAACTCACTGTCTAAGCACTGCTACTGCTGCAGCCACTGAGAAGAATATTTTGATTTGGAGGATAAGATTTATAGCATCTTAAGTTAGTAAATAATGAAAAAGCCATAGCATATACAAATCACCCTTGCAGGTCCTAAATTCTATAATAGTTTTGCTTTTTTCCTTCTAAGGTTTCAACAGAAAAAAAAAACCCTACAAGATTTGAAAGGTATAGAGGGATCTCCAGCTTTTGCTGCAGTATTTGCAAAACATGCATTACAGTAAAAATCCCATCCTAAAATAGAAACCCTTAGTCAGCAATTACTGAGGAGAAATGTAAATCCTGATGTATTTACAGATGAAAGGGGGTCACACAACTCAGCCAATATATTTCATTTTCTGAAAATCACAATCCCAGTTGCGTTTATAATATTAAAAAAAAAATCCTGTGTATTTACAGTCAGCTTATAGGCAGCCAGAGTACACTTCCTTCTCCACTAAAATATGTACTTTCATATAAATCAAGTTTATAGTTTACACAGTGCTGTAAATGTGTTAAGTCTGTTCCTTTTAAAAGTGTATTAGCAATTTTCAAAAGAAGGGAGAAGAAGCCATTTGTAAAGCATTTGCCTCCAAAAACCTGCTGAGGGCAAATGACAGAACAGAAGGGCCAGCAGGAGGTAACACTTTCATCACTCTTTCTGACACAAGGGACCAGGACAGAATTTTGAGGTCGGTCCATAGGATAAAGGACACACTGTATGAGAAAATTAGACATGAAAAACAGCTTACAGGAAAACATTTGGTTTGTTTTTTTTCTTTTCTCAGCGTAGGTCATGTGAGTTCATACCCTAAATTCTGCAGTTAATTTCAGGATTAGACATCTCAAGATCTCAGACCATCCAATTTTTACTGATATTGAATAAAATAAGAAACATCACCTTGATATATGGTTTGGTTCAAAGTTGAGTCATGGGTCACCTAAAAGTATCATGAACTTCTGTTAACCTTTCTGTGAAATTAAGTCAGTTAAGTGCTTCCTATAAAAAAATGGAAACTACTTTCACACCATACAACTGCTCTAATCTTCTACTTCAAAGCCAGTAAAAAGTTAGCATTTGTAGTTGCTTCAACTCATCTGAAAAAAACAGTTGAGATGCTCCTTCACAAATAAAAGAGGCAAGTGATATGAAACACTCATCCCTAGAAAACAATATGAATTTTGGAATCTAATTTCACCCACCAAATTGCTAGAAATGGTGGGAGTTTATTTTGAGGGATTTATGTTTTTTTTATTTTTTTTTAAATCAAGACCGGTATTTTGTTACCAAAACCCAAAGCTTTTCTACCACAATTAATCTTTAACTGTTTCCACTTTATTCAGTAGGGCCTTTTCAGGCCTAGGTAATTTACAGGAGTTCTTATTAAAAAAATAGCAAACATAAAATCTGAAATTATTCATCTCCTTTCTCTCCTACACCCTGATAATCTATTTGCAGTAAAAATACTGAAAAATAAAAGATCAACTTGAAAAGCCTATGTCCCTAATACGTTGGAAAATATGCAGTCTAATTCACAAGACACTAAGCTTTTCTTTGTAGACATAAAAGCCATAGCAATTCCAAACTACATTTCTCAAACAGCAGGTATCAAAAATAGAAAAGAAAATACTGTTGTGCAACTGCCAGAGAACAAATAACCCCACTAATTCTTTGGTTCATACGTTTTCCTAAACCCACTAAGTGAAAAACATTACATATCATTTTGAGTGATTTTATAAGTACATATAGGAAGATGAAATACAGAGTATAAAATGAGAGTTGATTAATTAATTAATTGAAATAACTAAATCAACCACTAAGTTCAGTTCAGAAAAAAAAAATAAAAAAGAACATATTCTTCTAATTTAATTATGAAAGCCTGGAATTTTATAAGATGGAAGTGCTAAAAAAGTGAGCTAATAGTACCATCATATTCCACTCTTGATCAAGTCTTCAGACATGTAGACAACAGTTTTAGTTTGGAAATCTAGTTTCCATATGCCAGTTTAAACCTATATCAAACTTTAAATTTTGCTTTCTTCCCCCAGTGCTTTTTTATGTGCAAAATAAAATATTACTGTATGTTTGGTTACTGAGTTCTTTTTATTGTACCTCTGAATTAGAAGCTCAGAAAAATTCTGAAACACAAATTTTAGATGCATAGTTAATACAATAAAAGCTTAAAACACAACATAGGAAGATCTGAATGCCTTTCTGATGATGGGTTTAACAGTAGGATGAGAATAATGGAAAGCCAAGTAGGTAGGAACTAAACATAATTTATATGAAAAATTTGGGAATTTACTGATTGGAAATGACAGAAGAGAAAAAGAAATACTAAAATGTGAACTGATGACAGATTCATGGTACACTATACCCTTTATGTGGCTCTGAAAGGACAACTGCTATCCAAACAAATGGGAATGGGAGAGGTAATGCTAAGAAAAGAGAGGTAAGTATTAGTACTAGTGCTAAACACCACTGCAAGGCAGTTAAAGTAAGATTATACTTTTTCAAGCCACTGTTTGTGGGGAAGAGAAGTAATGATAAGGGTACTGCATATGCACATTCTGAAGTAAAGCTGGAAAAATCTCTCTTTTTCTTCAGCAGGGCAAAATAAAAGCTAGGAAGAAAAAAGGTATATTAAAAATTTAAGTGGGTACACATACTCCAGTATGTGGAAAGGAGGGAAAGTGTAAAATAACAAATGGACACATACCACAAATAAATTAAAGTGGAAAAAATCAGATTTCCAGTAAAAAAAGCAATGAAAATCTGAAACAGCCTATGATGGGATTAAGAGGAGAAAAAATCTTCAACAAGTTCAGTTTATAGACAGAATATAATGTAGATGACTTACAGCCCACGAGATTCTGGGGCTCAACTTGAAAAATTTAATTAGATGAATAAATGTTGGGAAAGGGCAAGAGAGTAAAAGGGCTTGAGCAACAGAACAGTTTTAGAGCTGATCAAAAGAGAGATGGGACCTATAGTGTTTAAGACTATTAACTTTACATTTACAAGGAAACATTATACCTATAGTTAGGGCTGATGAAGCATTTTACAAACAAATGCTTCAGTGTGCAAGTTTAGAATTTACTGACTATAGGCAGTAATTGTCTTTGACTAGCTGACAGGTCTAGAATCCATCTCCCATCTCTTGTTACAGACCTTTGAAAAACCAAGTTCATTAAAACAAATAACATATACTAATCAGTATTTCGTCATAACACTCAAATCCCTTCCATACAGTATTTATGACAAATTTTTAAGTTTTTATTTCTTTTTTTAATGTACACCTAATACCTCAGAACATAAACACGCACTTTAAGCGTGTTAACCCAACTTTCATCATTGAAAAGTAAAGATGTATAAAAAAGAATGGTTTCGCCTGTGTAGAGTATGGAAAGCATGCATCCCAAATATAAATAAACCTTTCACCACTTTCTTTTACTAAAAATTCAATAAGTCTAACATGTACATGATCACAATATTGCCTATTTTCATCCAAACCCCAAATTTCAGTCAATATATACAACTGAAAATTAAAAACACATTTGATATACTGAGATGCAAATGAACATGCAAGCAAGATCTCTTACAAGTACAGCACATCCACAGCTCTGCTAGCTAAACTGAAATTTGGTCAAACTACCATCCATAAATGTGCATTTAAGCCTGCCAAGACTCAAAACTGTACATAAACTTCCAGGACAGCTGGACTGTGATACAACCAAAATACAAAGTAAAGCCTTGGTAGAGAGGGATGACCAGCAAAGCCTCATTGTACATTGCACATTCACTGCACACAGAAATGTTCTGAGATACTTGCAGAATTTAAAAAGAGTACACACTGTTCAAGCTGAATGAATTTCTAAGAGTTCTGGTTCCTCATCTACCTGCAGCATACCATAGTGCTATCAAACGTCCTTTGAGAAATCATAATTGCAGACTATGCAAATTATCTCCCAGAAGGACAATGTGGATCTCATTGACATTGCAGCCTGTCTTTTGCATACAGTAATACAAAGGGCACTGTGTAACACTCCAGTTTTAATGAATCAATATGTTTATGTATGACTTAAGCACACAATATCTGAAATATAAGCTACTCTATCACAATTACAAGTACGGTCAAATATTACTTTACTTGTGGGGAGGAAAGTCATATTGTTGTAACATCACAATAAGCAATATAGACAAAGGAAAAAACAATTCAACCATGCATAGTTTGCATCTAATGTCACCAATTTAAGATTACCATGTAAAACTATGTATTTTTGCTGCTTTTAAGTGTCTCCTTCTATGCGATACTACAACGATTCCTAAATTCTGTGTCATGGCAACACAGTACATTCATTGTAGATGAAACTATGCTGTCCCATATTCAATGTTATTCATTGTCTGAAGCATCAGATGGAATAAAGGAAAATGGAAAGGAGATAAAAGTACTAGTTTAAAAGTATCCTGCAGTGGATCCTGCATCCCAAAATGCTTCACAAAGTCGCATCCATGGATGACAACTTCGTACCTAAGACTTTCAAGTACTGTTAAAACGCAGCAAACCTTACATTGTAACACAGTTTAGAGAAGGAGGACCTAACTGATAACATGAGTTAGATAACATTAAAGGAAGTCCAATACAGTTCAATTCAGTATTATCCCTCCATTCTTGCATTCCTTTTCTATTCTTCTGAACAAGTGACATTTTCAGAAGCACAGATCCTACGTCCTCCAAGAACTGACACCGTGCAGCAATGTATCAATCACCCCAAGAACAAGGCTTAATTTATCTTCAGATGCCAGTCCACACTGAGCTCATTCAGGGCCCATTACCACATCCATAGTGCACGGTCCTTAAAAGGCAAGCATAGGTCTGCCACATAATACGCAAAAATGCAAAATGCAGTGTCTCAGTGAATGCTGGTAGCCTCCTGATACATTTATAGCACATTCCAGGGACTTAGTGGATCAGCCACAAAAGGAGATACAACATCAGGGCGTTGAAGGTACCAATGTCCCTGCTCAGCACACCCTCCCCACATCCTAGGACCTCATTCCAGCCTGCAGGGTCATCAGTCCCCAACCCAGTGATACCACAGGAGGACTGGTCTCCAGCCCCCTCCAGCCACAGGCGCAGCCTGGCCTGTCCCTTTTCCCAAGGAGGGGACTGGTGCCCAGGACCGGCCCTGTGTCCCTGGCTGCCTGGCTCTGGGCTCTGGTGGGACAGGTCCTGGCTTCCAGGTCTCCCGGGAGGCCCCAACACCCCTGCACCCCATCCATGGAGAGCTGCAGCCTCGCAGCACCCTGATACAAAAATGCAGAACATGAACCTTAGCTAAGTGTAGGTAAAGAATATTTCCTCATAGACTTTGCCCTTTAACATGAAATTTAGTTACTGCCTCTATCATAAAGAAATAAGCTACATATTTGCCAAGACTGTGGAAAACAGAAACACAAAGTGAGACTGCACAGAGAAGCAATTAGAGATGGATGATTTTCAAAAATATTCAAGATTGTCAACAGTAGCAACTGCGTGTCCTAAATACTCCCAAGTACCAAATGTTTCCATAAAAATGGATTTAAAAAATGACTTTTTATATCCCATTGGACTGAGATTTGCTAATGACCTCCTTCAAAACTTTCAGGAGAACAAGATTTGCTGTTTTGAATACCTTCAATAATTTGCTGTTTTGAGTACTTTCAAAGTGCTGCTTTGAATACCTCCAATATCTCAGAAGAAGAGGAACTCGTGTTTTAAAAAAAAGGAAAAAAAATCAGTAAAATTCTTCATTATACATTTTTCTTTCCATGGGAAGCAAAGCATCAGCACAAAGACATTAGTCACAATATCAAATGAATTGCTGTGAACAGTGCTCATAAGACATGTTGCAAGTCCTGGACAACCACAGGAGTGGTCAGAGTTTCATGGATGCCACTCCTAAACAGTAGAATGCACAGACTTGAGTTTAAAAACTCTGGAATATCACTAAATAGCAGTGCTTACCCATCTCTAAAACCACTAGTCGTCTGTTGACCTGGGATACTTTGGGAAAGCAGAGGATGAGTACCCAGGCCAGTACAAGAAGACATTTTGATGCTGCAGTGATGTGAAGCAGGAGTCTCCCAGGATTTTAAAATCTTGAGGACGGGACACAAATCATGGCCAGTTACTGGTTACTGAAGGAATGTTAGCGTTGTGAGCTCAGTAGAAACAGCATAACAAGGAAAAACAGGGAACATGCATCTCACACCTGTAAAACACTCTTGTATGAGGTGTAAAAAGTAAAAAAAAATAGCCATAGAAAAATAGCTGTTGCTCCTTCAGAAGCAGAGGCCAAGGGATAAAAGGATTGTCCAAGTGCCTTCTCAACTAGAGATGCCACACTTCACCATTGATTCTGAGTGTCCTCAGCCAGTCTTCATCCGCCCCAGCAGAGACTGAACACCACTTTCTGATTTGCTATTCACCACATTCTGCAACTGCAACCCTGCAATCATACATAAAGTACTATCTTTACAATTTAATTGGGTTAAGTATGTTAGGATTTCAAAGAGCTCTGTATGTGTGTGTGCACGTTCTGCTCCAGCCTTCCCACATGACAAAATGATTGATACCACAGTAACCACTCAGGATTAAATGCAGACATAACAGATGAGTGCAGCATGAAAATCTGGGAAAGCTGTAGAATCTCCATCATGAAAGGAAAGGAAAACAGTGGTCCAGGTGGACTCAGATCTGCTGTACACTTTTTGACTTATTTTTTATGATTTTATAGGAAAGAATAAATGCTATATATAGACAAATATATATACTAAAAAATTATAATGGGAGAAGAGACTTTGTAACAGAACTGCAGCTGAAAAATGGTACAAGTGGTGTATATTAGTGCTATCTAGTCATAAGTACTTCCTGTTATTACATTTTACGTATGTAAAAATGCGATCTATTTTTAAATCTAACACACCGGTATGGAAGAATTACCCAAGCTATGACACTCAACTGTATCAGACTTCAGCAAAAATTTCACCTTAAAAAGTTACATAGCTCAGACCTTCCACAAGTCAAAAGGTCACTGGCCATCATCAGCAAAGATGGATTCAACACAGCAGTCCTTAGAAAGCATTAGACAATGGTTGGGTAAAAACATTATTTCATGTATAATTCTTGATCAGTTTTAAATATATAAGTAGCACTGAAAATAAAAACTGTCTGTTTGCTGAGAGTTGAGAAATACAGTAAATCAATTAGTTAAAAAATGGACTTTGCATATTGCTCCACAAAAGTCATTTGCTCAGTTTGGCTGCACGTGGAGTTAGAAAGGTAACAGAGCACTCAGAACTTGAGTTTACAATACCCATAGTGCACATTATTAAAACTGGAATTTTAAAATAACAAAAATGAATCCTGTTATTAAACTCTTCATCTGTTCAGAAAAGCTCTATAGCATATGAAAATATTATTGGTAAGTTTGTTCCAGAGAAAAAAGTTAAGCATTCTAATAGAATTAAAAATAAATTTATGGGAACAGACAGAATAGTTCCCCACAAATTTAAAATCATCAATATTAACTGTACAGTTGCCAAGCAACAGAGATGCAACAAAATCTTGTACTGAAAAGCACCTATATATTCTAAATTTTTAAGGGAAAAAGATTCAAAACAACGATTATCTTAGGAACAACATAATTAGAAAGCTGATTGGAAAAGACTCTGTTTGCATAACTTACAAATGCCTGAGTATTTTTTTATGTTTTGCACAAATTTGTGGCCTAATACACAAAATTGTGCTCTAATTCACAAAACTAGAGAAACATGTCATGCAAGTTAAGAGTTTCCTCAGTCTAATACATCAGATTTAGAAAATTATTGCAACCTACAGGTTACTATGGCAACTTTTTTGTTTTTTTTTCAACATATAAATTAACATTAAGGTTTTGTTACAAAGTCTGCCTTTCCTTTGTGCTTGTACATAATTTTTTCTCATACAGAGAATCAAAATAAATTTTTACTTCAAATGCCTACAGTTTATATTAAAAGATGAAATTACAGTGAGAAGAAGTTGGGATAAAAATCAGTTTGTAAGCACATCTTACACTGACTTTTAAACCATAATAAACAAGTGCAGGAGAAATCAAACAAATGAGTTCTATGGCAAAAGTTTCTCTCTTTGACTTTTACTATTATAAACTTCTAGGAAATGAAAATACGCTGCACGTTTCAGTCCTTTTGTTGCTCTTTTTACTGCTAATTCCATTGAAAAACCATTTTCCTGGTTTTTTTCTCTTTTTTTAAGTAAAAAAATCTGGAAAAGTGTGACTGCTCTGGTTTTTTATGAAGAATACTGTGTTTTGATATGGCTCTCTAGTATTGGGCATATTGAATTCAAGAACCTGCCTGCCTTAAGATGCACAGATGTCTGCAGTTCCTGTTACAGTGAACATTACAGGAATTATGTAAGCCTAGAGATAGATCTGACATCATCATCATCGTGTCAGAGTCATAGCATTAGAATGCATTGCACAGAAAAACTACTCCTTTTAATTTGACTCCCATTTCTTGTCTGCTGAAAAAAAGAGACTTGCAAATCAACTTGTGAACTGACAAGAATTTCCAATCTGTTCATTAAAATACCTGTAATAAATAGAGATTTTCAATTCATTTTACACCACTACTAAACATGTATAATTTTTATGAACTGAGTTTAATATTAAATTTTTTTATAAATCTAATGTATTTTAGCTCTTATCATAAAGGAGGTCACAAAAGGAAGAAAACTTTAAAACATGACAATATAATAAAATTCAAGTGAAAATGTAGGAGATTAATGACATATAAAACTTGGTCTCCCAACCATGGGCATCTAAGCAGCCTGGTCTAGTAAAAGGTGTCCTTGCCTAAGGAGGGGAATTGAAATAGATCATCTTAAAGGTCCCTTCCAACCTAAACCACTCTGTGATCTGTGCTGTCTTCCTAAAGGACCAGTTGTCTGGAAGTTTGCAACCAAATATCTAGTGAAAAATAACCAACTAGCTAAGATGAATGATTTATAAAAGGGGCACAAAGCCCATGTTCATCCTAGTTCTTTGACAGTATTAGAAAAAAAAAATCAGACTATATTCTAACAAAATTAAATCAAGATACTGGTAATACACTAGCTAATACACAAAAGTCTAATGCCCAGTGAACTAGATCATGCAGCCAGTCCTATTCTAAACTAAAAAACATAATAATATAATATAATAATTTTATAATGGGTGGAGGGACAGTCAAGGCTATACTAATATAAGCACACAGGCAGAGCAAACATGGAATTTATTTCTAAGAGATCCTAGAAACTAGGGGAAAAAAACCTCAATGTTCAGAATCATGAGATCCCTTGACCATCTCCTTTTTTGTCGATGTTCCCATGGATGCATGCAGAAGAAAGCTGCATTCTCTTGGGAGAGCATGCAAGAGAGAGAGACTAAAAGTAGACAAGAACTACTGAAGAAATTTAGCAATTCTAGATGATGAAAAGCATTATGCCTGTGAAGACACACTGAGGAGAAATGATATTTCATAACTTCTGTTATTTTAACTACTTGCTCATGTATAATTTAACCATCTTTTTCTTGCACTTCTGTGAACAGTGAGCATCTCTAAATTTGTTAAGTGACTGTAAGGATATGGTTCTGGTTCTAGATAAGTCCTAAGTGCATAATTAAGTAGAAGCACACTACTAACACTAATAATCCACTGCATTGGAGTATGCAGTTGCACAGCAGCCATAATTTTTAGGGTCTGTGGAATAAGGAAAATAATCTCACTTTACCATCAGAAAACAGTGTCATCAGGAGCTGCAGTGCCCAGGTGTGGGCTGAGGAACTGTAGTGTGGAGTAGAACCTTCTCAGTTAAATACATGTATTAATCAAATGTTTTGAAAGAGTTTCAGTAGGGATTATCTTCCAAAGGCATTTACCCCACACACCTTACAGATGAAAGGACACTTTCCCAGGTCAATAAACCAAGGCAAAGTAGAACCTCAGTGCTGTACAGGAGCATAAATGAAAACAGAAAGAAGTTCAACATAAATTTCAATGGAGACAAGATTTCATTCTTAACACCAAACAACCATATTGTACACTCATACTTTACAAATTTGCTTTCTTAAGGCTGTTACCAAAGTTTAAGTTTGCTTAAGTGAAAAGTCATGTGTGGTTTGCAAAATGCTTTTGGGTTCAGAAAAGAGCAACAAAAAGGAAAAATTCCTGCTAATTAAGCATATAATGACTTTTTTAATAAACACTTAACACTACAAGTGATGTCTATATATGGATATTTGTCCAGTTATGAATTAACTGGTAACTAGAATTAAACTGTTGGGCCTTGACATTAAATTGGTAGGTGGACATAGCCAAGAAAATCCCCAATCCATATTTTATCATACAGTCCTTAACTGCAGGTAATGGAAGTTCTCAGGTCTTCAGCCCACCTGAAAATCATGTCACTATTCACTAATTCACAGGTAAAATACACATTTAACCTTTCAATAGCCTTTACAGAAGACATAGAATTTCTTATAATATTAAAATACAAAAGATTTTACTAAAATGTTAATCAAAATAATGGGAAGTTGAAAAGAGTCAACAAAATGGGGTTGTTACTATATTCTATCAAAGAAAATAACACACAGCAAAGTGATTTTTATCTTTAAAGGCTTGCCTCTAAAACTCATCAACATCCATTATAATTCTATAAAATAAGATAAGGCAGCATCTGGTACAATCTATATAGTTTTATAGCCAAGTACACCAAAGTGCTTTAAACAGTTGTAAGATCTCTTCACAATAAATGAAGCCAAAGACTCTTTACTTCATCTACCAGCATGTATTATAAAAACAAAGGCAAAAGCTAGAACAAAAGAGGAATAAAAAAGAACATTCATTTTTCTTAATGACTAAATAATACTTTTAAAGGATTAACAGATAATGGGACCTGCTGATGCCCAGGAAGAGAAAGCATCTTCACAATCATTTTAGTTTAATCTCAGTTAGTTCATAGCCATAAGCAAGGTGATACTCAAGCACTGACCATTTCAAACAACTGTTTCATTCTCTTGAGGCTAAATCTATTCCCAGATTTACAATGCACATAACCAAAACATGTGCAGCTCTGAATAATGGACCAGAGGTTTGTTTATTTCCTTCTTTAAATCCATAAATTTGTGTTGAAAGAATAATGCAGGAAAAAAATGTATTTTAATACAATAAAAACAGTAGAAAATTTCAAAAGCTATCATATAACATTGTCAGGATTAATTAGTAGCCAACACAAAACTATATAAAATGCAAGTACTTTTTCAAAAGCTGGTATAAAGGGGTAAAGAAATTTTAACTTGTAATACAGTAACTTCAAAAAACTTTTTTATTTCCTGCCTTTTAAGAAATGTTAGTGCTGCTCAAGAAAACAAGAACTAGAATCCAGGTCTTCTGCATCTCTAAGTAGAAAAAGTCGGTAGTGTGTAAGTGTTCCACAGACTTAAAATGATCCAGAAATAATAATCCTACTCCAAGCACAAGATGTGGGCTATGAATATATGTGGTTAGCATGGTAATGTTTGGAGAGAGATGCGGGGGGACTTAAGGGATGGCTTTGGTGAAACTACTGGAAGCTCCCCCTGTGCCCAAGGAAGACAATGCCAAGCGGTTCCAAGATGGACAGACCGCTGACCAGAACCAAGACCATCAGTGATGGTGGGAGCACCTCTGTGCCAACATAGTGGGGATGGGGAGGGGAGGGGGAGGGAATGGTATCAATGCAACACCAGCAGCATTCAAAAAAGAGGAGTGAGAACATGGGAGAGAAAAAGACAGCCCTGCTGACACCAAGGCCAGTGAAGAAGGGGGAGAAGGTGCTCCAGGTGTCAGAGCAGATTCCTGTGAAGACCATGGTGAGGCAGCCAGCAGTCCATGGGGAACCACAGAAGAGCAGAGATCCCCCTGAGGCCTCTGAAGGAGCCCTCCTTGCTAAAACAGATGGATGCAAAAAGCAGGCTGTGGCCTTACGGGAAGCCTACCATGGAGCAGGCTCCTGGCAAAACCTGTGGATCCAGGGAGAAAGGAGCCCACGCCTCAGCAGTCTGATCCTGATTGACTTGGGCTCTCATGGAAGGACCCATGCTGGAGAAGTTTGTGGAGGACTGTCTTCCATAGGAGAGACCCCACGTTGGGGATGAGGAAGAGTACGAAGAGGAAGGAGGAACAGAGACAATGTTTGATGAGCTGATAGCAACTCCTCTTCCCCACCCTCCTGCACCACTCAGGGGAGAAGGCAGAAAAATTGGGAGCAAAGTGAAGACCAGGAAGAAGGGAGTCAGGGAGTGAAGGTCCTTTAAGATTTTGGTTTGTTTCTTGTGACTCTACTCTGATTTTCATTGGCAATAAATTGAATTAATTCTTCCCTGAATTAATTCTTTATTAAGAAGAATTTGTCTGTGATGGTAATTAGTGAGTGATCTGTTCCTGTCCTTATATCAACCCACAAGCATTTCTGTCAGCATAATTTGCTAATTCTCCTTTTTGCTACCGGATTTGGAACTAAACAGACATTTAAAAATTGGACAGTACTGCGTCAAGATACACACTATTGCAGGCTGCAACGAACACAAAGCTTTTAATCACCCATAGCACCAAACAGGCTCACATTAACAGAGAACTTTATGAAGCCATTTGCAGCTCACCCTGCTGAGGGGCAGGTTCTGTGTTTCCCATATCAGAGGTCAGAGTAGCCATAGAAAAGCCCTTCACACCTGGGGTAACAAGAGCAGACTGAAAGCAACAATCTTTAACAAAAATTCACACCTTATAAGAAGTACCAGAATGTGAATTAGACTAATATCTCTATTTCACTGCTCATTGCATACGGAGAAGTGCAAACAGAGCACAGTCCTGATTCAGGATGCCTTTGAGTCCTAAATAGCTTGCAACATAAACAGGTCTTAAAAAATAGTCTTTATTTACATGAAGCATGATATTTTCTGTTCCTTTATTTTGTTTGATTTTTAAATTACATCTGTAACTCAAAAAAAAAAAAAAGTATGATTTAGTTAATAAAATACTTAAAACACTGGCTGGTTTTTTGGAACTTTTCTTGTTCTCTGATACTTTCAGACACTAGAATAATTTCTCATGAGCCTATTGACTTCAGTAGCCAACAGAAAATTGCACTGAAGTTAGATGTTTAAATATCTTTCACCTTCGTAAGTTTTAGGTAAGTGCACAATTCAGAAAATCAGACTTCAAGGGACTTCAAGAAATCACCTAGTCCACCTGTCTGCTTCAATTTAAGAATACTCTTCCCAAAAGACAAGATTGTAATCTGAAAATAAAACTTCTATTCCACAGCTTCTCAAGAAAATCTATCTCAATGCTTAACTGTTCTTGCCAATGGCAAGTTCTCCCTAAAGCACCAGCATAAATGTGTCCTGCTGCAACCTTTCCCAATGTCTAGCTTAAATTTCCCTCAAATCAGTTTGCATTCATTGCTTCTTGTGATCTTCCCACTTTACAGAAAAGATGGTTTCTTATTCTCAAGGTAGAATTTTACCCATTGAAATCTCTTGTGCTAGTAACCTCTTCTCTAAACTTGGTAACACTAGCAACTTTAGTTCTTTTTTCTAGGTCATATCTCCTAAAGACTCAGTTATTCTCTTTGTTCTTCTGTGGATCTACTTAATCTTTTCTCATGTGTGACTGCAATTAAACATCCAGACTTTGAAACACCACAATAGCCTTATGGAACATTAGAAAGAAACTGATGTTCAGAAAATACTTGCCTATTGCAAAAAACTTTTTTTACCTAATAAATTAATGCAATCTCTTTTCCTTTATATGGTCAAAAATAACACATCACTCATGTAAAAATACATATTAGTACATGGTCTGCTTTAAGAAAATATTAATATTGTTTATTTCTATGTTAATTTCCTGTTTGGACATATTCCAAACATGTTACTTATTGCTTTTCACAAGACCAACAATAATTAGTAGGAAGATTTATTGCTCTGAGTAAGATTAACTTGTGAACTGATGTGGTGCCAAAGGTAAAATATAATGAATAGGCAGATTCACTATGTTGTGTTGGATTTCTAGAACAAGCATAGAAAGCACATTTAGGCAAATAATAGGATTTTATTAAGCTGAACCTACTATCACTATGGGTTATAAGTAGCACGAGGATATAATTTCTAAGAAAAATAAATCTTAGCTAAAATGTAATACTGGATGAAATAGATACCCCAGGTGGCCAGTCATACTCAGCTGAGTGATCAATTGTAACCGGGTTATCTAAATGCTACCAGAAAAGAAATACTGCTATTTTAATTAGTACAGTTGTGTTGTGTCTTTTCTTCATGCGATTATAAAGAGCTTTTTTAAAATATATATGCAAAGAGAATAATTTTATCTATATTTTGACTAATGAATTTTAAAAAAATTATGTCTTCTCATCAATATTATATTGAACTCAACTTCTAAATACATAGTTTAGGTTTTGTTTTCTTTTTCATTGGGCCTTTTTAGTTTAGTTTCAAAAAGTCTCAGTTGTGTGTGTCTTTTTTGGGCAGTTTAGTATTTGATACAGTGCACGCCTACTAAGAAAAGAGAAAAATAAATATTAACCAATAGATCCAAAAAGCATGCACTTTTGTATGATGTGACTCACACCAGTCTGTAGTACTGCCTTTAGGAACAGGTAGTGCTGATAAATGCTGAGGAAGGTCAATAATTTATCACTTGTGCTCCTGGGCTATAAAAACAGGCAATCATAAAAAGACTACTGAAAAATCTCTCACTAATGGCTTTTTCTAAGTTGCCCAGTCGGGAAAACTAGGAGATTTATACCATCGATGGAGCAGTTCCCTGAGAAGACATACAAGTCGCTCATATTAAACACCCAAAGTGAAAGACTGTTTTAAAGCTTCGTCCCAAGGGGAGAAAATCTGTCAGACTCCCCCTCTTGGTACATCCCAGCATAGCAGATGCCACATAGACAACACTTTTCCTGCTTCCTTAAAAAGACAATTATTGAGAATTTTGTCTACATTGCTTCCTTTCACTGCTACATCTCTCTAATCTTACTGAAAAAACAAGCAAAGAAACAAAAAACAACGGAATGGAAACATGAAAACACTTCAAATACAGAGATATTTTATCTCAAAGCAGGACCTCCTCTCATTATTCTGCCGTTCCAATGTGCCACACACCATCATATACCCACTGAACTCGGTCTTAATTCTATTTAGATGCCATAAAACTATAACAAAAATGCAAAGAAAGACTGGATACCTTTCACATTTTCTTCCCTATGTAGCCCTTATTAGAGCTTAGGGCTTTTCAACCATCAATTCATTTTCTGGGTGGGAAGAGTAAACCTTCCACTCCTACATTCTGTGCCTCTCTCTACCCTGATATCCTGAACTGAAAATATCATTCATACCTGCCTCTTCACAGCACCCCTCTCAAAAAAACGTATGGAAGACAGAAAAAAAAAATTATACTGTAGTGCACTAAATGTAACAAACCCTCCAGTAAATTTGCAGCTGGGACTCACTGTCCTCAAGTCAGTTTGCTATACATAGGTAACATATGCAGCACATCTGCTATGCAAGGTATCTTACTGTTTGGAGACACAGGTAAAGCATAAAAGGGAAACTCAAAAAAATAAAATAAATCAAAACTGTTTTCTTTCCCCACATTCTTTAAAGCAATTATCTTTCTGTGTTTAATTGGTTCAAGTATTTTTTTTGTGTTTAAAAGATAAAGGAAAAATGAAAGGGTAGCAATTATCTGTCATTCTAAGTAACATTCAAGTTCTTTCTAGGAAAATGTTGATGGCCAAAGACTCAAAACATTTCAGAAGATAACAGCTCCTTTCCTCAAAAGGTTTTACATAGCAGTAAACATTAGCAATACCAGCTTTCTCAAGCCATCAGGTATTATGAACAGAAAGCTCTTTAAAAAAATCATCTTGGGTATACTGTCAGTAGACATTTTCAAAAATTAGCAGAGGAGTAGCAGAGTTCTTTGTGGTTACACAGCTAAACAAAATATGTGTCAGTGTCAAAATGTACATACTAAAACCAAAAATATGCACAAAGCTTTTTCTGTATTTTTAGAGTAGGATAAAGTACTTAAATCTGTACAAAAAGTGACAGAAAAAAGATATTAAATATAAAACTTAGCCAAGTTATATGTGTAATAATGCATTCCTTTTAAAAAATGTGCTGTAATATTTTTCACTATTGTGACACTAATTCCTATAAATAGAATTGACACAAAAGGGCCTACAAGTGTAACCAATAATTGCTAATTTTTGCCTGAGAAGAAAAATAAAAAGATAACCATGAAAAATTTGCTAAACAGATACCTTATTCACATATATAAGTATACACAAAAGTTGCACGAAGTTTGGTTTAAGCCATAATCATCTGGTTATAAAAGAAGTACTGGAATTCTCTTGTCTCAACTACTGCAGTGTATCCACAGAAAATCACTTTATTTTACAGCACTTACTGAACATCTGCCCAACAGATTAGGAATACGGTTTTGGGATCTGCATAGTCCAATCCTCTATACTTTAAGCAAGATTCTTGCTATTTAATCTGCTTCTGTAAAGTCCCTCTCCAAACAAGGCTAACATCACCCAAATTTCCAAAATCATACAAAATATCAATGCACCTTTTGATAAATCATACATTTCTATCTCCTTATGAGCCATCAGCAATAAACAAAGTTTTAAAGTATATCTAGGGCTGTAACACACCTTGTCTGCCAAGTACACACAGCCTTCTGAAGTTACTCCACAACTGCCCTGCATTCCAGGAGACTCAAAGACACATTTAGAAACTGTATCCTTTTTTTCACCTTTCCCCATCACGGTAGTGTCTGAATGGTTAAAACGTTCTACTGTGTGAAAGAAGTCCTTGTAATGGGCAAAGGAGTTCCCACAATTAATGGAGTGTAACATCAACTGAAATGTTTTTCATTTCTCTTTGAATAAATGTGTTAAACAATATTAGATAATGAATCACTTAAAATCAGACATGGGTAGTGAATATACTTGGTTACTTTTAATTTTCAATAGTGTATATAAAAAGTTTTAGATATTGAAATTTTAAACACTCCATACTGATTGCAGCCGACTAGAGTATGTTAAACTGCTTTGCAGGAAGATCAGACAGGCATGGGACTGCAATTATATATCACAATACCCTTTTCTGGGTTCACAGCTCTATTCATCTTTTAGAATCACTGAAGGACAGATTGGACATAGGGGAACGGATTAGCCACAGGACGACCTGTATTTCCACACAAAAGCCTAAGTGTGGAAAAATGGCACCCTGTGTCACCCATTCTTCACTTCCTGAAAAAAACATATTCATGAAAATAGACATTTAAACAGCTCTTTCCCACTCATCTCAGAACAAGCATGCATTGTTTCTTTATACCACTTATATGGCAGTAATGTAATGCTACTACCAAACTGCTTCAGTTCACAAATGTATATAAAAATATTCAAGAATTAAAACAGGCCCATTTCAGCATAGTAACTAAAATGAAGTTAACACGAAATTAACATTAATTATGAAATAAAATCTCAGTTGGCTGTTGCAACATACAATCTCATATTTATGAATGGGACTGAAGGGGGATTTGGTTCTGGCAATAAGTTTCAGCTGGATGTCATGGAAGTTTATACACCATATAGCCATGCATTATAACTGAAACTATAAAAATACATTGTGTTAATAGGTCATAAGAGCATAACCTACCACATAATTGTGAGTAATAGTGAGTAAAAGGAAGATGAACACAGAAAAATATGTATTAATTATATAGTTTTGTATGAAGTGAAGATTATGTCAGTTTTCTATTAAAACCTAGCTCTGGAAAAATAATAAGCAGTAAATATTATGAAACATGCAAAGATAGAAAGAACATGCATTAATAAATCAAGTTTGAACTTTAATTAATTTTACATGTCATTCTTCGTAAATCTGTTCTCTTGCATACAACAGAGATGTTTGGTGTATGGACTTGTACTGTCAGCTTGTCTCAGGAGATAGGTGTTATCAGCTAATCTGATCAAGCTAGTCAAACTGGTGGCTTTTTTGAGTGTTCTTTGGGAAAACAGGAAATTATCCTTCTGCACAAGCAATAATCAAATTAAAATGTCCAAGCATTTAACTCAGGAATTCGACCACACAGCTGAGTTACAAACAGCAAGCCTGTGTAGCTCATTAGGCTCCAATGGGAAATAAATCTTTTTGCCAGGAAATCAACAGACTAACATCATGTGCAATGAGACCTAGCGTTCCTAACTTTTTATAAAATTCTAATGTTAAGGGGTAACTCTGACATCAGAAAACTATTTCAAATCTCATTAAGGTAGTGAGGTAATCTCAAATGTATTTTTCTTTACACATAATTACTTAAACTAATGTGGTAGGCATATGGTTAAATTATTTTCTAGTTCTTTCCTCACACTTTTTCTTTTTGTATTTCTTGTTGAAAGTAACATAAAACACCAGGTTCTAAAATGGAAAAAAAGTGAATGTAAATCTTATATTACAAACTGCTTACAATACAATGCTTAAATTCAGTGTAATCCATTTCCCATTCTCTTATATGCCTTCATTTAAATATCTTATGCTTAAACCATTCACTTTTACTGGATATTTTAAAAGTTCTTCATAAAGAAAAAACTTAGTCATACCGTGCAGACTTTCATTCAACTCCACCAAACTATTCAGTATCTTAATTGAAACTACAGGGAGGAAGGAATACATACACTGCTGAAGTAATTCTACAGAAAGGGTCAAAATGCTATCGTGGAGATTAGCACCTGTCAAGAAAAGTCTGACAGCTGTCCCAATACATGCAATTTACAGTCAGTATATAGTTCTCACTGCTAAAGAAAGCAGCAATGTTTTGGGAACAAATATAAACAAACTGATGTAATGAAGTTATCCAACAAGCTTAAGACTTTCAGTTTGCTCTCTACAGTCCACATTAAAAATGGTTATAATTGCTAGAGAAATGTAAAATGTGTTAAAAGTCCTTCATGTATGGCCATGGGTTCTGTTTTTATAAAATAATTTGCTAGCTTTCTATTCCTAGCAGGAAACAGAAATAGGTATGATGAAATATTTTTATCATAGGTAGATGAAATATTTTAAGGGAAACAAATGCTTCTTCTTTTAAGGATTTTTTACGGTAACACAGACCTCAAGCCCTAAAAGACTGAAGAAGAATAAAAGCAGTATAATGGCAAATATTGTAAAAAAATAGCCTGAAATTCTGCGAAATCTCCTCAAAACGGGCCATGTCATTAGACAGATATAAAAAAATACAGTTGTCTGAGCATTTTTAAAGAATGTTAAATAAGTCACTATGTGGGAGGCATTGCACACAATGCAATTACAGCATGGCTAAGTTTCTTAAAAGAGAAATCTTTAGCACTGGAGGTATCTGAATAATGCTTCTAAATTAACCAAATCAGGCAAATCAGAATTTATTAATTTCAGAAAGAAAAGAAAAATCTGTGAAAACACAGAGTCCCATGCTTTTCTTAGACTGTCACTAAATTAAAACCAGTACTGATACCTAAGTGGCTGCAAGGTAGTCTCCTTGCCCAGCTTTGAGTGAAACTTTGTCCCAGTCACAAAAAAGTTTTTTTTTTTCCCTGCTTTACACAGCCAGCACTCCAAGATGAGCTTGGCTCCTTGTTCCTCCAGCTATACTTTCAACTATATTACAATGGTAAAAAAAAAAATAAGGGTTCACAAAACCACAAAACCCACATATTTTTGTGTTATCTTTGTTAACACTGCTTAAAAATCAGGACTGGACTTTTCCATACATCACCAAGTATATATACATTTTTCAGTATTCACACTTGAATGTCAAACTAGAGTTTGTTATGCAAGTAACAAATGGACTAATTATTTTAACAATCGGGGGAAAAAAGAAAATACTAATTTCCTGAGGAAAGAAAACAAAAAAGGAGCAATACAAGGGTTACTCCTCAGGAAAATCCTTCCACTCACTTAATCAAACATTTTTTTTTTCCACTCAATTCAAGTAGGAAAATAAAAAAATAATTTAAAAAAATTAAAAAAAAAAAAAAAGAGGAAAGCCTGTCCCACAATTCAAATTATTTTCTCCCATAAATTGTAATCACAATTTTCTGACCACAAGGTGAGAAAAACAGAAGCCTTGAAGCCACGCAAAGGCCTCTTCCCGTTTCGGGGCAGTGAGGAGAAGGAAGATGCCGAATGCCCAGGATTTGCTCTGCCCTGCCCTTTCCATAGAACTTTAGTGCCATCTATTGAAAATGTACTGAATAGGGAAGAGGCAAAGGATGCCTATTGATTTGGTATAAAAATAAGACGTTTACTTGTTAAGGGGTTTTTTGGTTTATTAATATTCCCATGATGACTACTGTTTTGTGGTCATCTGATAGCAACAAATATTTTCTGTACACTATACATGCCCCATAAAGAAATGAGACGTCAGCTAAAACATCGACTATAAACATCATACGGATTTCATATACATATATATATTTATATACACATAAAATATATATACATTTACCAAAGATGCAAGTCTAAGCCTACCTATTATCTAAAGCAACAAAATTGAGAAGGCTTTAACGAAAAGGAAAAATAGCGTGGAAGCACTGCTGTAAATAGAACATACTGGAAACAGTAAAAATAATTAAGGCACCTCGTAAAGATCTTAGTATTAAAGAACAGGATATGTAGACATGCACATACAATTACCTTCTTTAAGAAACTGTGAGTGGATGACAAATATAAGAAAACAGCAGATCGCTGCTCCTGCTAGTGCCCATAAAGCTTTCAAGAGCTGCATCTCGGTCTGAAACTCAGTAAATACCCAGAAAGTCACACAATGAATTTCCACAGCGATGCATCAACGCTTCCCTCTGTGCGCCAGGCGCGGCGGCTCCCGGCAGGGACCACACTCCCGAGCAGGGCGGGCGAGCCCGGGGCTGCGGAGGAGGGGCCGGGGCTTCACACCCCGCGCGGGGGCAGCGGCAGCGCCGCGCTCTCCTCGCCGAGGCAGCCGGCGCGGGGCCCCATGAATCAGCGCTCCGTCTC
>VZTB01005217.1:276470-296504 GCA_013397245.1 Thryothorus ludovicianus
CCAGCGGCCCTGGCGGGGCGGCCGGCGCAGCGGAGGGTGCTCCCGCCGTGCAGCTCCGCGACACGATGAAGTTGCGGTGCTGCTCGGGCTGACCGTAGGTTCACTGCACAACGCTGACAAGGACCGTAACGCACCGACGGCCCGTGAGCTACCCCGGCTTCTGCGGGATGCACATCCACAGTTTTGGAGATTTAAACCAAATGAGGGAATAGTTGCACGCTCAGAGCGTTGTTTTCATAGCACCTTGGTTGCGTCTGCATTTATGATGTTGATTGAGGTTTTGGTTTTTTAGTTTGCTTTTTGTTTGTTTTTTTGTAATATTTCATATTTAAATATTTGCTTATTTTTAAGAAACCAGGAAAGGATTTCCAGGTGCTTGAAAGGACAGATAAAAGATCAGTATTTTTATTGGGCAAACATCTCCCATGCTGTTGATGATATGTCTTAAATTTATCCCTGTGCCTTTTCATTTTTTCACAGCACAGAGAAACATTAAAAACAACCATCTTTTGAATTTTAAACTTCACACAAATCCTTATAAACCCATGTATTGCATTTACTGTATTTGAAGATTACAGCAATGCAATGTTAAAGCAGTGTCATAGCTACAATAGAGAAATTCCACTGTAAATCTTTCATTCTGAAATGTACACTTTGGTGAGAAATTTGCCATGTTTGGGCACAGTTCAAGTTGGGTTTTGTTTGTTTATTTGTCTTCTGAGTGAAAGGAAAAAGTGTCAAGTAGTTAAAGCAAAATTCACACGTTTTATACTTAAGCAAACAAATCCCTCTCCCCACTGCCCTCCCCCCCCCCCACTGACATAGCAGCCTTAAAATCAACAGGTAACTGGATTTTAAGTGTCAAACTTTAGAGTTTACAGTCCAGAATAAGCAATACATATATTTTAGTTTGAAGACATTTAGAGAGAAATCCTCTGAATAATTGTACTCATTGCTTTCCTTTTGACTGAAAGCACATGAAGATCCACGGTCAGTGGGTCAGAAGCCCCAGCTGCTTGTTCCTTGCTCCTTTTGAGGTGCAAGATGGTGCTTTGTCTTATTTCAACAAGTCTTACTTTCCTGAGTTTCTGAATTAGACAAATACTCCTGGGTTTCTGTGGCCTTTAGATCAGAACCTTCACAAACAAAACATCAGAACACAGCATTGTGCTCCCTGGCCACAGGGGACTCACTCTACTTGCACACTAGTGGGAGGGGGAGCAAAATCTGGTCCAGTGCTCACACCATACAGACATATTTAGTCTCATAGCAACAAGGAATTCCAGAAGACTTCCCATTTGAGAGGACAGTGGTACCTGGCAACTCTACTTGCTGTACTACATACGGTTCAGTCTCAGTTTTGTGTTTTCTAAATAACTTTGGACTTTTCAAATAGATTGAGTCCTATTCAAAAATATCCATCTTCAATTTCTTGTCACCTGCATGAAGATTTATAAAATAATAAAGATAACTCCAGTTACATCTATGGACTTTTCTGGAAGACTTTTTTGAATAATTTCTACTGATAAAAATTCTCCCTTATCTTTCATCTGATTAAGATTTGCATCCCCATCTAATGGAATAACACCTGATAACTTCTAAGCTGCTTAAGCCATAACAGATTTGCAGACCTATCTCTGCATTTCCAGGCTTTGTCCAAAGCTCTGACCCCATTCATCTCCAGCAATACAGAGGCAAAAAGCTGCAATCCTAGCAATAACTCCTTCTAGGGAACCACTCCACAGGAGTTTTCCCCATTATATTTTAAAGTTGAAGGAGTAATTATTGGCACCTGAAAGCTGGTAAAGCATGGAGGTGGCATTGGAAGACATTTCAGATACAGAAGGCAATTGCAGCTGAGAAGAGAAGTGAGAAATACATTTTGCTGATGATCAGGGAGCAAGAGCAAATGTGTAAAAGATAAAAGATCTGAGATCTTTCAAGATAGCAACAGAAAAATGAAGTGCATAATTTTAAAATGTGTGTTCTCTTTTGGAAATACAGATCATTTGTTCTTACCAAAAATTCAGTTGAGTTCTACAGAATTACTAAAACTGGAACTCAGTAGCAAAAACAGCAGCCTTTGCTCAAGTATAGAGACTTGAAAAAAAAATCTATACTCTGCATTTAATTTTGTGAAAAGATTCTACCAGACTCTGTAAGATTTATTCTGCACTACTGAGATATTTTATAAATAAAGATGTGCTAAAATTCCTGGAAAACAATTATGTTCAGATTGTATTCCACATACCTAGAAATAAAGTCCTATTATTTCCAACTGTGTCAAATGCCTTTTGCATAACTATTTTATTCCTGTTCATGCAATAAACCCCCAAATTATGCATGGCCAATGCAGATCTAAATGCAGGAGCACAAGATGTGACGTTAGCCCATTTTCAATAAAGAATTTGGAAACTACTGGCTTTGGAAAAAAAATAGAGAAGACAATAACTATTAGGTTATCTAGACCAAACTTTTGCCAATGCCCACTGGATTTCATTTTTGTTACTTTTGAGTTACTCAGGCAATAGTCTGTCACCAGCCACTTGAGGTGATTATTTCAGCCCAGTGGTTCTCTCAGCTGGAATATTTATCCTGATGCTAAGTTTAACATTTCATTTTGTTGAAATTCACCCAGTTCATCTTTCGCATATGCCTGAAGTAGCATAATAAATCCTTTTCCATTTTGAATCTAACCAAAATAGGAGATGTATTGAGTATATAGGAATGAGCACAGATAAATATATTTCCACCAATTAGTTTTTGCAGCATTTAATTTTTTTTTTTTCTCTGCATACCTGTGGCTGGTTTACATTTCTTTGCTTTTGAGCTAGGCACAACTACAGCAGTCCTCAAAATTTTATTACTGATCTTCAGCTAATGCTGGATAATTGCCAGTGGAGTAGAAATTAACATCTTAAGACATGTTATTGATCTCAGGTATGTGACATAATGTGGCTATCATAGGAACCACAAATACATTTGACTATCTCTTACCATGAACCTCAAAAATTTTCTATTTTTTTCCCTTGACTTGTTAGATGATACATTAATATATCTTTAATATTTTTGACAGACTATATGGTTCCTGTCTTTTCTCCTAGTGGCAGATTCATAAAGGGCATATTCCAGCATAGCCTAAATAATTCAGAATTATCAGAGTGCAATCTCCTTGCTAACAGTGCATGTTTACTCAGAACTTTTGATGGTTTAGGGAGGTTTTTAAAAGTAATTTTGTTTCATTTTACTTTTCAGTTGCATTATTTTGATGTTCATGTCTTCTTCCTACCATCTTACTGACTTTCTATTCAGGTATGATTTTCTCCCTCTTTTGTATTTATAAAGATTTGTGCCAGCAGTTGGTGCCATGTAGACAGTTTTCCCCTGAGACCTCACTGAACATTCTCCCACACACCAGTCACTGTTTAGTGACAGCTTTTGGCCACTAACGAAGAAGGAGCTGCCTAAGGAGAACTTAGAAGTCCTGTGAGACAGCTCTGATCCCTTGAACACTGGTAAATTCTCCCAAAATTACACAAAGAACCAGCACAGGCACCATGTGCAGTGTAGTGCAGTCCCCTAGGTTTGCTCACAGAGCTGCTGCTGAGCTGCAGAACGTCTCCCATCTTGTCTTTGTCTCAGCAACCTTGTGGAACCAAACCGAGGCGTTAGTGAACACATTTTGTGAGTAAAGAACCATCTCTTCTGTATACTTATTACTGTTACTAATAGTACTGCTGCTACGATGTGTTTTTTATTCCACTGCTGTTTGCTTTCAGTAAAATGTCTCAACCCACAGTCTCTGCTTTTGTCCCTCTCTCACTAGATAGGCGCTGGAGAAATGGGAGTGGATTATTTGAGGTTTAATTACCAGCAGGTATTAAACAACCACATGCAGTCAATGCTACCATATTCCTTCATCCCTGTTGTACTCATGGATCATCTTCCTCACGTCTGCCTACCAAGAAATCTCCCCTTATATAATTCAAATCTTTGAGCAGTTCGTTTCTGAAATGTTGCTTTCCTCCTCCCTCATTTTACTTCATATGCTCCACCTGTTACAGGGAGCACCTCAATTTGCAGTAGCTGCTCTGACACATTTAACAGCACAATTATAGATGACTTGGTAACCACCCATGACTAAAAATAACCTAGCAACTGAAGACACACTTGGGTATTTATACTTAGATATCCCAGAGGAACCCTTCACAGCTCCTGTAGCTGGGGAAAACATATGTATCTCACCAAATGCAGTAGGCTAGGAATCCTCAGGGGTGGGGGCGGAGGGACGTAGGGGAAGTGATAACATTGCACAGCTGAAAGATTTTCCAGACAACACTCTGCCAGCTAATCCAACTCTTATCCAACTAGCTCTGCAATTAAGGTTTCCTGCTGAGAACAATGACAGCATTATGACCTGGGGAATTTTCTACATAGAAAAACCTCCTTTCATCTGAGATTGAAAAATTTAGAGCCTTAAAATCCAGCTCCTACACTGATGGTATTTGCCACCATTACAGATCCTAAGGAACTGTAATGTCAGTTTGCATATGAGAAAATACGTGAGCTGCAGTGAATGAACTACCAAGGAGGAGGGAGACAGGCAGTATATCCTCTGTGAAGAATCTGCAGTGCTGAAACTCATTTTTGCTTTCCAAAGTACAGATTTATTTTATTTTTTTTTAATTCAAGATGTACCAAGTTTTCACCCAACTTGTTCAGGAGGATATATTCTGAAGTCTGAAGAAAGAGAATCTAAATGATGTGCTTTAATTTCTATGATACATGATTACATATGCTATGGCTGCCTATGGCTAGTTTTATATTTGAGCAGAAGAATAAACTCGGGATTTAGTGCAAAGAACCCATGTGTCCTAATGGAGAACTTGTATTGCTGCAGTGTCCATCTGCCCATCCTTTTTCTAATCCTCTTTTTTTTTATGGTTTCTATGGCCTTCATCCATTCTTGTCTTCAAAATATGTTTTTATTCACCTAATAAAGCCCTGAATACTTAGCAGACTACAGCAACAAGGAGAACTACGAATCTCAAAAAGAGATTGTAAAATGTCATAAGAGCTTTTCTACCTGCCTTCAGTTGTTTTGTCTTGAAATGAAAATGAAGTGTTCAAGGTGAGATTGAACAACCTGATCTAGTGAAAGATGTCCCTAACCACAGTGGAGAGCTTGGACTAGGATGACTTTTGGCAGTCCCTTCCACCATAAACCATTCTTGATTCTATGATAATTCAGAGAGAGCATACAACTCTTGAAACTCACAGTTAAGACTGATGTGCAAGGCATAGGCTTAAACATTCCAATGACTGTAGAGCTACTCACAAAAATCACAATTAAAGTCAGAGGGCTTATCCTCATACATTAACTTTTATGTATTTTAAGATCATCTGGACTTTTAGACACTTCTCAAAATGAAATTGTTCACTCTTTTTTTTCAGAAAAGGGATTTGTATTTTAACTAGGATGATTAAACACATGAAATTAAGGGAATGTAGTTATGATCCAGGTTTCCAGCATCAATTCTTGAGGGTCTGGTTTAAAATTACACAAGTAAAATGCTGCAACATTCAGGGAGTAAGTTCTTAATTGAGAATGAGACCCACAGAGAAAGCCATGCTGAATACACAAACTCTATGAGCCATGTCACAGCAAGCCTTTCTAGAATGGCCAATAGCAGTGTTGCATGGAAAAGTGAATAAGCTAATGGATTTGCAATGTTTGTTTCTTTCTTCCATCTTAGTGGAGGGGGAAAATTAAAAAAACAACAACAAACAAACAAGAAAACAATTATACAAAAATGAATTCTGCTATACAAACTAACTTTACTCACTGGTCATTTAAGCAATGAACTCTTTGACCTGTAGTTTTTACTTTAACCAGTGTACCTCCTTTATATTTCTTTAGATTTTGACTTTCCACATTTTTCAAAATCTGAATTCTACAAAAATCGATCATGAGCTGAAGTTAAACCTCAACGGCTCAATTACTTTCCATTAGTAATTCTTATTGCAGTGTGTAAAAAAGGGAGCTGCAGCAAAAGTGGCTCATATCCAGAACACCACCAGGCACCTCCATCGTAAGTTAGAACAGGTTCTGAACATATGGGGAAGAGACAACAACTGCCTCTAATATTTGAGCATGTTGGGTGATCCTCCCGAGAGAAGAAGTAATCTTTGGTTGCTATTAAGCTAGTGAAGGGGAAACAAATATTTTTCAGACAAATGTTAAGTGCAGATGGTTTCAAATTATTCAAAACCTCAAATAAACAGTTAAAATTGTTACATGCACAGAATTAACAATTATTAAATTATACATATCAATTAAAATGGGTTTACCACTATGGCATTCTTTTCTTTAACCTAAAAATTCTCATGTTTTCAAGAGGTTATCAGACTGTAACATTAAAAGAGACAGAGAATATAAGATAGTAGGTTTCGTCTGTGTCTGTATTCAGTAATAAGTAAAGGTGAAATAGTTGTTAAATTTAAATTTTTAATCTGAGTACAGAAACTTGTTTGTCATTCTGAAATATCAACCAAACAATTTACAAGCCATTCATGTATAATATAGTCCACTGGTTCTTGATACTAAAGAAAAAGAAAAGTATTAGTCAATCTCTAGCTATTATTAAATATAGTCAGTTAATACTAAATGATATAAGACTTTTTTTCTTTCAGTTGGAAGAAAATGGATTATTGAAAGCTAACCTCAGGTTTATTATTGGACTCTGTGGAATTAACACACTGGAGGCCTATCTATTTACACCTGGTTGATAATGAGTTGATAATGGCAGGAACTGCAGATTAATACAACCTTCTCTTGCATGCACAACTTATTCATTACTTGCTTGTCTATTTTTGTAGGCAGTTTATTTCTTCTAGTTAATGTATATATCACGAGTTCTATCACTTCTTATATTTAAGGAAAAAGCCCCTGCATAGCACCTTTTCACAAAATGTTTTGTGAAAAACATATTTTAAGAGGCAAACAACCTCTGGTTTTTTCTAAATTATGCTGTCCTAATAGGAACCATTTTTCTGCTTTCTTACATTATTTTGAAATAGAAAGCTTTAATTACAACATGAAATTGAACAGCTAAGATTTTTGACATTTAACAAAAAAAACCCCAGTATTTAAATATGACACCTGGTACATAGGGCAGTGATAGTGCACAGTCTGAACTAACTTCTGTAAAAATCATGAAGATATTGTAGCTGATTCAGCTGGATTTCAGCCGGATAAAGCATTACAAAGAGCATTATGCAAACATTGTAAGAAACAAAACATCCCTCTCTACGCCAGAATATACTCTCTTCCTGGATACTTCTTCACCTTAAATAGAGTGGAGTGCCAAGTCCTGGGAGGTTTTAACATTGCACCTGTGCTGGAATGCTCCAGTCATCATCATACTCATCTTCAGGCTTTTAAACAAAAGATAAAACTCTTTGATTTCTTAGTGCACCCTCAGTGAAAGCCCCACACAACAGCCCATGTACTCCACAGATGCAAGTTCATAAGCCTTTAAGTTTTCAGTTGTTTCTGTACATAAATGAAAGGGGAGATGAGCCATGATAACTACTTGTTCCTGACTGAACATGAATGTGCAAGGTAATACGTAGATACTAAGGATGATACAGCTTAAATTGACTATAAATCTTAAATTAGAAGATTGGTTAAGACATGGCTGCAGAAACAGCTTTGACCTTAAAGTCACAGTAAAAATCTGAGTCTGCTTTACCACACCAGTGTACTAATATAGCACTAATAGACATTAGATTAGCATAATATTATACATTGAATGGCTACTATATTAAAAGTATACATATCAGAAGTGGGCAATGATGAATTGAAGTTTTTATGCATGAATTACCACATACAGATTAGATACTGTATTTAATTTATTTTTTTTTTTAATTCTTGTTACCTTTTTTTTGGAAAAAAAATTTATTTGGTTTTTGTTTAACATTTCAGAGCAAACTGGTATAGACTAGTCTGTCAGTAAACCACAGAATAATAGGTCAGTGACACAGTTTATAAACTATGCTCTCAATCCATGCCATAGTGCTTTGAGAATGTGTCAACACTCAGTGATTTCCTTACCCAGCTCAAAAGCATCTTGGAGGCACCCCGGGCAATGTTTCATATACAGCCATTGAGGGTTATCCGCTCCAAAATAGCTGTTACAATCTGAATGGAAGAACCATAAATGACTCAATTGAAATTATGCCTGAAAATGCAAAAGGAAATGAACACAGAACAAACTACAACATTCGTGAGTCTAACAGTGTGCACAGCTGAAAGTCTAGAATTGAATACTTTGGTGTTTTCCCTTACAGTCATCCTACTCTATGAGACAGCCACTTTAAGATGCTGAGAAAAGAACTTACAAAATTGACCTTTACTGATGTCTAGAAGAGTTATTTTGCATCATTTCAGATGCAAAGTTAAACAAAAACATGCAGTCACCTCTGACACAAGTTAAACTTGGTAGAGTCTCTCTCCCAACCCTTTCTTCTCTTTTGAAAAAGTTTAAGCATTCGTATCTTCCCTATAAAGTGATTATGGTATAGTACATAACACCTACCTAGTCATAGCTTTCATAGTCAACCTGTTTTAAATAAAAATATAGAGGCTAAATACTGGATCCAAGTGCAGCTTGCTTTGCAGATTTTCTTTTTAACTTTATGAAGAAACTGTTCCAGAAAAACTTTTTTATTTCCAGCAGAAAACTAATGAAATTCTATACAGTTAAAACAAATCGAATTCCCAAAACACATGACAATTACTTCTAGAACTGAGGAGCTAATACTTAGTAGAATAATTGTGATGGTTAAAAAGGACATTTTGGATTTATTTTGAATGACAACCACCTTTTAAACAAACTTTTATTTTCTTCCATTAGGTTTTAAAATACTTTGTTTTCAATATCTCTTCAGAGCAATAAAAAGGGGAATATAAGAAGCATGTGTGTACTTTATGTATCAAACTGAAATATCAAATAGTATGAGCAAGATAACATCTAATTGCTTATTAAGTATCACCTGAGGGATCAGCAAGGTGATCCACAAATAATCAGAAGTTATTTTGTTGAAGTAAACACGTGCAACTGGTATCAATCCTAAAGACATACCGTAGGTATGAAGATCTTTATCAATAATGTCCTATCAAAATGGATAGAATCCGTGTATGACCAATGACCTCCTATTGTGAGAAATAGCTGCAATTTCATTTGCCATAATAAAAAGCTCTTACCCTTTCTGGATTATGTACCCTGCTGCTTCTCCTACAGACAAGCATTCTCAAGAAGGCAGTCCTTAAAATAAAATAATACAACTATAACAGTTTCTGTACTTTTTACTGGTTTATTTTCTTTTTCCAAGTATACTACCAAATATGTGTAATATTCTTTCTGACAGACACAACATAGGACAAAAATTTCTATAATAGAAATTTGTATTTTCCACTGGTTTTGGTGATCATATTTTTTTAATTGGCTGAGTATCAGAACTGAGTTTTGAAAACAGGTATCCTTTCCTTTTAATGTTTTTTCAAACTACAGTAATATTTAACATCCCAATTACTTTTGTGTGATTCATCCTGTGTCTTTAAGAGGATTAATTTGACACAAAGTATAAAATATTTCCTATTTTTTGAGAAGATAAAAATAGTCCTTTGAGTTACATTTTTCCTGAATATTTTGGTAGATATTTTAGTGTTGCTACACTATGACGAAGTATTTTTACAGGAAATTTCTGGTAACAAAGGATTTTACTAAAATAATGCTCAATAACAAGACACATAAATAAAGTAAAAATTGAGAAGATGTTAGAATGTACAACAATTGAGACAAAATACTGTCTCATTAACAGCTGTGAGATGAAGCTTCCTATCTTAACTTCATTGATAATTTTTTCTTCAATCATGCATCAACTTAAATTACAGAATCTGGAATTCTGATTAAGAATCATGTCCTACATTTACTGAAAAACTGAAAGAGATAATGGTACTGAGTCTCTTGCTAAATGCAGAAAATAACAGTACGTGACACTGGGAGCAGCCTGATGGTTGTGAATTCAAGTGAAGATTGAGAGTTGATGCTTGTGGCTCCTTTTGCAAGTTTTTGTAAGTTTTTACAACACTGCAAGAGTATATTTCTTTCATTTTTGCTTCTTCTGTCCAGAGTAGTATATGTTATATATGTGTATAATAAAGGATATCAACCCCATTCAGTTCCCAATACTTGTAGAGATAAGGAAAAAAATGAAATTACAAATCTCTTTTGTCTTGCATTGTGAGGAAAGCCTTTCAGCATCATAAAGTTACCTCAGGACACAAAAGCATAATATAATGCTCATCCTGAGAAGCATTTACACTGTCACTCATATGGGAATGTTATTAAAAGCAATTCTATTCACTGCATATTCAAGCAACAATAGCGGAGGGATGGACTTCATGGCAAACAAGCAACCTCGTGAACCCCAGCACGAATGAGTCCTGTTCTTCTGTATGTTTACATCTTGTACTTAACTGCAATTAACTGAATTCCTACAGTTCAATACTTTTCAAGACCATGTCAATTCTCTACATTTATTGCAGGAGAGGACATGGTATGTTCCCACCACTGGGACATTTATAGGGTCTCTATCTTCTAATGATGATTTTATAAGCATTTTTGTTGAACTCAATCACTAAATTAGAAAGCTTTACATGGAAGCACAACAGATATCTGGTTTTCTGAGCCTCAAAAGCTGCAGAGCCCTCTTCATTGTCCTTACTGACAGCCCACACTCTTCCTAGTCTCTTGCTTGTACAGTGTGTCTCCTGCTACTGCTTTCTACAAATAAAAATATAACAAGCCATAGCAAAACAAATATTTTTTTTAAGTCATTGCAGCAACTTTTCCCCTAGTTTGGAAATCTCTCACCAAGTCCTTTCCAAAAGCCTTAGGAATATTGAATACTCTTTTTCTGCTCCTTGGTGCTAATGTCCTGAGCCCCACATTCAGATTTTAACACTGACCAGCACTCAGCCATGAAAATTATCAAATCAAGTTATAGTGGCTTACCAATTTACCTCCCATCAGCACTAAAGCAATACCTTGTTAACCTGATGTAACTGTAGTGTGTCTGAATTGAGCCCATGTGAGTGAAGGTTATTTCAGAAAGAAAGGACAGACTGAAAGAGCAGCCTATATCCACAAGGAAAAAGTAGAGTAGACATTTGAGCAAACTGTTTAACTTTAAAGGCAATTAGGCAATGAAATTACTTGCCTGAGGAGGTAGTTTAGACAATGTAATGAGAAGTGCTTAAAATAGAATAAACTATTTGTGAGACAGATACAGATGTAAATAATCCTCCATGTTTTGAGCTAGATGAATCAGGAGAGGTATCTTTTCTATTCAAATGTCTGACTATAAAATGGTATTCTCTTTCTTGGGAACAGCTTTCCATCTTATGACTGTTTACACCTGTTCTGAATACCAAAGTGAAACTGCACTCCAAAAGGCAGTTTAATCTCACTGTGTCATTATAAAGTGGATTTATTCATAACAAGCATCTATGAAAAACTTCCAACAAAAAAGTCCTTAGTCAGGGAGATGTACATTGTTGCAAAAATGGATTGTTTCTCTAAGTGCTTATATGGCCCCATTGCTATAGCATCCAAGTGCCTTACAAACATTAATGAATGTATTCTCACAACACCCCTGGGAGATAGAGATAGTATTATTAGCTAATGCACAAAGAGTAGCTTGTCCAAAGTCACACAGAAAGTCTGTGGCACAGCCAAGACTCAAAACTGTGATTTCCTGCCCACTGCTGTAACCATGACTATATTCTCCTATCCATATACAGCATTTCAAAATATGTTACATATAACCTCCGATCTTTACACAATAAGCCTTTCTGTTCAGCCGCAGATCCAACCACTGACTTAATAAAGAAAAATAACTTCGTTTATCTGGAAGCTTCATTACAGCAACAAATTTGCAGGTTACTCAAACAATGACAGTTATATGGGTCATAACTGGTACTGATATATGAGAGCAATGAAAGAGAATTCCCTGATCATCACAATCAGAACAGAAGGCATCATATCCTGAACATGACTTTGATACCTAAATATTTTCCTTCAGATAATATGCATTATACAGAGAAGTCTTATTTTGAGAATAAAGGAAGGGTAAAAAAAAAAAAGAAGAAAAAGGCTAGCTGTATTCCCCAAATATTTCCTTTTGAGCAGACTATATCTGCAATAAAAGGACACACACTTTATTTCTAGATGCAATGAGGTCAGATCTGGAGGGACAACTGCAGTAAGTGTATTTACACCTGAATATCAGAGAAAAGAATATGACATATGTTTGTCATTATAATCATGTAAATATATGATATTGAGAGACAATAGATAGATAGATAGATAGATAGATAGATAGATAGATAGATAGATAGATAGATAGATAGATAGATAGATAGATATAGTTTTGCAGTCATTTAATGAATTCAGAGAACTGTTCAAATGATCACAGTATTATTCTAAATCAGGAACACGGCAACATGTCTTTTATTTTGGCAAAGGGGAAGCACAGGCATTACATTTTTTCTAAAGTGCTAAGCAATTAAAAAAGAGATAATAGTGGACAACTGCATAAATAATGGAAAAAAGTATGAAAGTATGGTGGATCACAAAGTGAACAATATTAATGTAACAAAGTGAGGCATAATCTTGAAATTTATTGGCAGAAACAAAAGACAAGGTAAGCAGTGTCTCCTGAAGTTCCAACAACAGCATTTTTCTCAGTTCATGGCTTCATCTTTTAAGAAAGATGTAGATAAATTAGACCTGGTTTTAATTAGAGCTACCAGATAGGAAAGGGGATTTACATTAGATGCTAATTGAAAACAGCTCCTCTGTCAGGACAATTAAATAAATAATGGAACTGTTTATTATTGATTGTGAATCCACATTTCAACACATAGTTAAGAATATGTTAATAAATACCTCTTGAGGTGATCCTAATTCACATAAAAGGATGGACTAGACAATATCCTCAGATCCATTTCAGCCTAACACATACATTTAATCACTATACAAACAGGTATTCAGACCACTTGTTGTTCAAAAACTCTATTGCAGAATCTCTTATTTCCTCTCTCTCCATCTCTATTATTTTCCTTTCTTTTCTTTTTTTCCTCTTAGGTCCAAATTTTCTTTCTCTTTCAGCCCTCCCTCTGTCCTTTCTGTGTGCACTTAAAGTCATACATCCCTATTTGGACTGGAAATTCCTGAAATGTCTTCCTTTAGCAACCTTAGCATGTTTCTAAATTCTATTCTTAGAGATCAGATATCTGTTCCCTACAGACTACAAGGTCCAAATTTAGATAAAATATTATTTAAGCTCCTCATACTCTCACTACAGGACCAGAAAACTGCAATGAGTGGGTACTTCTGGGTAATTTTTCTTATCATTTTTATTACCAGAGTAATAGGAAGATAGATTGTACATTAGCAAAATTATCAGGTTAGAGAAAAAGAGACTCTTGATATTAAAGAGCTTAGGTGCTCAGTTCAGTCTCAGGAATAGTTTTTTCATTTTCTCTGGTTCTCCCAAGTACAGGGCCAGATTTTTTTGCCTGTTCACTACCATCACAACTACTTGTTCATGTTTACACATGCAAAAGTCTTCCTTTGATTTAACCTGTTGCACATGGATCATTCTGTTTCATAAAAACCGATGGCATATGAAAGACAAAAAACTGCCCTGCACCATAAATTTGTCTCCTTTAATTTCTTTTGAGACTGTTGACACAGGGATTGGGTAGAGATAAATGGAAGTGCTCTCAAATGAAAGGATAATAGGATTTAATAGTTCCTACTTCCAGGTGAAATGCAGTCAAACAGGAGTGTAGGAAATGTTTCTGACAATGGACTTTACACTTAGAGCACCCTCTTGGAAATATAATCCCCTCTGGGATTGTTTCCTAGTACTGAAACCAGGCCATGTTATCTGGTTAGAACAGGTTCTTTGCCCTACTTTTTTCCTACATATATAAAGCTGACTGGAACAAACTATTCTTTATCTGAAATTATATGAAAGCCATAACAATATCAATAAATGTATTTTGACTTTTTGAAATAGCAGCCTGTATAGCTTCCACTAAGAAGAAGTACAGTCCCTTATACAAAAAATCCATATTCACTGGCATAGAGGTTATTAGAATAGCTATATTTATGTGCAGTTTAGAAGTGACAGTATAAAGGATTGCCTGAAAGCTCGCATGTTTGGCAAGTCCAGAAATGTACACATGAAGAAAAATCCTTACTTGAGAAGTAAATCAGCCTTTGCCTAGAACATGCAGGATGCTTTTCAGACAATCTGGAAAGAAAGACTACTGAAGTTACAGTGGGTACCAGAGAGCCCACTTACAAGATGTTAGCAAGGGCCCACTGCTGTGATGTGTGTGGAGTGCCTGGCCAAATACTAATGAAAAAAGCCACAGGAATCCCATACTGGAAACTGAAAGTTAAGCAGTTAAATATGAACATATGGAGCTAGGCAAGCTGTAGGAGCCCCAGACAGTTGTGATGGTTTAGACAATAGCACTTGTCATTCCTCACAGGATGATCACATCAAAGACAAGAGTCTCAGAATTGTGAGTATCAGTTAAAATGGATGGCTCCACTTAAAATGGACAACCACCATAACCATAATCAGTGAAGGGAGTCATGATGACTCAATAAAAAAAAAAACCATAAAATTTCACTTGACATTTGGTCATGATCAGCATTGTGCTAATTTTACCAGGAGTTAACAGATTGTCAACAACATATAAGGGGAAGATCTTAGAGAATGGCAAGTGAAGCACATTCACTCTTGTGAAAGGTGATACTTTTATTCTTTGCATTATTAATCTCTGATATAATATGACAACACTAAAAGACAGTCAGAAATTTAGTTATGGGGTAATGCTTTTTTACTTTTGATTTTGCTTGGTTTATTCTGTGTCTGTGCTTAACTTCAGGAAAGCACACGGCCTTTCTGACCTTCACACAGAAAACAAGGGCCCAATGAATGAAAAAAGTTTGAGGAATCACTGCTAACTATCACCTAAGAATCTCAAATGGAAACACGATCCTGTTTCATGTAGCTTCATTTCATTTGGTCACAGAGATAATTTCCTCTCATTTTACAGTCTTAGAGTCACAGAGTAGTTGAAGTTAGAGGAAACATTTAAAGATTATCTAATCAAGTCTCCCTGCTCAGAGCAGGGCCAGCTAAGGATTCAGGTAACTCTCAATGCTTTGTGAGGATGCAGATCATCAAACCCTGGTGAACATCCTCTTCTAGTGTTCAAACACCCTTACAAATAAAAAAAATAATAAATTGTACTTCAATTTATGCCCATTTTCTCTTGACTCATCATAATTCAAAACTCAATCAAAATGGAAGAACCCAAAGGAGGCTGTTTCTGAGAGAAGAGGGTGACAGATGCTGTTGTTCTTCAGCTGAGCAGCAGCATGCAACCCTAACTACCACATGGATCTATAGGTCACCATGGCAAAGAAGCCTTCCATGGGCTTCCACACCCACAAAAATTTTACTGCAGTCAACTCCACATGAGTTCTGGACATAAGCTACATGGATGATGTTTTCTTGCTCCAAAATTTTATATAGATAAGGACAAAAATGATGCCTACCTGACAGTATAAGAAACAGAAATTTGCAAAACTGACAAAAGTTAGAGCTAAGACAGCTTACAATATTAATTGCTAAAACAAAGTTTAACAGAAAATTTTAAAATCCATGTAGACCATGCAAATAGCATATAAAAATTATAATATCAACAAGACTTTCAAACTTTGCTTGAATTATTAGAGATTAAATTCCTAATGAATGAGTAAAGAGATTAAGGAAATGAGGAGCAAATTGTTAATTGCATCTTTAAAATTCTGCTGATTTTATTTTGTTTAATTAAAGATTCTTAGTTTGAAGTTTTCCTCAATAGTAAGTAACATAACGGAGTAAAATCACATTCAAGATATTACAAAAAAAAATATTTGCAGGTAAGCTGAAAGACAATATCACATCATGCTCTATTTCTTTTTTCAACAAAATAAAGAGAAAAAGAAGATAAATAAATTTTGAAAGCCCCAATACCCAATATTATGATTTGCTTTCTCCTAAGCAATAAAGCAGATTCATTTTGAGCAAGGACTTTATCACAACCCTCCCAAATGTTTCCACAATCCTAGAGAATGTAGTGTGTTCCACAGAGAAGAGCACTACAAATAATTGCGTATAATCAATGCTATTTATTATAAAGAAACTTAAAAAAACTCTTTTCTGATCTTTTCAATATGATGATTATATCCTGATGCCCCTTGCCCTACCCTGCTGCTGCAGCCCTGCTGCCCTGTGCTGCCATGAGCTGTCCCTTCAGCACCACAACCTCCTTCAGCTGTGGAACTGCTCAAAGCCAATCAGCACCATCGGTAAATGGTCTCATGAAAGAAGAGTGCCATCATCCTATCCACACTCTAGGGATATATGTTTAAAAGACATCAATTAAACTATTCAAATTGAGTTCTGAGTTATGCATATGCAAAAGTAGTCATTTGGAAGAGACTAGAAACACTGGTAATTTTATAAACCATTACTTGTATAAAAGACAAAGAAATTCCTTCAAAACTATGTATTTGGTAATCTACATGTGTTTGAAAATCCCTCCAGAATTACAAAACAAGAAATAATTTCTTCTCAACAACTAAGCACGCATAATAGGATTCCTTTAAACAGCCAAATAATTTTACTAAATCCCACTTTATAAAATTTCATATTTTACATGGGTGAGAAGTGTAGATTTTCCTTCCAAAGCATCTGAGTGGCTGTATGATACAAAATTCCTTCTCTGTAAGCACTAAAAAGATCATATGAAACAATGTCTTTGATGTGCTGCAGAACTGTGTTTCTTAGTCAATAGAAAAAATGGAAAATAAAAAATTCTGAGACTGTCATCTATGCATATATATATCAAGATGAGAAGTCCAGGTCTAACCAGCACTAAAGGCATTAAACTCTAGAGAGACTATTTAAATAGCCTCAAAGCTATTGTCTTTTACTGTATGTTTATTCCTATAAACACTCTTGCAAATTTCAGATATAAGTAAATGTCCTGGGTTCAGCTAGGGTAGAGTTAATTTTCTCTCAGTACATGTTACAGTGCTGCATGTGGGATTCAAAATGAGAATGGTGTTCATAACACATGGAATTTTTGTTTTTTTTGAGAAGTCGTGTTTATCCTAAGTCAAAGACACTTTTTTTAGCCTTGTCTTATGCTCTTCCAGCGAGGAGTTGCACAAAAGAAACTGGGTGGGAGCACAACTGAGAGAGGTGATGGGAATAGATCAAAGAGATATCCAGAACATCATGCCCATTATAAAAACTGGGGGAGTTACCCAGAAGGAGAGTCCAGCAATTGCATTGTGCATCACTCACTTGTTTGTGTTTCATTTTTTTTTCTTTTTAATATAATTCTTCTTATTATTTACCATTATTATATTTTACTATATTTTCAATCACTAAATTGTTTTTACCTCAACATACAGGTTTTACTTCTATTCTCCTCCCCATTCAGGGAGGGGATTTGAGAGCATGGCTGTGTGCTGTTTTATCTTCAGCTGGGCTGAAAACAACAGCAGTTCTTTCTGGCACCCAGCATGGGGCTCAAAGGGTTGAGACACGGACTGATCTGACCAGAGGGTGTTAAAAGGAAATTATTGTAAACATTCATTGCATTAGTTTAACAGCTGCTAGTTACAATGTGGACTTATTTGCTCTCATATTTGTGGCTTTTTTTCTCTGTTATACCAGTAATACATTACTTGCAGTACGTGTTCTCCATGGTGTATTCCATAGGATGGGCTGGTGACAGGGCAGTGTTGCAGGTCGGGACACCAATCTGGTGTCTGCATTCAGTATTGCAGGCACTCTGCTTTGGGAGCTGTCTCCTGGGAATGATTAATAGTCACGTCTCTGTTATTTTCTCCACAGAGGAACAATATCTATAGGGAAGACACCTTCCTAATTTTTATTTCCCCTCTTTTATTCCTCTTTTTTCCTCCAGGCTGATTATAGTAGTTCAGAATTTTAAAGATTTTGAGTATCCTTTGACTACCTTTGAAATCATCCAAAGGGTTTTTTTTTTGTTGGGTTTTTTTTTTCCTGGGTTTTTTGTTTGGTTTTTTGTTGGTTTTTTTTTTTTTTTCTAGGAACATGTTGTTTCAGTTCTTCTTTAAGGTCAGAAAAATAATTAGAGATTATTATCCAGAGGTCTGCCCAAAAGCTGGGTATTTCAGAGCTGTGAGGTGTGTGGGATTGTATGGACAAGCACCCAGGACAGTTGGCACCTCCAACATGTTTGCACCTTACCCCTGAATAAATCTAGAAGCCAGAAAAACTAATAAAATATTTTTTTTTAAAGTGTGCTGGCGCCTGGAACTCCAAAGAGTTCCGAAATCACTGCAATGAGTTGGGGCCTGGCCCAGGTTTATTGAGCCATATTCAGCACTGCTCAGAGAAAAAGAAGGTCTCTACATCTGAAAATGAGACAACAAAAGGCCCTGCAGCTGTTCCAGCCACCATGACAGACACTGTGACTGCAGTGTAATAGTTAAGAAGAAATTACGTTTGCTCCCTTTTGATGTAATGAAGAGATTGTGCTGGAAAGTTCAGAACTCCACCTTGTGGTGGTAATTTTAACGGTAAATTGAAAACTGGAGATTACAAGGAATGCCCAGATGCAACCAGGGAAAGCAGAAGAAATTCAGGTTTGAACTACAGTGAATAAATTCTGTTGAGGTTTAATTAAAGAACCTTTCAAGTTCACTTAAGATGTGAGGCAAATAAAAAATGTATAAGGATGTCTTTATGTTGGAAAAAAATGTACAGAACACCACAATGTGTACTACTCACTGTGGAGATAGGCTTTCATCACTGCTCTACTTCTTCTGTCAAGACAAATGCCTGAAAGTTTGCATATATCTATGCTTACAGAGAGCATTCCATGGGTTTCTTTAGCTTTCTTCTAGCAACAAATGCTAACAAATTCCGCTGGACTTGAGTTGTTCAAGGAAATCCAGACTGACCGTCTCCCATCACAGACTGCAATAAATACCTGATAATCAACAACATAAATTCCATCACTCAATGTTTCTATGTGATAAGCAAACAATCCCTAGCAAAAGTTCCATGCTTTTTTTTTCTAAAATGATATGTAAGCATCTGGAAATTTTCCCTAACTTAAAACAAAATGATTGTAGCATCAAGCTGATGTACAAAAGCTGAAACACTCATATGCATATATTCAAAAACATTCCAGGCACTACCATTTTAATTATAATGTTGTGGTTTAATTTTTCATTATCCTACAGAAAATGAAGATTATGGGTGACACATTGGCTAGAATTCCACTGATGCTCTGATTAATCTGTTTATTTTTGGTGAAACACAATGTATTTTGAGAATCCATGTTTCCTCTTATTTAACTGCTGAGTTGTAACTGCAAATCATAAGCTCTACTGCTGATGTATCTTTGCAGAAAACATAAAAGAAATTATCTGTTATTAAAAAAAAAAACAACAAAAAAATACTACTAATTTATCTAGTAATACTTGTTTGATGTCTTTGTTTGTTTACACGATTTGTTTAATTAATTATTTTATGTGAAAAAATCACTACCATGCCACAGAATGTCTTTTCCTGGGAAGAGGACAATTCTTGTACATCTTCAGTCATAAGAATGCATAAGGTATAAAACCCAAAGAATTTCGCCTGCCGGGGATCTTCAGCTTTTCAGTGCAACAAACCCTCATTCCTGGCCAGATATTCCTTTATTACTGCAGTACCAATTTGTTGCAAGAAATATGAATAGCTCTACATATCATCATATACAGAAGAAGAAGAAGAAGAAGAAGAAGAAGAAGAAGAAGAAGAAGAAGAGGAAGACAACGACAAAAACAA
>VZTB01005217.1:296568-387201 GCA_013397245.1 Thryothorus ludovicianus
AAAAGGAAAAGAAAAAGAAAAAGAAAAAGAAAAAGAAAAAGAAAAAGAAAAAGAAAAAGAAAAATGAAGAAGAACAAGAAAGAAGAGGAAGAGGAAGAGGAAGAGGAAGAGGAAGAGGAAGAGGAAGAGGAAGAGGAAGAGGAAGAGGAAGAGGAAGAGGAAGAGGAAGAGGAAGAGGAAGAAGAGGAAGAGGAAGAAATCATCGACTATTCCTTTGCATTCTTGTCTAAGACCTTCTACACCATCAGGAGTCTCCTGCAGAAGGATGGTGCTGATAGCAAAGTAAGGACACTGTGACAGAGTTCAAGACATGGTTTTTCAATGCTCCCTTGGTGTGACTCTGGGAGTCTTCTGCACAGGAAAAGGAGTTGGAGTCGATGATCCTGGTGGTTCCTTCCAATTCTGCATATTCTAGGATTATATTCTATGATTCCATGCTAATCTTCTTAGAGAAGACACTAGAAATATTCTTAGAAAAAGTACTCCTGTGTTTATTGCACGCCAACAAACATTGTACCCTAACAGTTCCCACTAAAGACATGTCTACACACAAACACTCTGCACCCCTCAGCAGCTAGTATTTAAAAAAAAAACATTGTGTACAGCTTGAAAAACAAGGACCAAGCCTTTTCAAAAAATAAATGAGTTCATACCTGTCCCTGGAATATACACTCATGGAGCACCCTGTGAATAGACTATTTTAAATCATTCCATATTATTCCATAACTATTAACAAATCTACATAATTCTAATACACAAGGCACACACACTGGTACATTTCTATCCTGACATGAAACTAGTAGCTAAAGCAATAAATAGCTTATGTACCAGGGTTGCAGACAACTATAAACATTTAGGTCACAATAGTATAAAACTTATACCCACCAGAGGGGAATAAAATCTACAATGCAGTTGTAAAAATGGTAAGCTTTCATTAATTTTTAGCATTGCTAAATGTTGAAATGTTGCTACCATTATTCCGTGCTGCTCAAACAGAGAAATCAGAATGAAGGCCTGCCAAACCTATGTGTGCAATTGCAGCAGAACACCGTAAGAAAATAAAGGTTTTAGTAGAAGAAATTAAATATCATTGTTATCTTCCTTTTGTTCCTATACTGACCAATGCACCCTACCTTGTGGCACTGGAATTAGAATTGAGTTCAGTGTATGAATTATTGAAACATAATATTAGGCAGAATATACAAACAGAAAAGTACATCATACCAAGACTTCTTCAAACTCCAAACTTCTAAATTTGCAGATTTATGTAATTCAGCCACCCGAGAAACAAGAGGTCTCCTACATCTCCTCTCCTTTCATTCTCACCTTTTCCCTCAGGTCCCTACTTCTAACTTGCCCACAGAGCTCTTCTCACACTAGAAAAATAAGTAAAATTTTCATTTGGAACTTCCACATTTCTCTCTCTTATTTTCAAAATTTCCAAGTTCAAAATTCACCAGACACTTATGGAACTTTTCTACTTTTGCTGTTCATTCTCTCTGAGAGCAGAGGATAGCAAGTAAAGCCCAATACTTAGTTATTATCTTCTTGGGTCTGATGGCTTCACAAAGTCTATATTATTTTTGTTGTGGTATTTCCAATGCCCACTTTTAAGGATGGTTTATATATTCACTTTGTCTGTGATAGTACTTAATGTTTTATTACAATTTTTATGGTACAATGAGTTTTAAAGAGGGAACCCATTGGCAATAACTTAGGGCCAATTTCTAAGTGAAAAATTTTGTTTTGAAGGAAACTTAGCCTATATGCCTTTATCACAGCCACATTCTTACATGATACAATAATCAGAGTTCACGTAAAGTGCTTGCTTTCATTGGTTTCAATTTGGTATGAGAAGATTTTCTACAGCTTGGCAAGATTTTTTTTTGTCAGCCTCTCAGGGATTCAACTCTTCTGCCAAGGGCCGAGGAGTTCATCTGAGCAGGGTCTCAGCACCTTCTCCTGCTCTGACCCCAAGCATTGCCCTGCTCTGGGACTGCCACTGCAGATTGCAAGATGCTGCCTTTGGTACCTCTCTTCTTTGTAAAGCCACAATTTGTGCCTTACATTAGCCAGCGTTGTTGGCAATCCCACACATCAGGAAAAAATACGGAAGTAGTTTAAGGAAATATACTATACAGAAGAAATTCCACTGAAAAATGAAATCAAACCTAAAAAACACAAAATAAAATTCTGTAAGCAGAACTTTTGTTTCTTGAACAAAAGAAATTAAGAAATTCCAAAAAAACAGTTGTATAAAGAAAGAACCTTATTTAGATCTTTGTGATAAATCCCACACGGTGTTTCTGTGTGGGATTTATTTTTACTTTTGCTTCTACATTTTTAGAAAAAAATTGAATTACTTTCTCAATGATGTTAAACAGCATTTTCTACTAAAGTTCTTAAGTAGTATCTCTGTCAGAATCTTTATATTCTGTTGTAAACTACCAACAACAAAGACGGCCCACAACTTAGAACAATTACTTATGTCAACACAGATTATTTACACACATTATTCAACAATCTCATACAGTCAAAAATGTTCGCAGTCATAAGAAATTAAGTCCAACTTTTGCAGTTTAATATTTGTAAGGATACACATACAAAATACTTTAGAATGTTTGTAGTACTGCATACGTGACCTCCATTTTCCAGAGACCAATTTTTTTCTGAATTATCAAATATTTCTGATATATATGGCTAGAGCCACAGGTACCTTTCTCTTCTGTGAAAAAATACAGGCAATAAAGCACAGCAGTACATTAGACTACTATTCCTAAAGCAGCTTAATTCAAGCTCAGGTAGTTTTCCCTTTAAAACATGTTATCACATCAAATCAAGTTCTCAATTGGGTATGATCTCATTTCCAAGCAGCAGTAAGAATGCCTGCTTAGGGATGAAAACTTTAAAATTACTTATACTGTAGAATGGCTTTATTTAGACTTAAAAGGGCAATCACAGAAACTAACACATGGGTTAATTATGACTACATTTTTTAAAGTATTTTAAGAATTTTATATATATTTGTATCATATAGAAATATATAAGGAGAATGTTTTTTCCAAAAATTTCAAGTTTCTATAAAACCAAGCCAAATTAAGTACCAACGGAATTCAAACATGGTAATCAGATCATTTACTTGCTAATTTAGTAGTTTAATGTTGAAATAAAGAAAACAATAATTTGTTCTCAATCATAGTTTGATTTCAAATAGTACAGTTTATTATTAAAAGCTTTGTCACAATATCTGGTTTAATCTTACTATCAATGGTTTCTAATCTATATTATAGATAGATGAACTGCAGTATATTTTTAAAGAAAAATAAATATGTAAAGAAAAATTATTTGCTATTCTTCTTATTGATTTGTTTAAACTAAAAGAATTTATGTGAGAAAAAAGTGTCAATACTAAAGAAAATTCCTAGGCATAGCACCAAGAAGCCAAATATAATGCATAGAAAACCTTTTAATTTCCAAGAAAGGAGGAGGTACCAGAAAAGAAGAAATCACATCATCATGGGAAAGTGTAGTACTGACTGCTGCATTTATAGTAATTACAAACGAAATGAAAATAAAAATAAAAACCAGCATCTAGAGTCCTTCTCAAACATTTATAATATTCCAGGTGAAAGAGTGAGTGTACTTCTGAAAAATGTTTTTTGACAATAAACAAATTTCTGCCATTTTTCCAGTCCTTCTCACTGCTCTATCATTCCTGACTTTAAGTTGTCCAAGATTTGCTCACAGGATTTTCTTAAGTTCCCAGAGTTGCAGTAAAAATAATTAGGCATAAACCCCCCCCAATACTCTGAAGGGCAGTTGTCATCAGTCAATTGTGAAGGCACAATATAAGCACGACAACTGTTTCCAATTTGGTGCATGGCTCAAAGCAGATACAAACATTACATTCGTGGTTGTTGGCAGGGGCAGGGTAAGAGATACTAGCAAACACCTACTGCTGTTAGCAGTGTGCCAAAGCAGAATTCTGCACAAGAAAATGTTAAAATTCTCTTTGGAAATACAAAATCCAAAGGAAATAACCCTAATAGAAAACAGCATTTACTCAGAAAATGTATGTACTCATATGTATATGCCAATAAAAAGTTAATAAACAATGCTTTGTTCATATTTCAATCATTTTGAGAAACTCAAAATTTTCCACACTGCTTTAATAGCAGTGATATTGTGTTGATGTTCAACAGCCACTGTGTAAAATCTCTACTACAAAAGCACAGCATTAAGGCGTAGAGTTTTATACACCAGGGAACTAACAATAGGTGACAACATGAGCAATAATGGAACATAACTTCCCTGCCTTTACATGCCATTTACATATTTTTATGGCTTAGATGAGCACTTCAGTGAGAAGAAACCAACCAACCAACCAACCGAAAACCAACTAAACTTTAAGAGGACAATCCTAATTCACATTTTAAGGTAAGAAACTACAGGAAACTCAAATTTCTCCCAATCTACAGCCCTTAACCACTTGGCCAAATTACAGGAAGACAGTTGAGGTTTCCGTATCTTAAACTGGGAAGTGGCAGGTTCACTCAAACAGCACTAAAGAAAGAAATCTTACTGAGCCCTGAATGACAGAGCTCAGCATCTGAGGTCTTCTGAGAGAAGTCATACAAATAGGCTGATATGGGGAATGTCCTCAGCTCCAGGTCAGTACCAGAATATCTCTAGCATAGGTTACAACACTTCAAATAATGTTAATTGAAATCTTTCTGATGCACATTCCTTGCTGTTGGCCTAAAGGCTCAAACGCTGATAGCTTATATTGGTAAGGCATAGTCGGTAAGTCTGTAGCAACAATGATATGCAGGAACATTTAACATGTAAACAGCAGCTAGGCAAATATCAGCACTTTTTAAAAGCAACTTCTGATTATACCATCAATTCTTTTATCTCATCAATTTATAACCTGAAAAGAAAGACAAAATAAAAGAAAATATCATGAAAAGTATTTTGGGGAGTATTAAATGAAGCTACAAGAACTTTGGAGTTTCAGATAAAGCAGCAGTCATGCTCTAGGGAAACAGTACATGATTCTCAAAACAAACAGGTGTCAGGAACACCTTGTGATGTTGTGGATTCAAAAGAAGACAGGACAAGTATGGAGATGAAACTTCAGCTGAGAGTTGGTAATGTAAGAAATCACATCACAGTCAGAAATCCCCAGAAATCAGGGCTCTAGTCATACCTAGGTTCTTGAAGTCTTGCTTAAAATCTTCCATTTTTTTTGCCATAAATAAGGGAATGAAATAAACCCCCACATTTTCCTAAACATTTTACACTTACATTGTGGCTTATGCCCATCTGGCAACCAAGCCCCAGGCAGCCACTTGCATACTCCCCCACCAGAGGGATGAGAAAGGAATTGGAAAGGTAAAAGTAAGAAAATTCATGGGATGACATTAAGATACTTAAATAGGTAAAGCAAAAACTGCACACAGACCAAGACAAACACGGAAATTTTTCACCATTTCCATGGGTGGGCAGGTGTTCAGCCATCCCCAGAAATCAGGGCTCCTTTACACATCACGCCTACTGGGAGGACAAACACCATCACTCCAAGTGTCTCCTGCTTTAGTCTTCTTCACTCAGTTTCCCCCAGCTTTTATGATGACATATGGTATAGGATATCCCTTGGGTCACTGCTGTGTCCCCTCCCAATACTTGTGCACCCCCAGCCTCCTCCTTGGTGATATGGGATGAAAAGCAGAAAAATACTTGGCTCTGTTAAGCACTGCTCAGCAATACTGAAAATATCTTTATATTATTAACACAGTTTTCAGCACAAATCCAAATCACAGCTCCATACTAACTACAGCGAAGAAAATTAACTCTACCCCTGCCAAAACCAGCACAGCTTGCATAGTATCCTTTTAATGTAAAGAGTACCTTTACATGCCAAAGAATGTAGCCTTTTTTAGTCTATTCAGGAGACTGCATTTCAGTACTCCTGCTTGCTAGTATAGGATTAAAATGGCCATTCATCCGAAGTGTATTTTCACTTTTATTGGAAATATAACTGGTGTATTAATGATCCATGTTACAAGTCGCTTACATACTGCCATACTTTTCTTCTCACAATATATTTTCAATAGGTCTCTGATGTCCCTATAGGGAAAGCCTGATTATCATAATGATGTAGCAACATGAAAGCCAATTGTGATTTCATACTAGAATACTACACTTTCTGTGGCTTTTTGCAGTAAGCACCACACTGAAAATAATTACTTATGTTTAAAATCTAAGCCAATTTTTTTTTACTGCCACTTTCACTCATCTTTGATAAATTAAAAAAAGTAAAGATCTTAGAGTAGTTGCAGTCCCAGATCAGATCTTGGCTTGTGGTATACATCATAAATTATGTTTAGCTGAGTCTTCTTATTCTGAATGCAAAGAAAGTTCCAGGGTGGTGCACAAAGAGGGTAAATCAGTTCTCCAGGGCACAAATAAATAATTTTCTGAAATTTGAGGTATTCAATTTTGTATTATTGGAAATAAATAGCATCACTGGTATCTATTCTCACATTTAACTTTTTGCTGGTTTTGTTTTGTATGTAGAACTCTCTTCTGTGCAAGGGCTTTTAAAACATGCTATTTTTTTTTGCTTAGACTGTCAGATTATTTACTTTCCAAATTTTTAGCTATCTCTGATTTGAGATTGTGACAATAAAACAGATATTCATTTCTTCACTGCTATGTAAGATGCAACTTTTTTCCTTACTATTACATTTACATCTTCGATTCTGAAATAAATTTGTTTTTTATTCAACATGAGAAATACATTAGATTGGGTTTATGACTAGTCAAAGGTCTATTAAGAAGTTCCAGTTCACTCTTGTGTCCCCAACTTCAACAGACCATTTTCATGACTGAATTTCTTACAATACTTCAAAGAGTATTTGGGAAATTTACATTTCACTTTCAAAACATTATTCATATTTGTAGGTTGTTCTTAAAAGAGAGAATAAATTTCTGATTTTAACAAAAGTGTATTATAATACTTATAGCATTTATGTGTTATACTATTAACATTTCTTCCAAACGTTGTAAATGCTTCAAAAATGCTGTAAAAATAATTTAAACAGCATTTATAGAAATCAGAACAATGTTTTATGTCATACACTTGAAGTAAATACATATTGTCAAAATGAATTTGTAAAGATTTTTGTTATTAAAAACATCAGGTTTTTTTATTAAAAATTAATCTGGTATTTGGAATATTTCTATGAATGGATTCTATACTTTGAACAGACTGAATAAATTAAAATAGATATTTTCTAAAAGTTAACAAGATTTTAAATAAATTTCAATCAATAAACTGACCAAGATTTTGCATTTTCCCCAGAGATAAAACCTCTAGATAGAGCAAAAGGTGAGAAACTGAACATATATTGTTGGATATTCCTAACAAAGTTAATCATAAATGTTAAGTGCTTTAAAAATTGTTATGATATAAAGTTTGTTGAAGACATTTGGGAATCCTTCTTCTTTGGCAAAATTAATTAAATGAGGAACATTAGACTTTCATTGTACAATAGAGGGAAATTTTTATTATGGGTAAGCTCTTTGCAGCAAGTTCATTTGGGAGTACCATGTCTCAAATAGCACCTATTCAAATAATTCTATTTTTAAAACCTATCATATATATCCTTCCTCTATGGCTCATAATCAGTAAGCAATAAATCATTTGAAATGCTTAGTATTTTTGCTGTTGTATTTGATTCATTTACACAGAGTGACTAAGAAGAATTTAGAAGAATTCTCCCTATACCAAGATTTCGACTTCTAAAATTTTAATTAAATTATTTTAGTAAGGTACACTGTAATCTAACCTCATTAGGATGTTTGTCCAAACCCATATTTCTAGTGCAATCAATTCCTTTTTACTCATTTGCTATCCATTCCCTTACGTTCATATCTTGCCCTAGGTCCAAAATGCCTGTGTCTCTCTGAAGAATAAAATATTAGACTTATTAGCAAGCACATATTTGCTGTCATATAAACGGTCTTTGTGTTCATACTGGAATTCTGAGGTGGGTTTCCATCTCAACTCAGAAATACTGAATCCCTCTCACAAGATATCCATAGCAATCACCGCGTGTGATTATTCGAAATTAGGCTACTGAGTATTTAGGAGAACAAGCAATACTGATTCTAAACTAAATGGAGTTACATTTAAGGAATTGCATTTGGAACCAAATCTATAGTTCCTGCAAATTCATTGCTTGTAGCATTAGAATCAAATGAGATATCTACTACCTTCTGTCCCGACCATTGTAACCTTTGTTAGTATATAGATTCAACTTCTAGAATAATCAGTACTCTTATCCATGGCCCTGTAGCCTGGTTATTACACCACTTGCCAGAAATTCAAAATATTAAATTTAATATCCTTTCCCCTAACAAACTATTTTAATAATTTGTTATTAAGCAAAAGAGTGTTTTTAGTGCAACCACTCCTCTCCAACATCGGCAGATAGGATCTTCACTGTATGGGACATCATTTCTGATATTTTACTGTGGACTTGAAGAAAAAGTTTGGGGAAGCATGACTGGAAAGCTGCCTGGCAGGAAAGCAGCTGGGGTGCCGGTCAACAGTCAGCTGAACATGAGCCAGTGTGTGCCCAGGTGGCCAAGAAGGCCAATGACATCCTGGCCTGAATCAGAAACAGCAAGAGCAAGGCAGCGATTGCCCCATACTCAGCACTGGTGAGGCCACACCTCAAATCCTCAAATTTGTGTTCAGTTTTGGGCCTTTCACTTCAAGAAAGACATTGAGTCCAGAGAAGAGCAGTGGAGCTGGGGAAGGGTCTGGAGCACAAGTCTAGTGAGAAGTGGATGAGGGAGCTGGGAGTGTTTAGACTTGAGAAAAAGAGGCTCAGAGACCTCATTGTGCTCTACAACTACCTGAAAGGAGTTTGTAGCCAGTTGTTCTTTGGCTTTTTCTCCCAGAAAGCAAGAGGCAGGACAAGAGGAACTGTCTTCAAGGAGCACCAGGAGACATTTAGATTAGATATTAGGAAAAACATTCTTGAGGAGAAAGGGCCATCAAGCATCAGAACAGACTGTTCATGCAGGTCATTAAACCACCACCCCTGGAAGGGAGAATCTGTAGATGTGGCACTTAGGAATATAGTTTAGTGGTGGACTTGGCAGTGCTGGGTTAGCAGTTTGACTTGATGATCGTGGAGGGTCCTTCCGACCTGAAAGATTCTATGATTCTATAAGAATGAACTTAATTACCTCCTGGATACACAGTCAAAAGGGAGTTCTCTAACTCAGAAAAATGCAAACTGTCTACAAATCTTGAAAGCATAATTAATGTATGTGTTTTATATTCTGACATCTAGAATTATTTATTGCAGTGGATTCAGGTTGTTCAGTAAATACAAATTTAGTTAGGAACATAGAAAGCAGGTTGGGGATTTAAGTTGAATCGCATTTACTGAAAGAAGGAAAATATGAAAGACAAAGAAATGAAGGAATAAACCATAGCTGATTTTAAATATAAGCTACAAAGCATAAATTGTAAACACACTTATGTTATGAGAGGATAATAGGTTGTCTTTCTAAGTGCTGTTTCAAGCACTTAACAAGTTAAAAACAACACAAGAAAGAAATTAAGATGTCAAAATTAATTACTTCTCCCAGCTATCCATTAAATGAAATCAATATCTATTTTCCATACGGCCAGCTCAGAGATAAAACAGCAAAATACAACAAATGTACTTGTAATTATGTGTGATTTCCTCAAGTTCTAGGTACACTTTTTCCTCCTTGAATTTGATCACCTGTGCTGGAGTGCTGGTGTGGCACAGCTGCATAACCTCAGCACAGACTGCTGTGAGAAGCAGTTGCCTTTGTCCCCCTCCTTTGCTGAGAAGTTTGAGCTCAGGCTCCTGTCCTTGGCTGCTGACTGAGCTACAGCACTACCATGTCTGTGCCTGGAGATGTATCCTGCTGATCCAGATCCTGACCTGGAAATTTGACTTCCTAGCTTGCATTTCAAAATCTTGACCTGCTTTCTGCCTGGGATCACTGCAGTGAGACTGAGCTTGGTTGGGTCACTGGACCTCATCCACACTTGTTCACTTGACTTCTCAGCTTGTCCTGGGACATCCTTCATCACTTCAGTTTTGCCTGGTGCTTTAGACTGCATGATGCAATCAAACCAGCTTTGCTCATCAGGTTTGGGTACTGTAGGATTGAGCTCTTGCTGGTGAGGGCACTGCTGCCCACCTTGCTCCACACTCAGCACCCAACTTGCTTTTCCTCATGGAGCAGCCCATTCTTGCTGCTCTCTGATGTCCCTAATAATGGGAGGCGTTAAAATTAAAACAGGGAATGATCCCATATTCAATAATTTTCCTACTTATTAGAAGATGCCACAAAAACTAGCAAGGTGATTTGCTTTCCAAGTACTGCTATAAGATTATTAAAAATAATTAATAGGTTAATAACTAAAATAAGAATTAAATAACTAAATTTGATAATAAAATTTAAGAATAAAATTAATGATACAGTGAAGGGATAGTTTAGAAATAATAATGAAATCAGATGTGAAATCCTATTATTCAAGTTTTATTTTTTTTTAAATATAGAGTATTGCACTCAACTGAGCATTTTCAACAGGAAAAGTAACTTGACAAAAACAATATTAATAAAAATTATTAATGGCACCAGATGTATATTTCTATTCAGCTAAAAGAGACTAACAGCCATCCCAGTAGCCGCATTTAAATGCACCAAATGAAAATTCACTGGAAGTAAAGCACAGATAGTATCCTATAATGCAATTCAATGCAAAAGTTATTTTAAAGAAAAAAATGCAAACTCCTAAGACAGGTAGGATTATATAATTAAAAGTATTATTATTATATAAGGTGTTCATCTCACAAGTCCTAATAGCATTGCCTTAAATGTGAAATATTTCTGTTATTTCAATTGCAAGCACAAAATTTAAGATAAGATCATAGATATCTAGGCCCTCCACCATGAGTTTGTGCATAGTTTATATACATAACCCTGGCTAACCACTGTTAAAATGACAGTTTGAAGGAACTAGCTTTATACATACAGTATGATGGTTCTAGAAAGAACTTAGGGCATTTCAGCCATTATTGAAGCTAATATGAAGTTAGTAAGAAAGAATCAAAGGATGCAAGTAAATCACAATTTAATCACATATGATGTAAAGTATGAAATTAGAAAAGTGAAAAAAAATTATAAATAGAAAGATAGGTTCAATTAGAGACCCTGTCTTAAGAATTCAATTTTGCAGTCAGATCATTTCTATAAACAACCTTCATAAATTTCAGGAGACCTAAAGTACAAAAGAGATAAAATGAAAAGCATAGAGTTTTTTACTATTCAACTCTGATAAAAGTAAACTGGTACAAACAAAATCAATCGCACAAAACTTTTGAGCTTTGTAAAGCATAAATGCCTAGTCTCAGCTGCTCCTCTAGACTCCCTCTAACCTTAGATGGAAGGTGGCACCATAAGTGGTTTCACTCTGTGTTTGACTCCTATGTGAAGACAACCACATGTCTCCTCAAAGTTTAAGTGGAGCCCAGATCTTTAGCTGTGCTGCTGTACCTACAGTACTCTAAGAACATGAATGAAGCAAAGATTGAGACTTGAGATATGTATTTACAGTACTCATTGGTCTGGAAGGTAAGTATTGCCAAGTTAGTGCTGCATGTGGTTGATGTTATCATGTCTGCCTTCATACATTCTTCTGCTCAAGCAGGATCCCTGCTGGAACCGGTGAAAGATGAGGTGAGCCACGCTGACTGAGAACAGTGGTATGGAACTTCAAAGCACCAGTGCACACACTTGCAAAGGAAGACAAACTTCTATAGTTACAGATATATATAATATAACCTCAGCTGGAAAAGCAGCAACAACAACAACAGTATGCTGCTATTTAAGGTACACAGAAATGAAGATTAAAGAAGCACTGACTGCAGTACTTGGACAGTAAGAAAAGACTTCACAGCAATAAATTCCACGGCCCATTATAAGAAATAAAGGTCTGTGTGGTAGTAATGAGGTGGAGAGAGGATTGTAATATCCTCACCTACCAACCTACCAATCCAACCTGTATCAAATACTGAAGCAAGGTTTGCTCAGTCATGAGAAACTTATGTACAGTTTGGACCACAGGACACAATGATCACATCTTCTTCTGACTTACACTACTGTGCATGTACACACATAAAACTACTCCCACACTATACAACTCATTTGACAAATCAGGTGTTGCTACCTGTTCTCTAATATAATAATTTTTTCCCTGCTTTTGAGAAGTGCATTTTTTCACATGATGAAGATTTGCTCTATTTTGTTCTTATTTAACCCTGAACTAAAATCAGTAATATTGATAGAATTGTTTAAATCTTTAATTTAAACATGTTTGTAAATTCCCAGCAGTAATGTGTTCTATACTTTCTACATTTTTCATCCATTTCATAGTTTGAAGTTTGCCTTCATGTAAAATTTTTATTATTATTTAACCCCACCCATTGTGATGTTTTATGCATTATGAAGTTAACATTCTAGATTTAGATTCCAGATCCTGATATTAGAACAAAAAGGTGTTTGGGGTCTTTGCCTTATACAGACACCAGTATTACTAGATTTCACTTTTTCTCAATTTCTAATATAGCAAGAGGTACTTGAGTGTGATTATCTGATACTAGAAAAATTCCCAAGAAGAATTAAATGTTTTCTTAGTTTGGTTATTTGCTCGCTATTTTGTGGGCTTGTCTGAACAGTTTGGTGTAGAAAATATCTTGTAAGTACAGCCCACCTTACACAAGCACATTTGCCAAGAACTGTGCCATGCTAATGACTCCTTCCACTTACCTCGTTCTCTAGATACTCAAGAGAGTATAAATTATGAGAATCTTGATATAATTGACTTATTTTAAGATTAGGAAGCTTTAACTGGCCACGTTCTTAGTGCCTAAATATTTACACATTGTGGTGGATTGACTGTGGCTGGACATCAGGTGTCCATCAAAGCCTCTCTATCATGTTCCTCATCATCTGGACAGGGGAGAGAAAATTGAACCAAAGGCTCATGTGTCAAGCTAAGGGCAGGGAAAAATCACACACTGATTACCATCAGAGGCAAAACAGACAAGACTCAGGGAAATTAACTTATTGCCACTCAGGTCAGAGTAGAGTAAATAAAAATAAAAAGTGGGTCTTGAAACACATTCCCTCCAGCCTCCCTTCTTCCTGAGCTTAACTTTGCTTAAGATTTCTCTTCTTCCTCCTGCCAGCAGTGGAAGGTGGAGGATGGGGGCTGCCGTCAGCCCCATATATCTCAGCACCTCCTTCCTCCACAGAAGGAGGATTCCTCACACTCTTCCCCTGTTCCACTGTGGACCTCTCTGGGCTGCAGGGCACATTTCCATGAGCTGCCTCACTGTGCACTACGGACTGCAGGGGAATCTCCACTCCTCCTTCCCCTCCCGTGTCGCTGACCCGGGTATCTGCAGGGCTGTTCCTCTCCCAGATTCTCACTTCTCTCTCCAGCTGCAGTTTCCTCCTGTGCAGTAACGTTTTCCCCCTTCTTAACTATGACACCCAGAGGTGCTACCACTGTCCCTGCTGGGCTTGGCCATCAGTCAAGCAGCGGGTGCACGTGGAGCCAGCGGGCACCGGCTCCACTGGACACAGGGGACACTTCCAATGGCAAACCCCAACGCCAAAACCTTGTCATGCAAATCCAGCACATATAATTATGTTTATCAGTTGAATAATAAATTTATTCAATTCAATAATAAATATAATTCAATAATAAATATATTCTAAGAGCTTAAGCAAAGTTTGCTTTTCCAAGATTTTCTGTTGGAGTCTCACAAATGTTTGGGATACAAAGATTATTTTCCATTTTCCTTTTCAGGATAACATTCTGTTCTTGAAAATGATATAGTTTTAGGCATGTATTTACAATGTAGACAGAGATCCAAATTAAGTTTCAGTGAAGGGATTACTGCCTAGGAAATTAAGGATTATATTTATTCTACATAAAAGAAGCATATCCATGTAACTTATCTACTTTTAATTGAAACAAATAATTTACAGTTGCATTTGAGAATGTTAATTTTTTTTTCCAGGAAAAAATTATACTTTAGGAGCAACTAGCATACGTTTTAAAACTCCTTTTAGAAAGCCATACAAAGTCATTAAAATATTCATTTTTAAAAATATAAAAAATCTCTAAATAGATTATTCTTGAATTTGTAGATGAGTCAAACACGTACAACTGCATGTGTATGAGGACAGTTCGTCAAATTTTAGAGCAATCATAATTTTGTGGTTTAATCCATCAAGACAATAGTTTTTATGAAAATTCATTTGTTACTTGTGAGAAGTTGCTCACATAAATTGATGATTAAGCTGCTATGACCTTCACTGAACCTTAGTAATTCTTATTTGCATTCTCATTAAATCTGGGTTTCAGTCTCATCTTTTCAAATCTGTAATACAATTCTACTCAAGTCTGTCTAAATTCTTCCTCATGAACAATTATCTGGTCTAAACCCAACATTCAACTTATATATAAGTAATATATAAGCATATATAATTTTATATAGAAGTAAATATATGTAAATGTATAATTAATAAATAAAAAGCAGATATATAAGTATATATATCTTTACATATACAAAATATTTAAATGGATACAAACAAGAGGTTATTATATATACAATTACCTCCCATTAAATTGAAGATTATGATTTATTTTTTTTCTCCTAAATCAAAATAAATTAAGAGAAAAATATCAAAATAGTATTAAAAGTGGCTGCAAGAAATTATTATGGATTATAGAAACTACGTTGATGTTCTGAATTTTGGTAAATTCAATAGTCCTATTTTATATGTGCATTTAACTACATTTGTTTAAGTATTTGATATGGCTTCTTGGTGGCNCTGTGCCATGCTAATGACTCCTTCCACTTACCTCGTTCTCTAGATACTCAAGAGAGTATAAATTATGAGAATCTTGATATAATTGACTTATTTTAAGATTAGGAAGCTTTAACTGGCCACGTTCTTAGTGCCTAAATATTTACACATTGTGGTGGATTGACTGTGGCTGGACATCAGGTGTCCATCAAAGCCTCTCTATCATATTCCTCATCATCTGGACAGGGGAGAGAAAATTGAACCAAAGGCTCATGTGTCAAGCTAAGGGCAGGGAAAAATCACACACTGATTACCATCAGAGGCAAAACAGACAAGATTCAGGGAACTTAACNACAAGACTCAGGGAAATTAACTTATTGCCACTCAGGTCAGAGTAGAGTAAATAAAAATAAAAAGTGGGTCTTGAAACACATTCCCTCCAGCCTCCCTTCTTCCTGAGCTTAACTTTGCTTAAGATTTCTCTTCCTCCTCCTGCCAGCAGTGGAAGGTGGAGGATGGGGGCTGCAGTCAGCCCCATATATCTCAGCAACTCCTTCCTCCACAGAAGGAGGATTCCTCACACTCTTCCCCTGTTCCACTGTGGACCTCTCTGGGCTGCAGGGCACATTTCCATGAGCTGCCTCACTGTGCACTACGGACTGCAGGGGAATCTCCACTCCTCCTTCCCCTCCCGTGTCGCTGACCCGGGTATCTGCAGGGCTGTTCCTCTCCCAGATTCTCACTTCTCTCTCCAGCTGCAGTTTCCTCCTGTGCAGTAACGTTTTCCCCCTTCTTAACTATGACACCCAGAGGTGCTACCACTGTCCCTGCTGGGCTTGGCCATCAGTCAAGCAGCGGGTGCACGTGGAGCCAGCGGGCACCGGCTCCACTGGACACAGGGGACACTTCCAATGGCAAACCCCAACGCCAAAACCTTGTCATGCAAATCCAGCACATATAATTATGTTTATCAGTTGAATAATAAATTTATTCAATTCAATAATAAATATAATTCAATAATAAATATATTCTAAGAGCTTAAGCAAAGTTTGCTTTTCCAAGATTTTCTGTTGGAGTCTCACAAATGTTTGGGATACAAAGATTATTTTCCATTTTCCTTTTCAGGATAACATTCTGTTCTTGAAAATGATATAGTTTTAGGCATGTATTTACAATGTAGACAGAGATCCAAATTAAGTTTCAGTGAAGGGATTACTGCCTAGGAAATTAAGGATTATTTTTATTCTACATAAAAGAAGCATATCCATGTAACTTATCTACTTTTAATTGAAACAAATAATTTACAGTTGCATTTGAGAATGTTAATTTTTTTTTCCAGGAAAAAATTATACTTTAGGAGCAACTAGCATACGTTTTAAAACTCCTTTTAGAAAGCCATACAAAGTCATTAAAATATTCATTTTTAAAAATATAAAAAATCTCTAAATAGATTATTCTTGAATTTGTAGATGAGTCAAACACGTACAACTGCATGTGTATGAGGACAGTTCGTCAAATTTTAGAGCAATCATAATTTTGTGGTTTAATCCATTAAGACAATAGTTTTTATGAAAATTCATTTGTTACTTGTGAGAAGTTGCTCACATAAATTGATGATTAAGCTGCTATGACCTTCACTGAACCTTAGTAATTCTTATTTGCATTCTCATTAAATCTGGGTTTCAGTCTCATCTTTTCAAATCTGTAATACAATTCTACTCAAGTCTGTCTAAATTCTTCCTCATGAACAATTATCTGGTCTAAACCCAACATTCAACTTATATATAAGTAATATATAAGCATATATAATTTTATATAGAAGTAAATATATGTAAATGTATAATTAATAAATAAAAAGCAGATATATAAGTATATATATCTTTACATATACAAAATATTTAAATGGATACAAACAAGAGGTTATTATATATACAATTACCTCCCATTAAATTGAAGATTATGATTTATTTTTTTTCTCCTAAATCAAAATAAATTAAGAGAAAAATATCAAAATAGTATTAAAAGTGGCTGCAAGAAATTATTATGGATTATAGAAACTACGTTGATGTTCTGAATTTTGGTAAATTCAATAGTCCGATTTTATATGTGCATTTAACTACATTTGTTTAAGTATTTGATATGGCTTCTTGGTGGCAAGGGAAGTTGAACAATTTGCCAGAACTAATTTTCTGAGCTTTACTTCATAAAGGAAGAGCTCTCCTCTGAAACACAGGTCAAAGAAACAATATTAAAGACAAAGCCCTAAACACAATAATTTTTTTGTGTTTCAGTAAGAATCAACAGAGGTGAGGCTGGTGCAAATATTGTGCATTTTCATGCACAAACATAAAGACTAATGAAATTATTTTAAATTGCCTTTGATATCAGCAAGCAGGACTTCTACAAAAAGTATGTGGCATCACATCTATCTGAATCACACTGGAATCTAGGATTATGTCTCCATATACCTGCACGTGTTAAATTCCTCTTAAGAAAAAAAATAATTTAAAAAAAAACCATAAAATTTTGTCTTCTGAATGACAGTCTTTTCATATAATAAACCAATAGAAATCTTATGTCTACTTGCATGCGGATAAATGAACTATATGAAAAATCTAATCAGAGAGCTTCTGGTGTTGCAAAGAATGACAGTATTCTTAATTTTGAGTTCACCTTACTTTAAAGACAGAAAATTTTCAGAATATTCAACTTAAAAAGACAATTATTATATATAAAAGTGCTAAAGAAAGTCAAATGCAGTAGCTTTTCATCAGGCCTACTTTCGCATTCATCTTTAAAATTAATTTTCTTTTAAGAATATAGGAGCTATTTCTAGTACATCACATAGTTTGAAGGACAGACAAGTCAAATATAAACATTTTATTAAAAGAAATAATTTACTTTTTAAAAATTATAAAAATAGGCAAATGACTGAAATTTTGTTAAGTCTCTTTCTTTTAAACCAGTTCCTATAACAAAATTCAACCTTGAGAAACATCTTAATTAAAAAACACCAAAACAGCACAACATCCAAATAGGTTCATTAATAGATATTAGAACATCCTGAAACTATTTTAGGCATCATATGCTTGGCAAAAATGCTGATAGAGTATCTGAAATGATTGACCTAATTAAGCCCATGTTAAATGTACTCAAAAAATTCTATTTCAATATTCATGACTGAGCAGAGAAGAAAGTACAGGGTAAATGACTAAGGAAGTAAGGCAACAGAAATTTGTATACCAGTGATGCCTAAACTGGCACACACAGAAAAGTGTTATTTTCCAGCCCCCACAAACTTAGACAAAAGCCCAAATGACTACATCTCGTGACTTCACCTTGCAACTTTAATTCATATAGACTTCCAGAAGAATTAATGAATGTCAAATTCACACAGGACATTCACATTCCTGAAGGTGTTCATCTTGTGATGGGGCAAAACTGACACAACTACTCTGACCTGAGAGGCAGCTGTAACATCTTTGGGATCTTTGATTGTTTTTGTCACTTTCTAAGTGTCCCCAGACTCATTTCTGAGGCCTTCCATCAGAGCTCTGTACATAAGCCACAAATATTGTGAAGATCCAGTGTTGCAAAAAATGGTGTAAAATATCTCTCCCCACAGGGGAGCTGCCTGGGCATTCCCTTGTCCGCCTGAAATACATTAACCCAATAAACTCTATGCTTTGTGGAAGCCCCACCACTGGGAGGACCAACAGGACCCTGATCCACAGTGATGGTGACTGCTGTACTGCTTAATCTGTCTATCTCTCACCCTCTTTTTTATATTTTCTCTCTTTTTTATATTTCTCTCTCTCTCTCTTTGTATCTCACATTAAGGTTAAATAAAACCCATTCTATTGGCTTCAGCATATGGTCTCATTTGCACTTTAATTCAGATACAGGCATCACTCTCTAGTAATTGGATCTTAACCCTTTAACCAGAGCCATCCTTGTATCTTTCCTTTCACATTTACCTCTTCATTCTGGGCAGTAGAAAGACAATGTGCTATGCTTAACAAAATTAGGAGATATTGTAAAACTTATCATGATATCCAACTTTTCCCAGAAAGCACTCAAGAATAAGCTTTCACAGTAAACAGAAAATGAATTTATATATTTCCTGTTTCAGCCATATCAAGAATAAAATTTCATTCTTTATCCTCTTGAATCCCTTTCCCTGCTTTGAACAGAGGATGAATTTTCCTGCCATTATAACAGACTCCAGCAGACACATCAAGATGAGGAGTCCTATTTTGAAAATACTTTTATTTTTTTTTTATATTTTTTAAAATAACATTAAATTTTTTGCAAAGACTTAGATATCATTTTTCCTGAAGTGATCCACTATTTAGCACAGAGAATTTACATAATCACCTCTTAGATGTCTTTTCGGTGTTCTCCTTTAATCAAATAATTAAATCAATATTATTTCTTAAATAATATTAACATGTTAGATTTTATCAAGAAAAAAATCATATATGTGGCAAATATTTTTATACCTAAAGTTTCACCAGATGGATTTTATCACGTTGCATTTCCTCTAACTCAGGCAAATTGATAACATGTTAGTAAGAATTCTCAGCATTTCTAAATATCACCAGATGACAAAGGATGGAAACAACACTTAGTGTGAATTGGTGCTTTAAACAGCTTATCTTTTATAAATAAAGATTATGGTAACCAAGGAATTAGCCATGATCTTAAGAAGATACCAAGAATAGGGGATGCAAAGCATTACTTCTATATTTACAGAACTCACTCCAAACCTATTCAGGGGATTTCTGGAATACTTATGTTACTTGTACAACATCTAATTGAGCAATTATTTTGCTGCTTTATGTTTATATTTGAAGTGATATGAGAACAACTTCTCATTTTGATCAATTTTAAAAAAGAGAGAATAAACTGATCTTAGAAAGCGCTCAGAAACTGCCTTCTCTAATTAGTTCTTCATCCCATACTCAAACTCTTATTCCTGTAAGTATAAATGCACAGTAATTATGAGCAGTAAGGAAGTTTGGTTTATTTCATTAACTTTCCTCCAAATCTAGCCAATGTTTGGCCACTTTCTCCAAAATGGGTTACTAATGCCTTCTCTAATAAAACATCAACTATTTGCAGGATAATCTCTTCCTAAAGTACTGGACCAAGTATTCATAGAAATTTCATTTACATTGGATCACATATAAAATAAAGTAACTTTCTAAATTCCCTTTTGTAATCTAAAAGAAGTCTAAGAAATAGCAAACATGATTTCATGAAGTGTTTTGACACTTCCAGGATACAGTTCAGTCTCCTACCAGATGAGAAGAGAGAAGAGGAGAGGAGAGGAGAGGAGAGGAGAGGAGAGGACAGNAGAGAAGAGAAGAGAAGAGAAGAGAAGAGAAGAGAAGAGAAGAGAAGAGAAGAGAAGAGAAGAGAAGAGAAGAGAAGAGAAGAGAAGAGAAGAGAAGAGAAGAGAAGAGAAGAGAAGAGAAGAGAAGAGAAAACTCTGTGTAGCTGTTTCTCAGTTCTGATATGCTTATATATTATTTTTGCCATCATAATGTTAATATTTCCTAAAGGGAAAAAAAAAGTCCAAGGATTGTATGAGCCACAAAGTGCACTGAACTGTTGTTAAACTACATGGACGATTTCTTAAAAAAAAGGATATTTAGCTTTGTAGTCATCTGGATACAAGAAGGAATTTTTTCAAGAAGGCAAAGACACCTTCTGTAATTAAAAATAATATAAAGGATGTGTGTCCTAACTACCAGTTGTTTAGAGCATAGTAGTTTTCATAAAGGTTAAACAACACTTCAACCCCCTCAGCCTCATGTTTTTCAGAGGTGGGAAGAAGGGCCTAGCTGTGTATATTTACCCAGATATAACACTGAGAAGAACTGCATTCTTCTTTAAGTCACAAAAGATTTACCTAGCCTGAGTGGTTAATAGTACTAATTAGTATCAGTACTAAGGGGAGAAAGAAATGAAAACTTAGACAGATATTGTATTGATATTCTGTAACTGCTGTGAAGATCTATGGGATATTAGGTCAGTTTAAGCTAAAGTATTCCTAAATAGCTTCTGGCACATCTATTCTGAATCATTTTCTTAATATAATTAGGATTAATAGGTTAAGAGATGCATCTGTAGGAGTTTGCAGACTACAAAAATATATGATTTCCAATTGTTGCACATGCTAATATTTTTTTTTTTAGAAAATTGCCATTTAAAAATAAATTGATCATGCAAACTAGAATATGCTGATTTTCAGGAGTAATACATTACTGTTGAGTATTTTGAACAGTTTAGTATAAGACATCTTCAAATATGAATACAATGCTTTAATAGTACAGGAAAGTGGACACATTCACAGAAAAGTCATGCATAATTGCTGCAGTAAATTAATTTTGCTAAGATCTTTACATTCTATACTTTTGTTAAATTGCATAGCTATAAATGATATTTACACATCTGAGAGCTGTTAATGGCAAAAATGTTACATAAAAAGTAATTTTCTAAACAACAGAATTTGGCTTAAATCAAGGACTACTTTCTATTCATGGGCTTGCAGGCAATTATTATTCAATAAAAACTAGAAAAAATAATTTAATTCAAAAAACTCAGATGGAATCTGGTCACAAAACTTGAAAAGAGTATCTATGCAGCATTGGAAAGTGAATGGGATGTAGTTATTGTAGAAAATTTTACATCACAGAGTTCATTTCCCAGAACTTATTTTCTTTCATATTTTAAAGCTAAAAGCATGAGATAGATTGCATACTTACAGATATCCCAGCAACCTTGGTGAGTCAAGCAAGTTGGAAACCTTACATTGCTAAGAGCTTTGCTGTTGAATATGGTTCAAATATTTTAATGAGAGTTAGAGTAGCCTGCATTCTGAGGGATCAGGTCTCACCAGATCTATGACTGAGACACAACAAGTTTTTAAGCTTGGGTCAAATCACCTCTCTTTTGAACTGAGTTTTACTTAAGCCAAAGCCAACGAGAGTAGGAGTTGTAATGCACTGACGAAATTGGCCAATCTGATCTCACGTCAGCATTTTTTTAAAGGCAAAGATTACTAGGGAGAAGATTAATAATAATCTCTGAGTAATAAACAGAGTCATAAATCCCTTTCAATAATAAAAGTGATGACTGTATGAATAAATTAGACCCCATGTCATGAAAAAACACTAAAACCTTATAAAGGACTGTTTTTTCAGGCTACATCTGTATTGCCAGTAAACAGATTCATCCAACTGTATTTAATGATTCTCCAACATACTCCAATATTTTCTTGATTTTATGAATTTTTACATCAGTGCCAAGTTTTTAATGGTTTAGAAGACAGTTTACTAAGGAAAGACACAAAATCCTACAGTCTTTTCTTTCTTTTTTTCTGGTATATAGAATATTTGTGCAGACTTCATATATTACAGAAACTTTAAAAAGAAATCACAGGAAACATAGTTGAAAGATAACAGTTATGATTTATCATTAAATTTCATATAGTCTAAGCATGAATGTAGTAGTTCATCATTTGGAAGATGCCCTTCTTGCTTATTTAATTGCCAGCCAAGAGGCAAGATGCATAACTGAATAGGCTTTAAAAGAATGCCTGCACATGATATACAATCCTTACAAGATAAGATAGTCATTGGAATCTTAGATCAAATAGGGAAAGGTAGAAATAATTAAGAAGAGGATATTTCTCAGAAAATTCATTCCTTCAGTTTTGATTCTGTGCAAGTTCTGTGCATGTTTATTTTCAAGCCAAATTGATTGAATTATCTTAAAAACAATCCAGAGGACTCCAGTAGTAACTAGTATGAATAAAATTTTGGACATGGTTCAGCATTGATGTCTTATCCTAAAGCAAATATCATCATTTTTAAGCAAGAATTAAATATGCAAAAAATATTATTAAAGCTCATTTTTCTCTTTTTAGTTTAAATGAAAATTTCATTTTAGTTAGTGGCATTGTGGTTATGTTTTTCATTCCTAAATCTTTAAGATACAAATACAAATACTAATATACAAATACTAAGACCTTCTTTAATGGAAGAGAACCCAACAAAATACTCAAAATACCAGTTTGAGAAGTTTGATCCAAAAGCCAAACAGAAAAATTGCCTGTAGCAGTAAAAAACCAATATTGCTGCAACTCATGACAATAAGGCCTAACATATCTCATGACGTGTCTCTTTGCAAAAAGAGAGGAAGGAATTACCATGGTGTTAAATATAATTAGCAATGATTTTTTCTTTCTTGCTTTAGTGTTCATCATAATCAAAGTGGAATCTTCCTTTTCAGGAGTTTGTGTACTGAAACCAAGCATCCTCCTTTGTGGAATATTAATGAGCAGATAATTAACTACAGTTTCATGTAGGCTATTAATTAGCTGTGGAGTAAAATACCACTAAGTAAACCATTACTTTCTGTGGGAAAGAATCCTAACTGTTCACATCTCATAACTTCTCCTCATTTAAAAAAAAATTATTTAGCAAGAATTATCATCTAATAGTTAGTCATCAATTTCTTACTGACCTTAATGCCTCAAGTGCTTAACATATTCTCAGATTACTCCTATTTTAATAATTTTAAAATTCTGGTAAGTAAAATAATTTTCTATATTAGTATTCACTAATATGTATTTCTTTATGTTTCTTTATGCACAGTGAATGTCACTTCTGCCCTTTGAACCCAATAATTCTTTGTCTAAATTGCAAAGCTCTCACAAAATTAATTTTCTTTCTTTATCATATTATCTTCCTGCAAGGGCAGCCTCTAAGTTTTGTCTGCCAGATGCAGCAAGCAAAAAAATCATATTTTTCTACATGTAAAAAATTCCCAGCCAGTGTCTGATACCAGCATCTCCTTCACTCTTAAGTTTCTTCTGCTGCATACACAGTGGTAGAAATTGAGTAATAAAAAGTTTAACAACCAAGTATTTCACTATACTTTTTTGTGCTAAACCTTCTAATTACCTTTGTTATCCACTCTCTTTCAGCTTTATCTGTTGTCATATTCTAATCTTTTAAGTTACGAGCTGTTTGAGTTACCCATTTGAATGATGTCCTAATAAATGGAGTCTGAAATAATTGAGTTATCCTTTACCAGCCATTAATGCAATAAATACTAAATATATTATTATTACCCCATTAGAAAAAAAAAATAAAAAATATGTGCATTCCTTTATTGCCATGTATCTATTTTAGAACCCTCCAGCAACAATTAGGAGATATTGGAGGTAAATGAGGCACAAAATAACTACTGTGCCTTTCTGGTCTTAGCACAGAAATGTTGGAAATCTGCTAAAAAATGAGCCCACTGAAAGAGGACAAATTCCTGGCAGCAATGGCTTCTTCCCATCCTGCCTTAGGAAATTGTCCCCCTCTGACTGTTGGTCCAAAGAGCAGTGACTCACCATTTCCTGAACTTGGGGAAGGATGGTTACTGGAAATAATATGAGCAGAAATGCAACCAATACCTTTCTACTTAACAAAGGAGCTTAGGAGGAGGCAAGCCATTCCCTTTTAAGTGCTCCCTGCTGTGTTGACTCAGTTCTAAAAACCACAGACATGAATCAAAATATTAATATCTTGCTGAGAAATTAAGGTAATGAAGAAGGTTTGTAAACTGTTTAGCACTAAACTCAGTATATAATAAATACTATATCTTGTGAATGTAAACACACAAATCCTTGTCTCTTTTTGATCATAATGGAAATATTTCCCCTTTCCAGTTTTTTTCCTTTTCATCATTATTTTAATAACATCTATAAGGGGCTTCTCAATTCGACACATTATGATAATGTGTTGAAATTCGCTTTTTGCATTTTGCTTTCTGTGATTTATTTTTTTACTCTTTTTGGACATTAATAAAGGAAATTGGCACTTGTAAGCAGAATTTCTATTGATGATGTTTTCCATCTATAGATAAAACAGCATCATAATGAAATGTCCAGCTATTTAAGAATTGCCATCAAAGAAACAATGCAAGTATGGCTAATTTAACTCAAAATTAAATGTGCTTTAACACAAGATCAGTCTAAAGTTAGATAAGAAAATTTGAGTATTATGTTTACTGAAAATAGGAAGATTTTTGGTGAAGAACTTGAGATAAACTCTTTCTGGAAGTACCAAAGTGACAGAGGATGAATCTTGTTTTCAGAAGTGATCTAAGGTGCTTCCTCCATTTCAATTACTGAACAGCTCACAAGGCCACAACCTAAAAGACTTTAAACATTGTACAATTAACACAGTCTCAGAAGCCAGACCTCAGTATAAACTACATAGCAGATAAGTATTTACTCAGCTTTTCAGACTCTGGAGTCTGCTCCAGCCACATACAACTGTAGGAAACCCAATAAAAGCCTTTCTCTTAAACAGGTTAGAGCTTGTTAGTACCTAGATGTAACCATGGGAAAATATACATAAGCTCTCATGTAAGGATATTTAGGGATATGGTTGCATGTCATAGGCCCTGGACAGACGTTACTTGGAGTAAGGACAACATCTCTCTTTCATCTGCTTCTTCTCAGCCCAAAGTCTTTGTAACTCTGTTTTGCACAGGGACATTTTCATCCCTCTTCTCTTCCATGTAGCCTACTTCACAGGGCCACTGTTTGGAGCAGTTTTAGGTGGGCTTAAAAGCTCTCTTAAAACCAGAACAGGAGAATAGATGCAGTTGGAGAGTACACATTTCACATGACCTATTAAAGAAATAAAACATGTATCATTTGGATCAAAGACAGCCATGCAAGAACATAAACTCACATAAAAATGACCAAATTTTAATTTCAAGGAATGCAATGATAAGACCGACATCGCTGAACAGACAGGGTGTGAGCTGGGGTGAAGGTTTAGAGCAGGGCACATGAGTGCAGAGTGGCACTGCTGTGCTCCCCTGTGTCCCAGCATCTTTCATCTGCACTCGTGACCTGCTGGCTGTCAAAAGCCTCATCCTCACCCACTGACCAGGAGTGTTTGTACTCCTGACACCACTACCACAGAATGTAACAACTTTTCCTCCACCTCCTTATGGAGTTAACTGACATTCAAAGTATTGCATTTCTTATCAAGAGCCCCTACATTTTGAAGTTTAAAGATCTAACAACAATTTTCTCCAAGATTAATAGCTTTGCTTCATGTCAGCTGAATAATTTACCTGTTAATATGTAGGCAGTCTGCCCAATGACAACTGGCGCAAGGAATCTGCATTAAAAAGTTGACTGACATTTGTGCAAAAGTGTAGCAGCAGATTAGAAAGGGCACTTCACATGACAAAATTTTATATTTCTAGGTGAGATGGTGCTACGGATTTCTTGTTAAGGAAGCTGAGACGAGAAATACTGGAATAGGAAGAGGAATAAACAGCATCTCAATTTAAATAAATCAGTTCTTTATAATAATGAAACCAGAGGATTCTTTTCATTTTCAATGAACATTTTAATCATGGGGAAATCTTTCTACTAGGGCATTGGGCAGGGAGAGCAGTTTATGTTTTTCAGATGTGTAACTAAATTATAACCATACACTCTTGCAGGCTATTTCACTCAGCCTCCAAGCAAAAATCACCATGAGCAGCATTAACACAGCCACTACTGTGAATTATATACATGGAACTCCTGTTTCCAAGTGGTTGGTATTTTTCCACAGAGATCACATTAGTGATAGAGGAAATGCCAAGCACTTGCAATTCAAAATATTGTAGATCATATATCAATTCTTCAAAGCAGTATTTACATGTTAAGTACTCCTGTATTTTATCCTAGTACCAATCTTTTCAATATGCTGTTTAATAGTTGGAGACGTTCAAGAAAGAAGTAGAAAACCAACAAGAGAGAAATTTAAAAACCATAAAAGGATGAAATATCACATTCCAGTAAAATCCTAATCCAATAGTTCAGATTAGAAATCTAGTCCTAATCAAGAAGTGCAAACATATTAATTTTGCTGAAAATTGCAGCATATAAATAAAAATTAACTGTTTCATAGCTTTTCAAATTGTTTTATGTAGACACATAAATGCTGTTTGACATGATTTGACAAGTAGAACATAGAGAGGAGAAAGAAGGATCTGATAAGACATCTTTAAATGTTCTTCAGAAACATGCAGGACACTGAAGTATGGGGGTTCTCAAATGGCAAGTGGTTTAAACACCTCTGATTTTCAGGAGAATGTATGCTACTATTTGCAAATTTCATGCTTTTCTTTGTCAACCAGTAAATATTTTATATGTGATCAAGTCATGCCTTATTTCTCATGTGATTTTATTTCATCTTTTTATATAATCTCACTAATAAAATACATTCTGTGTTCCCCAGTGAACAAGTATAGTAACAAGATCTACACTGCATCCTGCTGGCTATGAACCCTTTCAGGCCTTTCATCCTGCCCACAGCTCCAGTAAGAAATTACAAGTTATGGACACGGGATTTATTTAAAGCATTTTTAGCATTCCCTATCATTATATGCAACTGAATCACCGGTATCCTGAGGCAGAGAAAATCCTCAGTCACTAAGTCTTCATACTGTTGTTGCACCATGTTCTGAAACACACAATGAACTTTTAGCCCCAGGCTAGGCTTGTTTCAAAGGTTGTTCTTTCTCTGCCCTACTTTCAGTTCATTTTATCATACAGACATTAAAACCGTTATTCTAATTTATTTATTGTTTTGAACACCAAAGAAGGCTTCTATTATGATCTGCAACCACAGTTGTAATATCCTGATAAAACTAGTAGGCATAATACTTGTGTGAAAAATACTGATCAAGACAGGGAGTGATTTAAAAACACTTGACAAGAGAAAGTAAAATTAACAGAAGAGGTAGTGGCATAGTTGACTTAGCTATTGGACTCAGAATTCCATTTTCTTCCCAGCACACCTAGTAAGTAAACTAATAGAGATGTTAATTACATGTTTCGTCACACCAGTTGCCTTGCAAGGTAGTCGGAGATAGCATTTGGCAGACTTTCTCTCTGTAATCCTGTTCATTGTTCCCAACAAAATCAAAATTAGGCTGAATGCACCATTGAATACACAGAAGAATCTAAGAGGAAATAAATCTCCAAAAGGGACACTGAAAATTTCAGTGGTTTTGCAAATGCCAATACATGTTTACAGACACCCAAGCAGAAGAAAAGGAGCCTTCCTTGGCCCTTCAGACACAGATTTATCTGCACACAATACTTAGTGCTGACCAATAAAACAGTTAAACAAAATAAATCACTTAAGGGGAATTAAAAAGATTGTAATTTTCGACAGGATAACAGACCATTTGTTTGATGAACATGCATTATTGAAACTTGCCACTCTAAAAGCACAACCTGAAGCACTGTCATTGATACAATATCAATGAAATGGCAGTCTTAAAACCAGTTCAATTTTTAAATAAGTAAGCAAAACCACTTCGAGTTATTTAAAAATGCCTCATATGAACTATGTTAAAAGAACACCTCTGTATGCTTAAATACATACGCCTAAAAAGTTATGAAAGATCAACACTAATTCCAGTCTTTAAGTGTTCCAAAATGGAAAGAAGTTCCTCTAAATTGTGTCATAATAACCATTATGCCAGTTTCAGATGAAAAGCATCATGAATATTCTCTTAGATGTATATTATTTTACTCTCAGTCTTAGCGACAATACTTGATGGCCTATTGTGCTGAAATTTCCGAATAGGATATTCTGAACATACAGAATGTTTTAGCATAGGAAAAAAAAGCCCAAGTTTTCTACAAACTGTGTATAACATTTGGCTGTTTTTCCTATTTCTTAATGACTACAAAGCTACAGTAACTCCACTTTTTAGAAAATAATCAAAGTGAAAGTCTTCCACATCCCAGTCTCCTTGCTGAGATAGTTCTTGCTGAGAAAGAAATGCATATTTAATTTAATGTATTCCAGTACCACAGCACTTTGCTAAAAATTTAATTTAAAATTGAGGGCAAATTTGCAGAACCCATTAGTGAAAAAGTTGCAACTCAAAACATTTTAAGAATAAACAATTAGCAATTTTTCAATTTTCTAGGTTTCTGTGTTAGGAAAGGTATGGAGAGGAAAAAAGTTTCAGTAGTCTGAATTAAGTCACTATCGTGATTTTTACATCTTGATAAGACATTTTCTGTCCTTATTAAGTGATCTTAGACAGGAAACTGATCTGTTTTAGGCTTATGCTCCCCCTATCTGAAGTTTAACACAACAGAGTTTTGGTTGCTGAAAAGTTTTCATTGTACACTGACTGGAGAGTAAGATTCTACTTTCAGTTGCAAGGACACAAAAGCCATCATGACTGAGTTTTTCACAGTTCTCTGTGGAATGATCCTGATAGATATGAAAATCGTTTACAATTCAAATATTAAATATATTTTGTAGACAATGTTCTTCACGTACTTCCTTAAGGAACTGAAGACAGCTGCTCGACCCCTGAAACTCAACTCCTAAAATGCTGAGGGCTACTGGAGATGGGTACTAAAACATTTGGAAATTTCTGGGTAGTGCTTATAGAATGACCAAGGAAAAATGATGGGATAGGTTTTATCATGTTCACAGCTGACCCTTTTCCTTTTGAGGAGCCAGATGTAGGGGTGGATTTCTTTGCAGAAGTGTTTGATGCTGAACCAACAGCGAGATCAACTGAGCTGCTGCTTCTCTGCTTTTCTCATCCAGGAATAGGGGTAAAGTGAAGTGCATGACCATAGAGTCTGAAGTCATATACCAAACTACCATCATTTAGCCTATTTTGTATCACTTCACAATGTTTAACCCCTTAAAAATGGTACTGTCCCAGCCATGACAATTAGTAACTGCTTTTTCATTTGCTTAGTACATAGAAAGGACTGATTTAAGTAAAAAGCAAGAGAGGATCCCTGCCAAAAAGATACATTCATAATGGCAGGTAGATAGATACTTCAGAGTACTGATGGATGCTGAAAAGTAAAAAAAAAGGCCTGGGTTATTTAGGCAGCAAAAAGAACACAACCTGACCCTCTTGCTGTTCATAAAAATGGTGACATTTGCTTCTTCTGTATTCCAGTGTAAGTTAACATTAAAATGAAAGTAACTCCATCCCTTTAACTTGCACATAGCATGAGTTCAGGCTTAAATAACTTCTCTTTGTAAGCAACAAAATATTTATACACAGAGAAGGACACTTCAAAGAGATGAAGAGCTGAAAGCTTCTGAAGATGCATACCAATGCACATTAAAGCATACCTGCATACTGGGTCCATGTTTAGAAGCAATTTAAAAAAAACAGAAATAGGGCACCGAATATATACACTGCTTGAAATTAAATTAAGAAAAATATGGATTTACATTGATTAATCAGTTCAGAGTGGTGTAGCCCACAAAAAAAATGTGATACCAGTTATACAGCATACATGGTACAGTACTCTCCACAGCATTTTATATGGGTATTATTTTGCTACAATTAATATTTACTGGGATAAAATCATAGGTGCTTTTGAAACCATGATTTCATCTCTGGTCCTTTCTTCTTTGGAATTCCTATCATTTCATGACAGGTAACAAGCATGTAACACAGCTTGATACAACATTTTCTGCTCTTAGATGCCTCACCATCCTTTCACCTTTTGAGATCTCATTTATCCCTTAGGATCTCAGGACAGCACAGTAAAAACTGAACTATCTCAGGTTGAATTTTATAGTACAAAAAAGAAATTAGGCATATGAAATAAGTAATAATGATTATTTCCTTGTGCTTGTTTACACTGCTTATATTTTATGAACATTTCAATATTTTTTCTACTTGAAAGGGTTAAAAAATGATATTTTTTTCTTAGTCCACCATGTTATTCCTAGATACTGTTCTCCCTTGAACCAGTGGGCATTGATTACCACGAGAGCAAAGATAAAGCAGATTATGCTGGTACTTTGGCAGGTATCCTCTGAAGAATTTTGTCTTACATGTTCAGGGCTTAAACAAACATTGGACTTTCAATCAGGGAAAGGTTTTTCTTTCAGGTGGCAGAAAACATTGGCTCTCCTGTTGTCCAGGACACAGTCCACTTCGACTTTTTATTCGGGTCGTTCACCTAACAAAACTGTCTTACATGTCAGGATAAAACAATACTTTTTAGACTGACAGCATTTGAAGTACCTGAATTCTTCCTCCTTTATTCTTATAGCACATTTTTATTGTGATTCTTCATTTCACAGGTCTAAAGTTCATTACAATATGTTGGGAAATCATTTTAAAATTGGCACATGGTTTTACTGACTCCTTCAAATAATTTTTTTTATGACAATTCCGGCTCTAGTTACAGACTTGCTTCTTTTCCTTTAATTTTTTTATTTTTATAACAAAACAATCTAAATTATTACAGTAAATTCAATGTTTTATTTCATTCTTGTTTCAAAAGTATGATATAAGAACCCGTTAGTTTAACATTGGTTTGTACTGAAATAGGTCCAAATGAACCTATGCACTGAAGATTTAGAAGATAAGCTGTCAAACCTGCAGAAGCCTTACAAAGAGACTGAGAAAGAATCTTTAATGTTGGCCATTTGGAACAAATTGCATAGCTATTATTGATCAGGAATAAAACTAAAAATATACCAATTTAATAATAGTCAGATGACCAAAAAAAAAAAAAAAAAAGAAGCAGAAAGTGAAAAGGAAAAGCCATGCCAAGAAAGAGAATTATTTTCCTGGAAACAATTATCATTGACTAAAATGAATGAGGCAAGGTCCATGACATGACTTTATTATTTTAATTATATTCTTTTATAATGCTGTTTCATTATAATGTTAGATAGTTATTCAAAGACCATATGATTTATGAGTCAAAGGGAAAACATGAACCCAGAGTGGCTCTGGATATTTGGAGTTTGAAAAATGTGAATTGCAGATTAAAATAAGAATTTGAGTAATAGAAATTGAAACTGAGGTACAGAAATCCAAAATAAAAAAAAATATAATTAAAGATAAAAAGAGTTGTAATCAGATATACTCAGGTTTTTTCAATAACTTTTACCAATATTTATAAATTAGGCTACATTTTGTAATTGTAATCTATGTAGAGATTACTAAAACAATAATCCAAGCAGTTTGTAATGTTAATTTTATGTTAAAAGTATGTTAAATTTATTTGTTTTGCGTGTCACCATAAATTCTCTCTCCACAGTTCGGATCCTCTGGTAATGACAGTGTAAAATGTAAGTGCAAAAAATGTCCATTTTCAGACAGAAGACCTGAGGAAGAGAAGTGATTTGGTTATCCTATGCCAGATGGCCAGCAGAGCTGGGACTAGAATTTCCCAACTAAAGAATGCTCAGTGATATTCTTTTCTGCTAAAACTTGAAATGTCAGTATAAAGGGATTATTTACACAGATTTAGTTTCACTTTTTTCCCAATTCACTGATTTGCCAGACCAAGGCAAAAAATGTGAAAAATCTAGATTTCCAGTTCCCAGGGTTATCTGAGAATTATTTCATCATACATTTCAATTATTTGCAATTCCATGCATTCCATTTTCTTAGTATCTTTCATTTCAAGAATAATTCCACAAACACCTCTGAGTGATTTCATTGTTTCTTTTATTACCACTATCATTTAAATCAATGAAATAACTTTCAAACACTATGTCAAGTAGAAAGTGCTTGCAAAAGTAAGAATTCTCTAGTATGAGCACTGACAAGAATTTAGTGTTTTGGATATGTCTCAGGGTTAAGAAGAGTGACAGCACCTGAAATTTGTAAGGAATAAATATATTTATATATTAAATATAAGGAATAAATATAAGGAATATGAATAATTATAAATATAAGGAATAAATATATTTATACAGTTAGCTGATATATTTCTTATATCAGCTAACTGTAGAAATTCACACACTACTGAGACTTTGTAGCTACATATAGCTCAGTTAACTGAAGAGTTTAAAATGAATTTATAAATATTTGAACACTTATGAAAATTTTCATCTTTATTTTTTAATTTCTTTTCAGTCAGTTTTAGTGATAGTAAATCAGTACAGTCAACATGATCATCTCTGGGCCAAATACACACTTCTGTTTCACCTGCTATCCTGCGAGACACATGGAATGGGTGCTGCAGAGGCGGACACAGATAAGTGTGAGACTGCTTTCTACTGGCCCATTAGTGCTGGATGCAGTTTTGCTTCTCCTGACGCTGACTGCATTAAAGACAGGAAGTCTCTCTCAGCTCATGCACAGCCCAGCACAGGGGAGGCAAAGGGGCAGAACATTGCCTTGGCCCACAGAGTGTCCCCTCTCCAGAGATGGTGTTATCTGAACATTGTGCTCCAGCACTGCTCAGCTGAGCAACAGTACTAAAGCTCAGCAATAAATACATTAACAAAGATTCACAATCCTTCTTGCAATGTACAGGCGTCTCTCACTGTAAGGATAATGAGCTATAATTCAAAAGCATTAAAACTTTAAACTTGCATTTAAATAGTAATTATACTGATTGTTTTTAATATCTGCCTAATTTATTTTCTTCAGAGCAGCTGAGTATCTTGCATGATTAAATACAAACTCTGAAAAGAAGTCCACTGTCTCTAACCACAAATAATATTTTATAATTGCAGCTATTTTAATTTTGAGACATCATGTAATCTGTTAAACACAAAAGTTGAATGAGGCCTTTTGACTTTCAATATGCTGCAGCAAGTCATCTGCACATTAAATTTTGTGAAAACTCTGTAAAGCAACCATAAAAAAAGAAAATTGCCTTTTTAAAATCACATTTGTATGAAGATGTGTCCCTGTGGCTTCCTCATATCAGCTGCCAATGACAGAATGCACACCAGAGGTAAATGGAACTGAGCTGCCCATCTGCGTGCTTCAAACACAATTGTGCGCCAGCAGCTAAGGAGTGTACACACAGAGACACAGATAGAGATGTGTTCAACATCCAGCTCCTGCATCCTGGAAAATGCAGTCGGAAGAATAAAGCCATGGTAGTAGTCCATGACTGCCATCAAAGTTAACAATGCATCAATTGCAGCACCATTTGCAACTCTGGGACAGAAAGCATCACTATCACACTGCCTCCAAAGCCTTGCCAAAATGAACATGTGTTGTCAGGGCAGACATCAGTGGAGAAGAGAGCTTGACAAGCAAGCACTGATTCCACCCTCTTGGTGAAAATCACTTGCCAATTATGTGGCAAAGGAATTTCTGAATTTCATAAATTAATTTCTACATGTATAAAAATTTTAAAAATACATAATTATTGCTCTTCAATTGCTTCATTCTAAGATCCTTTTTCTAAAGGTTACATTAATATCCAAGGAAGTATAGCTCAGATTAACACAGACTTGCATTGAGTCTACACAGATAACTAAATAAGGGTTTGATCGTATTCTGCTACAATGATATTCTAATTATGAATAAGTATGAAATACTCGCATTTAAAAAGTTGAAAATACTGAAAAAAAAGCAACTGAAATGTAATATGGTCATCTTTAGTACCTAATCTATAGTTGTTTGTATATTTATTTTTCTTCTATTCTAAGTCTAGTTGGCATGCAACTATTAAAAGACATTTCCTAAACCTCAGTATGGTCAAGCTGTAAATGAGTTAATTACCCATTGGCCTATTTCCACCATACGACATATTCATATTTTCATATGACATATTTTGTTATGTATATTTTGGAGCAAAGGTTTGAAAGTGCTGTATATCTCCACTTTACATACTGAGAAATAGACTAACAACTAAATTTAAAGCCATCTTTTGCAAGACATATAAATCTTTAGCAAGTTATGCTCATTTCCTCGAGTGAACAGATCAACATTAACAAATCTAAGCACCCTAGCAAATGACAGTCTAATGTCTAAAGTTCCTCTTTTTGCAGCTTTAGATTGACTAATTTCTTATAGATGTTTCACTCTATTTCAAGTTAATTTGCTAATGTCCAAAGAAATCTTTAAACTCATTAAACAAATGATTTCTCAATAACTACAGTGCTGCAGTGCTGCTTTTTAATGTCTATGTGTTATCCTATTGGTCCGTTCAGTATTATGTCCCCTCAGAAAAGCTGTTTGATTGTTTTCATGAAAGGTAGTGTTTCAACTCCACTCAGATTTATTCTTCTTCTATAAATTGCAAAACACATTTTAAGATCAGAGTACTAGAGTCTAACAATCTAAAATGCATTAGATAACACTGCTCAAGACAGAAATACTCTTGTATGGAGCTTGTAGGGCTAATTTTACATGTTTATATTTTACTTTAATGATAGTGATCAGAAAACTGATCAGTTGGAAAATCTGATATTCAGGGCTTCAACCACATAGACAAAGCAAGGCAGAAGACAAATGCTGTCAGTCAGTAATGCAGGGCAGTTGAATTCTTTGTGGCCAGATCTGTGCTAAACATATGTAACAGCTATATAAGACTCCTTTGTCCTTGATTAGAGTTAGTAAATGAACAGATACCTATCCACAAGTATGACAACCACAGGAAAAGGTTAGCACAGCAGCAGAATTTGGTGCTTAATGCACAAGGGCAGTACCTGACAGGACAGAGGCATCCTTCCTGCCTGCACCTGACCTGCTGGCCTTGCCAGTGCTGCTCTGCACGGGCAGTTCTCAGGGTGGCTGAAAGCCCACCAGGCACATCTGACACCTCTGTGTGTTCTGGCTTGTACCTTTGCTCTGGCTGTCTCCTGGGTCATCAGCTCACTTAAAAAGCAAGAGAGGATGATCTAAAGGGTGGAATTGTGACACTCAAATTAAGTTTTCTCATGTAAATTGAGACTTCCACAGTATAATATTTGAATATCTTACCTGCAGAGATTCAACTGTTAGCCAATGGAGAGAAATGGATTTTTTGGAAATGCCACTTACCACTTTTCACAAGGTATGTCTGGGAAAGGTTATGTGAATTGCCCTCAGAAGAGCCTGTTTCCTTTCATCAGTTAGACAGAAACACAGAGAGCTAGCTCAGATATAAAAATGTACACATGATTGCCATGTTAGGTGAGATGAAGCTCATCTGCCCCTACACTTTTCTGTTGAACCAGAGTAGATGATGTGTCTAAAATTATCTAAAGAGACCAGAGTCTCACTGCCACACTGAGGATTGTTTTGCCAGTGCAGGTACTATAGAAGACAATTTTAATAATGCCTACTAAACATGAAGATAAAACTTGGCATACAGACAGTGCCATATTCTTTAAATCAGTGAGTCCCTGAAGAAGTGTGAGGAGATACCATAACCTGACAATCAATACTGACATCCTAAAGTTTTAAAAGATCATAAGAAGGAAGGAATGAAAACAGCCTCCTTACAGCTTTTCTTCCCTCTCTAGGTATTAATTTTTTTATCTTATAGATATGTCTCTATAAAATAAAGTTTTAACAGCGTGTTTGAACCATGATTATAAAATAGTGGGAAGAAAGAAAAAGATCTGACTTTGCATCTATCAAAATTTTACAAGTAGATAATGTCTGTGATCACTTATATTTCAGAATATATATCTTTTTCAGTGATGAAGAACAAATGTTTTATTACTTTATTCCGTCAAGTAGCATGCTACATATGAAGTGGTTTAAATGAATATACTGTGATTAAGCCTATCAACTGAGTCAACAAAAACCTGATTAAGAGAATATATTTTAGAACAATATCCAAACCTCTGTATCATAGTGCTAACGTTTAAACCACCTGATCTCGTCAGATTAAAAAATTCTGATATTAGGGTATTATGCCTGGCTTACCTGAAAAAATAAACTAGAATTATTCTTAATACAATAACATTATTTCCATGAACAGAAGCTCCATATGGAAATTATTTGGAAATAATTACAGCAAAATAAATTCTGGTCTATTTCTCCTCTATATATAAAATCTTTGTTTTAATACAATTCTACTGATTTCAGGAGAACGACTCTCAATTTACCCCAAGTCAAAGATGAGACTCAAGCTTATTTTGTTCTCATCACTTTCATATGTTAAACCTACAGTGGAGTCTACAGTTACTTATATTTATTGTCTCTAGACTTAGAGGTCCCATTCATCAAACTATTATCATCCATTAAAAAAAAATTCAAAACTTCTCTGCATCAAGGAAAAAGACATGGCTTCATCTCTTTATACTCTCCATTTTTTTCCTAAATATGAAATTGTCTCTGCACGGAATATTCAAGCACTGCATTTTTCAGTGTCAATTTGGAATAGAAACCTGATCATTCCTCTTGTATCTATTTTAAGAGAAAATAGAACAAGGAATGAATGAATGTCATTTCAGAAAGATACACATTTTTATGGGAGGGAAACGTATTTGCTTCAAGGAAGTATTTTTTTTTTTACATACAGTTGTAGGACACAGACTGTCAGTCATTGCCTGGATCTGTCCTGAAGATCTCATTGGAACACCTGGCATTACACCTATCAGGTGCCAAAATCTACCAGATTCATGATGGAGGGCTCAGAAGGTGAGGAATGAAAGAAATGTATTTCCCTCTTAGACAAGCTAAATTAGAAGCAGAGCTTAGAAATCAGGGGACAGTTGGATCAAATTCAAAATGCTGCAGTTGATTTAAACAGTCTAATATCTATTCTTGAAAATCTTTACCTGAAAACTTCATATAGTATAGAGATAGAATCTTAAATACGTATAATTAATAGTTATTTACTTAGAAGTGAACAATAGTAAAAGATAAATTTTATCCCCAAGAGATATTTTTTCTTAGAAGAATACCTGAAATAGCATGTAAAAGTGTCCTACATGCAGACAGCAGCCACTTTTACCATTGTTTTCTCACAATGATCTTACAACATCAGAACTAATCTTAGGATTTGCAGCCTATATCCCTACATCTACTTATTACAATGAAACATATTGCCATTCACATGAAAATTATGAAAAAAATCAGCATTCAGTGTCTAAACTCTTTGTAAAACAACCTAACATAGGTCAGTGCTCCCTATTGATTTATGTTAGTCTAACCCCTATTTGTGTCAATTAAATAAGAGCAGAAACAAGCCCAATCAATAGCTACTAATCTTAAACATCTCTGCAAGAAGGACTGGTACTCTGAAACAAAACACTGATAAGATTTTGTTTATGCACGTGTGAGAGTGTGTGTGTGCGTGTGTGTGTGTGTGCACATGTTCACAAGAGTATTTATAAAGTTGTTAAAATCACTCTACAAAGACCATTTTAATTGTTGTATTGTTTAATTTCAGAATACTTGAAAGTATTTGAGACATTAATAACATTTATATTAAAATAATTTATAAAAATATATTTTTATATTTCATATAAAATATATGTTTAGCTTATTTCTTAGAGGAACAAAACATAAATAACTGATTTGAATGTTTGATTTTCCATCTGGCAGACCTTTTTAAACTTTTCAATAATTTCTGTTCATCTGAAAAACATTGTCTATTGCTTATCTAGAAGTTTCCAAAACGTGGGTTGTTAGGTGGAGAGTCTTACTAAAAATGAACTGCAAGGAGAGCAGAGCTCATAACACACTGACAGCAACCAGCAGGCCCATCAGGTATGTGTATTGGCCAGGACATCAATATATGAGCAGGTCTAAATGAGCCACAGTGCTGTCTCTTGGCTAGAGGTAATCCCATAGCAGAGAGCTCTACTTACTGCAGCAGGAAGAAAAAAAAGATTATGGATATAGAATACAAATCCCTGAGAAACTCAGTTGTTGTCTGTCCCACTTCTCATGGAATAAACTGTTTTCCATATACTTTTATTAACTATCACCACAGAAACCAAATGCTAAAGCATTGGTGAAAGAGTGTTTTTGATCTTTTGTATGTACATACAAAGTGCACATAATGCAGAGAGGAAAAATATTTCTCATCTTAACACAACTGACTACATGGGAAATGGAGCTTTGTCTTCATTCAGGGGCAACAGGATTTGCCTGCACCTGTGTCTGCATCACCTGCTCAAAGCCAGGTGGCAATGAATTCATCTCTACAGACACATCTGATTTCTCTTTTTGTCTTGCAGAGGGGATAGTTTAACAAGCTTGGTGCAGCCCTAGGGAAACAATGGTGACTACAGAATGAGAACAAATGACAATTTATCTCCATTTTCATGGAAGATTTTTTTTTTTATGAGTTAGGAGAAAATTGGTTACTTCACTGTGGAAGACAGTGTATGTTTGTACTTTAAAATTATTTTAAATGAAACCTGAAGTTGCTTAGCTCTATGAAAATTATTCTGTAGCTGAAATTAATCATCCAAAATCAGAGACACTCAAAACAACCCAATACTTTGGTTTACAATTGCTCATATACTCACAGTGAAGAACAGAATATTGACCTCTGTGCTCTTAATGTTCTTATATCACCTATTTAAAAACTTTACTTATTTAATTGATGACATAAAGTATCATTAAAGCCTGATTATCATTTAATCATGTTGATTACATAAAAAATATTCTGGTCTCAGCAATATAAGATAGTTTATGTTCTATACAATTTGCCCAGGGCAGTAATTGCAGTTGTGTGCATATTCTGCAGTGAAGATGAGGCAAGTAAGTTTCATGATTAAATATAAAACAGTGTACTTTGTAATTTCATGAAGGGTGTTGCAAAATGCCTAAGGGTAAAAAAATAGAGAAAACTGGAAAATTCACATTCTAACAAGTTACAACAGTACAGAAATTAGGCTAAAATACAGTTGCTACTCCCTGGGCGAAATGCATTTGCTACTCCCTGGATGGAATGCAGCCATGCCAACTTCCCACAGACTATCCCTGCAAAGGAGGACTAAAGGGAGGATGGAAAAGCATGGAGACACCATGGCCAGACTCTGCTAAAATCCTCACAAGAGGGGGAACTTGGTGGTATCTTGTAAGTGATAAGCCACATAGCAGCTGTCAAACAAGGAAGGAGAAGGATTTTTTTAGCAAATGGGGCAAGATCACAGATGTACATCTCCATCCTAAAGGCTACCTCGGATGTAATACTGACATTATCCAGCTCCAGGGTATGACAACTGAACATCATGTATGACCACAGTCACACAAGCTCCACCTAAATGCAAACATAGTCTAAAAGTAAAAACAGCGAGTAGTTAGGGAAAGCTCCATTGTAACTGCTGGCATCAGTCAATGGGAATCTGTCATCCCCAAAGGGATGCCTTTCCTGGGGCACTGACACAAAAGATTTGACAAAATCTTTCCTTTCATGTGCAAATCACAAAGATAAATCATAAAGACAACTGGAAAAAAAGAAAAGCTGTTGTCATGGAAACATAACATTAAAAATTTCTCACTTTCTCTCAAAAAATCCAATTTTGATAATCATGTTGAATTCCCTGCTCCTCATAGCAAACTATTTGGTGAAACAAGTTCTGGTATGAGTCTTTGACAACACATCATCTTCAGTGGTTGAGCAAAGCCATATGTCTACACTGCACTGTAGTACAGAGCAGAAGTTTTGTGAAATCCTTGGACAGCACAGTGGAGGAAAAACATCAACATTTTCATGTAAAACTCCAGTTTTAGATATACAGTTATTTTTGTCAGAAGAACCACTTGGGTTTTACAGATGCTCATCTAGCCTTACCGTGCTCAAACAGACTTTAAATTCACTCCTTGTTTGCATACAGAGTAACAACTGTTTATAATAGTTTTCACTTTAATGTACCCAGCAGTGTAAATTTCTGCTAGTCACACTTTTCCCTAAAAGGCAGTTGTTATACAAATTGTAGCTCTGACTAATTAAAAAAAAAATCAAAAACAAATCAACACCTGTGCATCTTGGTATGCCAGTACTTAGTTATTTTATAAGGAAAAAGAAACAACACTGTTAGTAATTGACTTCTGCTTGGCTAAGCTGTTTTATCTGCTCTCAATGCTCCCTAAAGTTGGGTCAAATGAATGGTGATTCCTCTATGAAATCAGCCAGAGAAGCATGATTGGAGATCAAATCTGTAATTAAAGGCTGCTATAGGAAAATGGTGAATAGTCCAATACTTCAGAAAAGGTCCATTAAGGGACAGAGATACAACACACAGGCCCAGTGAAGTCTTATGATCTCCAGGATCAATCTGTAGGATGAGACAACTTGAACTGGAAATCAGTTAACTTTAAAATATGAGATAAACATTTAATTGTCTCCTCTTCCACTTGCAAGAAAGTGGCAATGGTCTAGATGGAGAAAAAGAGAGAGTTATACTTCTACATATTTGGCAGGACTAGTAAGGAATTATATATTATTTTTAGAGTTGAGAAGAAGGAATCAAAATTGCACTAACAGGTAATTTCTGGTTCAGTACTACTGGGTTTCCAGAGGCAGAAATATCTCCGGGATATCAACATTTTATGACAACTCACAAGGAAAATACTAGTCTACTGAAGTACAGACATACTAAACCCCCTTCGGTCTGTTGCTGAATATTGATTTTTAAAATGCCTTCTTCCTTCAGAGACAAGGACATCTTGGATGTTTTTTTTTTCTTTTTTGTAATTTCTTTTTTCATTTATTTTTCCATTTGCAAAGCCAAATCTATGCTATGCAGGAGCATTTTATTTTATGACATATGAAGAAAAGATTTTGTCTAGTACCAGCTATATATAAAATTTAGGAAACAGATTTCAATATACTCCAAAACTTTCCATATGCAGTAGATGTCCATACAAAGCTCCTAAGTGTAGAAAATAATATTTCTCATCACTTTCTTTGGCTAAGATTGTTGGCATAAATGGTACCACTATACTGCAATTGAACAATAGAAAAAGAAATGGCACTATCCAAATGCCTAAGAGAGGATCTGCATCCAATCATTGTCTTTGGAAAAGACAGAAAACTGCTGCAGTGGAGTGTGAATTACTCTAGAACAGAACTTCTCTTTCCAACCCAAGGTCCATGTATTGTTGCACTTACAAGTGATGATAATAGAAATCTAATGGACAAACTGCTTAGTAATTCTCATTCAAATATGTAATTTCATAAAACTATGTCAGGAAAAATATCTCCAGGCTTCCTTAGAATTTTTCTTTTTCTTGAAACGCATATGCAAGTCAATCAACTGAAGTGATATATACATAATTTAATTAAGAGAAAGTAGACTCTGCAATAGTTTTGGCAGAGCTTTTACTCTGGGAAGGAAGGATCATTTTTGCTAGCTTGGCTGCTTAACATTTAAATGTTGAGTTCCTGAAATGTAACCTTGTCTTTATGAAGAAATAAAATACCCAGTACAGCAACATAAAAATTGTACTAAACAACATGAGGTTAAAATAATTGTCAAAGTATCTTTAAAAAAAGAAAAGCAAACAAAAAAACCCCTCTTGATTATTCTATATTGTCTTCTAGATTAACTCTTTAGAAACTGAACAATAGTAATTAATGATGTTGGGATTTATCATCCATATTTAGAAAGACTGACAGGTTGAAGCATTGTTTCTTTGCAGAAGAAAGTTAAATTGATTAGGTGCTTAGCTGGGTAAGTTATTTGCTGAAGTTTTGACCTGCAATATAATTTAGGAACACTAAAACATAGATGGATGTCACCTAATCATGTTTCATGAGTAAAATGTACATTGACATGTAGGACATTAAGCAAATATTTGCACTAGGGAACATTTGGCAATTTTCTGGGGACAAATGGTTAAGCCATCATGGTCAGTGCAAGTAAACATGTGTGGGCCTTCATGTAAGAATAAAATAAATGCTAAAATTTAAAACAAAACCAAATATTATTCCATCCTTTAAGAATTTTGATGCAAAAAATTACTGTCTTGGTACATAATAGAAAACAACTCGCCAAAAGCTTCTTTTTTGTCAAAGCTGAAATATAAATAAATTAACCAGAGAGTGCTCCAGGCTTACTATTGGCCAAATAATTCAGAACTTTAAAGCAGCACCTGGTATTGCAGCCGTCTTTCTGAAGTAGGAATCAATTTGGCTTGCCCAGTTAATTCACTCATCAGATATCACTATGAAAACTAATACAAAATAATGTATTGTGAAGAGAAAGCATCAGGAAGCTGAAATCATGTTCTAAGTGCTATTTCTATGCTTTCATATTGCTGTATTCCTACAGATAGTAACCAAAATGGCAACATACCTACTTTCCATTGCAACCAAATGGTTCTGAAATAAATGGCCATATGTATATTTATAAATACCAGTGATTTAGTGTCATTTCACTTGAATCTTGCCCAAGGGGTCTATTATTAACAAGAACCTCAGTTACCCTACTTTCAGGGGCAGGCTGCAACAAGAGTATTCCCTGTCACAAGGCTTCTTGAAAAGAATACCATTCTTACTCATCTTTACTGGAAACTTTGTCATTGCTGTATTTTCTTTTGGCAATGATGATAAACAAAATTTACTGCCTGTTTAAATTGTACTTCACCAGGCTAATACAGCAGCATTGATAACAGCTTAGAAATTGGATTGCATGTGACTCTGAAAGTGGGACATATGAGCTAAAGCTTCTGCTTCTCATATGTTTGCAAAACAAGCTCCAGGGCCCAAATATAGAAAACTAAGGTACAAGGGTCTGAACATATGTGCTCTGGGAATGTTTAGAAAAAGGATATGCCACATCAATGAACTGCAAGATGGTCTCCCCCAAGAGAAAGTAGACAAGCTCACACAACTCTGTCATTTAATTCTCTTGGCTGCCAACAGGAAATCCATCACATTTCTTTAACTCATTTTCACCAAACTTCTTTATTCCCTTTTTTCTTCAAAATAGATTTTCAGAAAAGCAAAATAATATTAAGAGATGTCTAAAAGCAAACTCATTTTTTCATGAAAAAAATGAACAAGGAATTAGGGGAAGTCATTCCACTAAAACAAAACAAAAAATAAAAAGACATACATTTTAAATGACACTTAAAAATCTAGCTTAATCCAAAAGCGACCACAAGCAATCTGTTTCTAGAAATTTTATTGTGTTCTGCAAAGATCCTTCTGTAAATAAACCTGTCTAAATTATTCAGATTAGCTTGGAAGATTAAAGTTCTCTTTTCATGGGATCTCATATAAAGGTTTTACCAGAAAGTGATCACTTCTGGGACAACATTTCAGAAATTCTCCACAATTAAACCCTTTGGTACTAAACACATATTCTCCCTGACAAACACATTCTCTATTTACCTTCTCTATCAATTTTTTTTAGGAACAAAAAAACCAGAACCAAAAACTTTAAGAAGTTCTCATCCCATGAGATTATAGTTTCTATACTTAATCTTTCCCTAATATTTTTTTTTATTTTTAACAATAATTCATTTGCTAGCAAAGTTGAAATACATACAAATTGGCAGGGTTGCATAGGAGTGTTTAGAAGGTATAAAAAAAAATCCATAAGAAACCTGTATAAACTATCTCAAAATAGAAGAAAAAACTGGAGAAGTCCTGAATTACTGAATCTATTTTTTCCCAAGTCTTATTGAGGCGGAGTTCTCATTGGGCTAAGTTGAACTATGCACTAGAATCAGAACAAGATGATCTAATTTTGTGTTATATTGAATAATGTGTGATTTCAGAAAACATCATTTAGTTCCTTACAACTTAGGTTCTCACCTTTGAATAGTAAGTGAAATGTTTTTTTTATATTATCAAGATGCTTCAAGGAAGTGGACTATATATTATTTCAACTACCTCTTCTTGGAAAAGAAAAGTCACAATGAGTTCCTTGATTAAATATGTGCTGCATTTTGCTACATGCTGGCAATTGAATAAAACACTACTATTGCCCTTTGCTGCTTCTTCTCCTCCTTCCTCCACTCAAGGATCAGTCAGATGTCAGAGAAAATCACATCTTTGAAAGAGAAAGAAAATGTCTAATGGTGAAGCATGAGAGCAGAGGGTTGCTGAAGCTACAGAGACAGAAGTAGAAACTGAGGTATTGTACAGAAAATGAGTTATTGAACTGTTTTGGTTCAACAATCTAGAATGAAAACCTTGCTAATGGATAAAAATACTGACTCCATCAAGTCAAAATGCTGAACTTGATGATAAACTAGGTACCAGCGGTATCCATGTTATAATTTAAATGCCATTATCTTGGTTTTTCACCTGTAAAACTTAATGTCCTAAAATAAATACAAAACAAGTAAAAATTGTTGGCCCACTCTTTCAGAGAGGTAGTTTTATGACAGCATTCAGGTTTCATGTTCTTAAATTAAGTGCTGACTTAGAAGCACTTCGGTATTCAGTGTTTACCTGTCTAGTTTTTTTTAGACTACAATATTTCAAAAACACCACAGTGGATTACTTTAGATAAAAACCTGCATTCTTATTTTCCTGTTCTAACTGCTCTGTAAAAATGGTTGTATCAACCAAGACTGGTCATTGTCAAGAACATATTGTTTAGCAGAGAATTTTGAAATTCCTGGCTGCATTTTGCTTTAAGAGCTTCTGGATCCAGGATTGTCATAGGACCCTTGGGAGCTCTCTGGGAATCTGCTGCCAGAAAAGGGGAAGGTGAGGCCATGTGTGTGTGAGCATGAGAAAGCTCTAACAGCTTCTAACAAGCTGAACCAGCTGTCTGTGACCCAAGGATACCCACTGCCTTTGGTACAGATGCCCCCAATTAGGGGGCATCAAAGACCCTTTAAGTGTAGCTGGGAGGGGCCAGGGCTGAAGTGCAGCTCCCAGAGTGTAGCTAATGGATGCAGGAGCACAGAGGGGGTCCCATCTCAGTTCAGACCACCCTATGTGCTTTCAGTACAGTGATGTGCCACAGGGCAGGTTCCCCCAGGTGGTGGAGCAGCTGCCTCTACCAGGGCAGAGGCTTCAACCCCAGCAGAGCTCCAGCCAGTGGGTGAAGCTCTGTGAGCTCCAGATTGCAGGGAATCCTTGGGGCCTCTCCCTGGGGCTGGAGAGGTGGTCCCCTCTCCTAAGGAGATGTGCTGCTGTTGAGGAGCTGTGTCCCCAGTGGAGGAGTAACAGAGGAAGTGAACAGGCAGTGCAACGTCAGACAGGATTAGAGAGTGATCTACATCAGCAACCAGGACAAAAAACCTACACTGCAAAACTGATGGTATTGAATATCCAAACCCATATTAAATTCTCCTGAAAAATTTATATTCCTGATCATATCAACCCTGGTCACACATCTTTTAAACTCCTTTTGAAATGAATACGATTTACAAGATTCAAGACCTTTCTGCAATGTAAGAACTGTAAACCTCCTGATCTACATTAATGTAAATGAGCTCCTTTTATCTACACTACTTTAATCTTCTATATATTTTTATTTTCATATTTGTGATACTGGTTTTGGGATTTCTTATTTCTCAAGCCTCTTCAAAGAATATTCCCACAGAGGGGGAAGTCAATTATTTGTGAGGAAACACCTAGAAAGTTATGTCAAGATATAAAGAAACTATTGGTTCTAGTTTTCATGGAAGTAGCACTTTATAAACTGCGGTTTGTGAAAGCTCTGTTAGAGATGTGTAGTGATTAATTTAGCCCTACTTTAAGCAAACAATAGTTTTTAAGATTCGTCTGCACCTGACCATTACATCTGATAAGGATGGTAGAGAATAGTCATAATATGAGATTGCTACTCAGACTGGAAAACTTATATGACATGCCACAGCAACTTTACATATGGTTCATACACATTTGTGCATGAAACATCTATCATGGAAGATCCTGTTAAAGGCTGCAGAAGTAGCCATGTAGGTGCTGCTTGCCTTTGGCTTAGAAGCTGTTATGTATGAATAGGAAGACAATAATAAGAAATATTCTGGACTGTCTAAACATTTTCCTGAAATTTGAAATAATAGCTGTGGGGGAGAAAAAAAATTATACCTACCTGTGTGTCTTGCAAACATATACAATAAAAAGAAAATTTAGGGATCATGCTGCTCTAAAGATGTTTAATTTTTTCAATTGACTAGAGAAGGTCCTTAAGATCAGTGCTCTCTTAAAAAGCCTGATGTTATTACATATTGGAAATATCTTTGTTTAATTTAGCTTGTTTGGGATTTTTTATTAAAAATATATTTTTCAATCTAAAGACTTTGGTGTTAATCAAGTTACTTATATATTTGCATTCTATGCAAAGTTTGTCAAATTTGATTTGAAAAAACTTCTTGATTAATGTGTCCACCTTTTTCTTTCAATTAACAAAACATATCCTCAAAAAACAGTATTTAAATAAATCTTTTTCATCTACATAAAAATATTCTCCTTTGTAACTATTAGTCTGATGCTTCAATATCATATATTTATGGTATGTATTATACATGGTATAGATTATTCTGTCCTATAAAAATCAAATGTTAGCCATTTCATTCTTTCACATGATGGTATGGTTAGATGGCTGTTGAAGAGATACTTACAGAGGGGTGGGAGGAACAGAAGACCTTTTCAGTGCAATTCCATAAGTAGCCAATTGCAATTGGAAATCCACATTCTGAATGTATGGAAAAGTGTTGGCTGTACCAAAACAGAGGGCAACAGGTTTCTAGAAGGGCCCTGGAGCCATTCAATACTGGATAGCAGGACACTACATGACAACCAAATTGGAAAATAGAAAATTCTAAATAAAAAAATATATTATTTTACAAATGTCTGGCATGTTTTTTCTTTGTAAATCCATCTATGCCTTGTCTACTGGTGCCTGCCAATTGTACCTAGGGGAGCACTAGTTCTTCTGTGTATCAAACTAATATGTTTCCCCTTTGAACAGCTGTTAAACTCTACTGGGCTTCAATAAGATGTCAAAACATAAACGGAGCACTTCTGTCTGTCTGCTTTCACCCTCATTTCTGCTTGTGCAAGACGGCTGCAAAATGCCTGCAAAATTTAATTGAGGTTTTCCTAATCACCACTCTGCATGCTGTAAATGATACATTCAACTGTGAGTATTCAAAACATGTTCACATTAAAAAGCTTTTAACTTTGGTTGCTTTTCTTCAACTATGTATTTCATACTACACCAATAACACCTTGAAATACTGTCCAGAATGGTTGATTCCATGTTCTTCTTTGCTCTTCCCAGCTGCAGAGGTATCTGCAATGCACAAGGCCACAAATTAGGAGAAATAGGCTCTGGGATAGCCTGAAGCAGATGGCAGGCAGTTTTTTAAATGTCTCCATTCCCTTATTCTTCACATTGTTCCCCTCAGTCATCTTAAGTGGAGCAGTACTTTCTTTTAACTTTTCTATCTGAATATGCAGTTGGCAGATTTACAATTCCTCAGCATCTTTTCCTCCTCCTGGTCTACACTAGTACCATCTGTGTCAAAAAGGTAATATTAGGAAAACTCTTTTTTCATCAAAAGACTGATTTCATCTCCTGGAACATTTTGAGAAATTGTATGAATCTGATTGATTACCTTGTAATTTCAAAACATTCATTGTTATTGCCACATTCAATGGCAATTTGAAAAGAATTTATTTTCTGCTTTCTGTCCTGTCTCCTCACTAATTCTTTGGTCCAGGTTTGCTTGGTTGGTTGGGTTTGGGGTTTTATTTAATCATCACAGGTTCTTTCCTTATCATCATAATTACTCAATATTATGTGGAGAATTCAGGAAGTTTATTTGAAAAATCTTTTGCTATGTACAGTGTTTTTATTTCTGCTGAAGGAGATCTTTTAAACTTACAATTGTATTCAAATAAAATTTGCTATGAAGGAGTTTAAAAATTTGGATAATTTAAAATACATATCTAGAGCAATATATATTATCATAATATTTAAAGTAATTTCTCTTTTAAACCAAATCAGGAATATTTGCCCAAATTTTTAATCTGAAGACATGCATCTTCAACTTCTGATGTATTTGTATAATCACCTAGGAACTAATTGAAACTAAGATAATGTGGTTTTAAAAGCATCTGTTGTTACACTTGTTTATCCTATTTCTTTGAGCAAGGAAATAAGTCAGCTATCAAGGTTAATAAAATTTCCCACTTAGAGATGTGCTAGACAGATTACTGATACCAGATTTCAGCAAAATGACTTAGGAAAACCCCAGAAAATAGACACTATGTTCAGTACAGAGGCAATTGGGCGACATTCTAGGGACCTATTTAACAGGAGAAGATACTGTAGTAATCTCTTCTCGTCTTCCATCTATTGATTAAGGAGAGTGTTTTCTAAAGGAAAAAAGAGAAAAAATACAGAACACCACACTTAATAAATATTCTCAACAAAATATGTTTGGATCAACCTTTCCTCTTCCAATCTCTTGCTACTTCTGTAGTAGTTGCAGTCTGAAGTGATTAATCCAGACCCCTAGTCTCTGATTTAATTGCTGTTCCAAATATATCATTATACAGTAGCACACTCCTCCTGTAAGACACTAGTGGTGTACACAGCAGCCCTGAAAGAGCCTCTGCTATCATGAAGTTTTAATTACTGTTGAAAATAATGACCACTGAGACCTACCACAGATAACTTAATGGCTCAAACTAGGAAACATGTTCTGATCAACAGATAAATACAGATACAGTGGGAGGAATATGTAGCTGTTTAATGACAGATAATCTGTGAGATGGAAAAGTTAAGATGCCAAAAATTTAGGGCACAACTGCACTTCTAACTCACACAGCTGATTGTGGAACCTACTGGATGAACCTGGACCTTTCAGATCTTCAGAATATTTAAAGCAATTTAATGGAGAGTTTGATATTTTCTCTTGGAGAACATTTTAGTTAGGAGGTATCCAATAACAAAATACATTCAAAGATCTAGATGTATGTTAAACAGACCATACCCATATGCCAACGAAATGAGATGCATTCTTAAAACCTATTTGAAAATGGAATGTTCTTGCATTACTGCCATTATCACAGAAGCAGCTAGGTTGGAACAAACCTTTGAGATCAACAAGTACCAGCTTGTCAACTAGAGCATGGCACTAAGTGCCATATCCAGTCCTTTAGAGAGAATGACTCTATCACTTCCCTGGCAGCTCATTCTGAGAAGAACTTCCGAATGTCCAAAACTGCATGCACTGATAAAATAAGAGTAGTCACACAAACTACAGTTTCTCAGCCACACTATTAATTTATATTTTTTGGTTTGTTCGCTTACAGACATTGGAAACAGGGCCCGCTTGGAAAGGCCTGTAGAAATTGCACAGTGCAGAGTAACAGAATAATAGGCTTAACTGAAAAAATGCAGTCAACAAGATGCAAATTAAACTGTACATTCTGGGGATCATCAAAGGATTGACCAACTTAAAACACTACAGTGAATCCCCTTCAAAGAAAAGTAGGAAATACTACTTTTTTTACTTGCATTTTAAAGAATGATTCATGCATTTTGTTTAGACACAAAGATGTTTTTGCTGTTTCCCTGGAAGATCTATTCATCAGATTAATATTCTAGTGCTTGAGTATTTCAGTACAGTACAAACATTTTATTTTCTATATGTTCACAGAGTAAACTGTACAATTAGTCAAAAATTCTTTGCATATGCCCTGCTCTCTGCCTCCTTTTGCAAAATGTGTTTAATTATTGTCATGCACATTCATAGTAGGTTTTTTTTCAGGCATTCAAAGAATATTTTTCAAGTGATTAGTCTACTTCTGATGAAAGGTCATGGCCAAAGAGTTCTCATTATATAAAAGAAACTAACAGAATGTGAAATGAACAGACAGATGAAATATTCTGTGTCACACCAAAATTCAACTATTTGAAAAGAAGTAGGTAGGATGGTTGGGTAAACACACAATTAAAAATTGTTTTCCAAGGTAGCAGTAAAACAGCTAAGAATGTAGACTGTCAACACTTTCTTCACTATAGTTTTTTTCAGTAAAACATTTAGCTGAGACTTAACTGTAGCTACTTTAGCATTCAGAGACATTTATCTGACATTAGTCATCTTGGTTCAATAGGGGGCCACCATCCCCAAAAAAATATTCATTCTGTCATAGGAAAAATGCACAAAATAACAGGATGAATCAGAGCTGGTTCTGCCTCTTCTTTTTCATTGACTCTGGAGAAAGACTAGGGAAATGGCTCAAATTAGACAGTTAAATGTTTTGATGTCCACAAATTGTCCAGATCCAAAAGTAGTTTCAGTTTTGTACTATGGTCATTTTCAGAACAGGAAACTGTGAGGCCTTCCGGAACAGAAACCAAAAGAGCAAATAAAGGAAAGCCACCTGAGCCACACAGATAAACACTACAGAATAACAGTATCAACACCGGATGCTAACAGGAACTATAAACACTGCACACCAACAGAAAGTCAGAGGGGCGAATGACTGCCTAAACAATCAGGTAAGGCACTTAAAAGGGAGGAACCCCAGGTCCAGTTCCTGTTTCAAGGTATAGGAATGTTTGTGTCTCTAAGAACCCTCAAGAGGTGAGACACCACTACAACATTCTTTAAATAATATGTAATTTCAGGTGCTGCATAATTCTGCGGTTCACTAGCATAAGCAACGGTAAAATGAGAAACAAGCACAAATCCCATGTGTTTCACTTACACTTAGTTTGAGATGTGCAAGCCCATTGCTTCCAATTTAGAAGTTACTATGCAGAAAGTGTGGACTCTGATTCTTTGAAACCATCAGATAAATTCAAAGGTGAAGACCTTTGTCCGCAGGTCACCAAAAAACAGTAAAAAACCCAAAATAAAATAAAGTTAAGGAAGGCTAACCACATATTGTTACATGACATGCTGACATTTGTTTCCATTGCTAAGAACAAACTAATGAAAAAATAACTTTCAGACAGAATGAAACTAAGTTATTATCACAGTCCAGACCTTATCAGAAAGATTAAAAATTAATCTCAAACTAAGCATAAAAAATAATAACTACGTCTATAATATAACATTGTATTTCATTATGTTGTGATGTCACCAAGTGAGTTCTCTCAGATTAAAGAACTGTATCTGTAGTGATTGTAAGCAGAAGACCACTGTAAATTGAGGAGTCAGTGATCCTTACAACAGTTAACCTGAGCAGGTGATGCCTCTATGCTACACTTATGTCACTGCGCCATCACACCTGTGCTGAGCTGAGCTGAGCTGAGCTGAGCTGAGCTGAGCTGAGCTGAGCTGAGCTGAGCTGAGCTGAGCTGAGCTGAGCTGAGCTGAGCTGAGCTGAGCTGAGCTGAGCTGAGCTGAGCTGAGCTGAGCTGAGCTGAGCTGAGCTGAGCTGAGCTGAGCTGAGCTGAGCTGAGCTGAGCTGTGTGTGTCCCTGGCTGCAGGAGAGCCATAGCCCACCCAGGGGAACACAGGATCCTGTGTGCAGCTCCCACTCAGTATGGTGATTGTATTTAGGCAAAAAGGTGGGAAGAAGTTCTCCTGTGAACATCACTTTTTTTTTGACAGTTGAATTTATTAATAGAACTGTTTTCTTTTAAGAAAATAATTTAAAATTTCAGAAGACCTTCTCCTTTACAGTCTTAGCTCCAATAAATGGCATTTTTAAGTGGTGTTCTAGTGTGAGAGCCCTCCTAATTATGACAATATTAAACCAGCACTTGCAGCTGCAACACAGTAACCAAGATACCTTATGCTCCAGCTGAAATGACAATCTTTAGAAATAAAAATGTTTCTGCTAATATTTCTGGTGTTAATAATACTTTATTCAGACCACAGCATTGTTAAATTACCATTTTAATTTTTTTAAAAATATTTAATATGTGTCTTTAAATGAAGGGTGAAAGTTGAATTTTTTGACTAAGCTTCAGGTGCCATCCATGCTTCTAACATTTGTATTGCTGAAAAAAAAAAAACTGCATAAGAGTGAACTAACTGCCCAGCTTTTTAGAAATACATCATCCCTAATACTTCCTTGTTTCTAATACTGTTTTTAAGAGCTTCATACCTAATATATGAAAATCTTTAATAATGTCACCATTTCTTACTCACATGACCACAAACTGCAACCTTCACATCCTTTTTACCCCTATTTAGCAGAAACATCTACCTACAAGAATGACTGACTCTCATCCAAGTCACTACAAGTTTGTTATGGAAGCTCATTTAAAGTGATCCAGATCAGGCTGAAAATATCTCAGTGCAATATACTCTCTCTTAAGTAATTGCAAACATAGCTATTCATTCAATTAGATAATAAAATATATACATCATTCTCACACCTTTTCTGATTCACAAATTCCAGCAGCTGAGAAGACTTGCATATTTAGGAGGAGCAACAGTGCAAGAGAATCAAGAAGGTTTAAATGTAAAAGTTCTAAATTCAAATTTAGTTCTTACATCTCTATAAATTCTGATGAAGCCACAGACTACAGGGAAATACTCCAGATGTCTAGTAAACAAAGATCAGTTACTAAGACATAAAACTCTCATAATAATTTCAGCAACTTCTATCTCCTCTAAAATATGCAATTACTTAGGTGTTGTGAGAAGTCTTGGGTGCTTTTTTGTTCCTGAAGCTGACACTACCACTGATGGTTTTAAATCTTTTAATTTTTACCTACTGTATAAACAGGTATAGATAGTAATTATTTTTCTTTTTCTTAGATGCTTGAAGATATATGCTCTTGTCTTAAGGGAAGCATACAGTCTATGAAAATCTCTCTCCTCATCTGCATGGTAATTAAGCAGTACTCAAGGTGCTATCAGACAGTGTACAAGAACAGGCCTGCAAGGCAACTAGGGAACAACTGCAGCAGACTGGAGTGCTGCACTGGAAAGTTAATGAAAAGTTTTTCAAGAAAATTTTCCATTCAGTTCAAATTGCTTTTGCAGGCTGTGATTCTGAATTCCTATTTTTTTTTTGCAATCAAAAGGATATTTTATAAAAGATGGACAGTCAAAATAAAGAAGTATCAAACAATGAAGGAAGAAAATCTTGCAGAATATTCAAAACACTACAGCGCCCTGAGCGCTCACTGTCAGACAAACCAGTTCCAGCGAACAGATCTCTGTTAATTTTCTAAATGACACATTCAAGAAACAAAAGCCAAATAAAAGAAATCATCAGTTCAGCATTTAAGAAGAACACATTTGATAGTATATTTTTAAATAAAATCTCCTCCTCCAATAAAAGTGCCATGTTGCAATCTAGTTAAGTCTTTTCACGGTACTTCACATTGATCATCTCATTCTTCTCCTGCAAAAAAACTCCAGAGGACACATAATGACAGTGTAATCAACATCTAAATGAATTCACCAGACATTGTCCGATCTTGTAAAGACCAGGAAATATGAACAATAAGCAGCACAGACACTGTCTTCAGTATCCTGTATGGACAAGTTTCCTTAAAGTGACTATCTCGAAGTTGTAAATGAAATTAATTGAGAGATAATGGAGATAAACAGCCCTAACAGGCTTATCCAGACTGATGCTGAGTCTTCTCATCTTCCATATCATTCATTATAACGTGAAGGTAGTTAGCAGAACAGGTATGCAAGATGATTATTCACTTATACATTTCATCCACATCCTGGTGTTTATTCTATCTCATCACATAAGAGAATCTAGAACACACTTTTCATTTTGAATATGAACTGATTTTTTTTTAAATTCATTTGTTCAAAACAGAACAAATAGATTTTTTTAGCCATATTTTAAGATGAAAAATGGATATACATCAAAACTACCGTAAGCAGTCAAGATCTCTGTAACTGAACTCTCACCACACAAATAAAAATCCTTAAAAATAGGATTACATTTGCATCCAAACCTTGAAAGCCCAGAGGATCTATCTGATTCCACCAGAGAAACGGATGCTAATCTAGCATTCAAGATCTTTAGTCTTTATCATCCCTCAGTGAAATACACAGAGGTACTAGTTCCATTTAGAGAGCTGCTAACTGTATTGCCTCAGAGGAGCAAGTTCTGAAAAGTCAAGTTTAAAGCTCTGCAATATTCATAAATCAGTATCAACTCCTTATACTATACCTTGACATAAACAGGAAAAGCCCCCACACTGTCATTCCCCTTTCTTACATTAGAAGTCTGTATAAAGAAAATACTCCACTTTAGTGATATGCACAGTATGCTGTGACTGCCATTCTTCATACTAACATTATTCCCCTCTGGTCCTCTCAGAATTTATTTTCTTATCTGTAGTCTTACAGCTGAATTGTAAATTTTCTGAAAGGAAGTATCTATATTTACCACTTGTTCAGTACCTAAAATGAAATCAAGTTCCTATTCCATGACTGTTCCAAGCCCACAACATGCTCGCACAAGGCAGATTTTTAGATCTTTACATTAAGTGACATACTTGTCACTTAAGAGTAGGCAAATAAAATAAATGAACAATTTTTTGTTTCATTATAAAGAGAACTAAAGTTTCGGTTTATGTGATGACAAAACACAAAGGAACAGACATTTCTAGTGTTTAGAACAGAAAGTGTTTCTCTCATGTAGTATTCATTAGGGACACAAGAGTCATTCATCACATCCTATGCAAAATATACATAGAATCTTGTCCTAGGCAATAGTAATTCACAGTTTAAGTTTTGGAAGTCTAATCTTCTTGAGACTTCAACAATTTTACATGAATGCATAAAATTTAGTAAGAGTAAGCGCTGTATTCTCTACCTGCAATTGGAAAATCCTGGGGAATGAGAGGCCAGAGAATATCCTCACAGAAAGGGACTTGGGGGTCCTGATCAATGGCAAACTGAATATGAGCCAACAGTGTCCTGGCAGCCAGGAGGGTCACCCATGTCCTGGGAGTACCAGGGACAGCATTGCCAGCCAGGCAAGGGAGGGGACTGTCCCATTCTGCTCTGCACTGGGGCAGCCTCACCTCGAGTGCTGGGGACAGTTTTAGATGCCTCAAAGGATATGAAGCTGTGATAGATCATCCAAAGGAGCTCTAGAAGATGCTGAAGGGTCTGGAGGGGCTATATGAGGACTGGCTGAGGTCACTTGGTTTCCTGGGCCCAGAGCAGACTGAGGGGACACCTCACTGCAGGTACTACAACTTCCCCAGAAGGGTAAGTGGAGGGGCAGGTGCTGACCACTGCTCTCTGTTGAGCAGTGATAGGATAGGAGAAAATGGAGTAAAGCTGCATCTCAGGAAATTCAGGTTTCACACTAGGAAAAGGTTCTTCATTGAGGAATTGGTCAATAACTGGAACAGTCTTCCCTGGGAAGTGGTTGTGGCACTAAGCCTGTCAGAGTTCAAGCAGTGCCAAGAAAATACCCTTGGTCATATAAATTAATTTTAGATAGTCCTGCAAGGATCAGAAAGTTGGACTCAGTGACCCTGTGGGTCTCTTCCAACTTGCTATGCTCTATGAAGCTCTGATTCTGTGATTCCATTTTGACAGATTATTTTGTTTTTTTTACACTGTTTCATGATTTTTCTCCAGAAGATGAAAAGCCAGTATCTGTAATGAATTATGCTATTAAACTAGGAGAGATATTTGGATAATAAATACATGTAGTACATGCTTAAAAAACATATAGAAAACATTGTAAATAACAAGATGTATATTAACTTTGTGTAATCTATTGGTTTTATTAAATTCTGCTTAGATGCTGAGAAAGATGGGGCTAAACTAGCCAAAGAGGATTAACACTATAAGAAAGAACAAGGATTCATTTAAAAATGCTCAGAAAAAAATGATTTTGTTTCAGAAGATGATATTATTCTATAGCTTGGCAAGCTGGTAGCTTGAAACACTGAAAAATAAGTAATTGGCTCCTTGGCTTTGAGTGCTACTTCTGTTTAATTGACTATCCTCTGTCTTTTGTCATTTCAAAAATTCTAAACACACAATGAAATAGTTCTAGCAGATAACCAAGCTTATCTATTCCTCAGAAGATATCAGGTAGCTTTATGTGATTTTACAATGTCTTATGCAAACAAAAAAATGGCAATGTGTTTGGTAAGAAAGCTCTGCAGCAAATAATAGGTGCTTTTCATCAGTGAATAGACAGTCTCATAGTTAAGGAAAATTCTGCTGTACATCAATCAGTTCAGGTGGGATCAGCTACCCCTTTTCCTTGCTTCATTACCATCTCCCATGTGCTGAGGTACTTCCACCTAAAACATTCTTAGAAAGAATCCCTGAGCCATACAGCTTGCATGAAGTGCATACTACAGCAGGTGAGCTGACTGGTGAAGTTATAAATATAGGCTATGCAAGAGCATCAGTACTGGCTTATACATGCTGGGTCCTTATTTATGCCTAATATTAATTTGATGCAAAATATTTGTGATTCTCATATAGTACAGTGATGGATGCTCAGAAATAAGCTCAGATCAGCAGCTAAAAATATTTTTGACACTGTCTTCTTAGTTGAGATTGGCTCCATTAACATTGGTATTAATTTCTTATCAAGAATAGTTTATATGCATCAAGTTTATCATGGTATTTATTTTCTCTATTTCACTGTTTGTCCTTGTTCATCTATTTCTGCTAACTAGATATGACAAAAAAGTCCTTGGTCTTATGCAGAGCTTTTCTTGATACTCATGGAATGTTTTACAAAGCAGATTTAGCATTGTGATCTGCCATTGCTACCACCAAAGAAACTTACACACAGATAAGTCAAGTGCCTTTTAAAGTATGCTCTACAAACAGCTATAGAGCTAAGCTAACAGGACTTGAGTCTCAGTCCTGGGCAATATTAAGACAGATAGGTTCTATCCCCTAGAGATGGAAAAAGACAAAAATCAGGTGGCTAATTACAAGCAACTGCAGACAACCAATAATCCTTGAATAATCCAGTATCAAGCCCCCTGAATTATTAGATTCATAGATCCCTTGTAAGCCTCTGAAGTAATTAAAGCCTGACTGAGAAGCTAAACAATCTTCAGCTGAAATCCTATGAATAGATTAGCTTGAGAACATAATGAATGATGACTATTAATGTATTATTTTGCTGTTTGAGCAGCAAGTATCATTCAGCAAAACTTTACCCAAATTGTACATGTAATGGATTCACGTTACCTTTACAAAGCTAAAGCTAATGTTAGAAGAAAGCACCAAAAAACGTGATTTAATCTCTTACAATACCAAAGACAACATGAGATGCAGTAATTGACAGAACACAGCCAGATACTTCAAGGCTCCAGAGGATGAAGATCTGTGATTCTTTCCATAAATTAGGAAACTGAAGGCTTTCTGATGAGGGTAGTCTCGTAACAGGAATATGAACTTGTTACTTTTCCACCATTCTTAAATAACAATTCTCCATAATTTGAACAGAAAATTTAGGATGTAAGGGCTTCTAGAATTATTTAACTGCTGTTAATTTTGTATATTTTAAGACAAAATATCTTTGGAAATGTACTATAATCTCTAGAGGAAGTTAAACATCCTTGAAATAACCTAGAATCTCTCCATTGATCATGCAAGGAGCAGAAACAATTTATGAGACTCATATTTAAACTGTATGTGTTGAGCAACAAAATATTTATATCATAACCATTGGACTCTGTTGTAAAGGAATGTTCACTAACTCATCCTTGTGTCTGAGCTCATTAAAACCTTCATCACTTAATCAGAAAATAAGAGATTGTTTATTCTAATTCAAATTGTGTTCAACCAAAGAATTTATTTTTAATAGTCACAGTGACTGGGTTTCTGTCAGTCACTAAGACTAGAACATCCTTCTGAGCTATTAAGTAAAATTAAGCTCAAGTGTGAATTCAATGCAATTTGGCAAGAATATTCATCTCTGCCCAAATTCTTGGCCTTTTTTTTTCTATTTTCTGCATCCATTTTAGGTAAATTTTGGCTAGAAGCCACTTTGGGCCACAGAATAAACAGACCAGGGTTTAGGTTTGTCACAGCCCTTCATCTTGAGGGAAATTTTTTGCTGAGCATCTGTTACAGAGCTCTCACAATGCAGAACCCAGGACCTGAGACATGAATGAGCAGCAGCATCTGCTTACATTAGTAACAGCAGCATACACAACGAATGCCTTAGGGAATGTGTATTGCTGTCCTAATCTGATCTTCCTGCCTGCCCAGATCTGCAACTTTGCACTCCATGGAGTGCAAAATCTTCCATATTCCTTCCTCCTCTCCCCAAGAGAATTTGATGCCAAATGGGGCCAACACAGTCCGTCTGCCCAAGAAGGGGCAAAGAAAAATAAAAAAGCTAAGCTTCAAAGAACTGCAGCAGAAAGCTATCACAGCTGTGGATTGTGTTTAGAGCACTTGTTCCACACCTGTGTTATGATGCCTCTTCAATGAAAGAAACCAGTGATACACTTTCACATACTGGCCTCCCCTCTGACTCACTTCTCTGTTTTAGTCACAAAGTCTATGTCCTCTCATGACTTCTCTGTGCTGTTCTAAACATCTCCAAACATTTTGTTCCTTCCCCACTTGGAGGTCCCTAAACATGTCCAGACCTTTTGTTCTGTCCCCTACAGTATTTCCTAACTCTTGGTATCATTAAGACCAAGTCAGATTTACTTTCATGTTAAGAAACTTTCTTTAAGGAATTTGTGTCCTTTTCTAGACAGCAAAAGATGAGGGGGAAATCTCATTTCTCAACATAAAATGCAAACATTATGTCGTGCAAATTTTAAAATTAAAATCCCATTTCAATTAGCATAAATGTTCAAAGAATTCTTCATGCCTATGCAAGAAACTATCACTTCTGGTCTAATAGCTATGGTTCTGAAAATGTGGAGGTGATGAAACATTTCTAAATTTCCATTATAAGTTTAGATCACAATAGCAGCCTAATGAAAGACCAGAATTAACCTCACTGAAATGCAAAATTATACTAGAAGACTCTTTATATTACACTAACAATGAAGTGAGATTATATAAGCTTTTGAGACAGGATACTGTTGGGTCCAATTTTTCAGCTGTGCCTTGCAAAGATGAGAAAAAAACCCTATTATATCTCTGGTGCACTGCTAAGAAGCACAGTATACATATAGTTAAAATGAATGGGAACAATAGGTCAGCATGATGGAACTTATCAGGAAAGAAAAGCTAGGAAATGTGGATGTCTACAAAACTAAAATATATATCTCATCCCTGCAATGATCTTTGGACTCATGCATTATATTAAAAAAATATATATATAAAAGCGAGGCAAAATAACAGAGAACATCATAAAAGCGATAGAATTTGCAACCACAGTAATTCGAATCAAACCCTGAAAAATTTCAAAAGGTTTCAAGAACTTTATAAAACTTCTGCAGAAATTCAAAAATAATCTGACATCTGTTCTTTCTTCTGACACTGTTACACTTTCAGATGTGCATCCCATATATTCAGTTAACACCAGGAGTGAGAGAAAATTTAAGCCAACTGACCTCTATCACCTCAAAAGACTTCTCACTATATCATCCTATTATCTCCCAATAATCCTATAAAGCATCTCTCTTATTTGCAACATAAGAAGAAAGTTACTAGACTGGCGATTCATCTAGTGAAGCACCATGCTGCTGACAATGGCCAGGTTCACCTTCTGAAAGAGGAAATTCTGCTCCTAACAGACAGAGAATACACTGTCTGTGTAGAGACCCCTCCATAGCTATCATAAGCTAGATAGCATGACTACCTTGAAAATTCTGAGGATTTAGAATAATAATTTTATTTTTATTAGACTTAACAATATTTACATTTTCCATATAAAGAACAAATATGGTTTTCGTTTAATCCACTTTTCTATATCCCTGATTCCTTCTTCAACTAACTTGAATGGTTCATCTGGTGCTATTTAAAAAGGAGAAACATATTATCAGTTTTGGTGGGTTTTTTCATTGTTTCTAAAAATTTGTTCATTTTTTAAGTATTAACAAGGATATAGGAAGCTGCAGTAGATTCTCTATTAAAAAAAATAAATCTCATCTTTATACTAGTGCTGAGCTTTCCAGCATCTAAACTCTCATGGCATGGTTGGTTCATCTTTGGTCAATATGCTGCCCTTCTTTTCTCTGTAATAATGACGAGCCCAGATCTGCAAAAGTATGTATGCAACTATTTTTCTATTTGGATGCTGAATTCTCATTTATCTAATATGAAATAGGAATCAAATCATTCAAAAATTTCATTCTTTGAATTTTAGAAGTTCAAGAAAAAAGAATAATTGTATTTGTAATTTATCCCATTGAAAGTAATTTAAGACAGATATCTGAGTTACAAACTGTAATAACCAAAGAAATAAAAATATCTCAACTACTAATAAGAATAAACAGCCAAGAGCAATTAGTGATATTTTTTCTCGTGACAAATAGAAGGAGTTTGACTATAATTTTAATCCCTCTGTCATGCTTTTCTTTCATATTCAATAGATTAGGACCATTTGCTGTTTTTTAGTTACAGCTCTAAAGATGTATTAGGATATGACAAGATCCAAGAAGCCATACTTTTAAATAAAACTTATTCATCTTGTAAATATTACTTTAGAATTTCTGGCTTTTATCATCAGTTTAATGAAGTCTAATGGATCTGTTATTATCCTTTCCCTTCAATGGGGTGATAAGAATAAAATATAATTAAGTGTGTTTGAAATAAAGTAACAAAAGCTGACAACGTGGAAGAAAAAGAGATAGATACAGCAATATTATATGAATGGGAGGTCAGGCAAGCTGCAAATAGCTTTTCTGAAGGCACTCTAAACATAGTCATTCTATGATTCCAAAGCTTATTCATTAGCTTTCCGCAGCCTTCTAAACTGGTTACATGCCTGATTGAATTATGAACAAAATGAAGCAACCTGGGAGAGCCTGGTAAATTTATTTTTAAGAAAAAATCAAGTAATATTTTACTTGAAAGTAAGCTGCCTGTATGAAGCAATAATTGTGAAGATTATTTTGCACATTCTAACTGTATTTTATTTAAATTAAGGTTACCCTACATGCAAAATGATGTCTGATTAGTGCCCTGTAAGAAGAGATAAAAATTTATGTTAAATATCTGCTTTATGGAGACTTGTCTCCATTTTGTTATTTTTTTAATAACTTTGCTATATTAATTATGCATTGGGTAGAAGAAATAATCTCTAATCTGAAGAAAAATTATGAACGAGATAAGGACACATATGCAGAACATGCATTTAAAAAAACAACCCTATTTGTAGTATCAGTATTCTTCTTGGAAGTTATCCTAAGCTGAGAAGTTTCTACCTTGAACATTTCAAGGCATTATATGAAAATGTTTTCCTTTTTTTTTTAAAAAAAATTGAAAATTTGGTTTGGATTTGTAGGACAAATGGAAAAAAAAAATCTTGGAACTCTACCACAAATCGATAAACAAAATATTTTATTTTATTTTTCAAATTTTTGAATAAGGGAGAAGCATTTAAATTACTTCATCGTTAGCATGATATTTCCCTTTCTTATCTATCACTAGAAAACATATCATATATCTTGTGTTACACATTTCTCATTAATAAAATAAATTATTGGTTTTATCACAAACTTATGACTTCCCATCAAAGTAGTACAGCTTACAAAGAAATCCCTGAGAATTTATATTATGCTCTCTTTGTTTCTCAATTTAAGTAGGATATTTAATGGTTTTATAACTTAACATCCTATAGAAAAATTACTTACTATAGTTTCAGCACAGTCAAAAATGAGTATGGGTTTATAAAACAGAGGCAGGAAAAAAACCACAGGGTTTGTATACGAAGCAACAAGGAGGACAAGATTAAGTAATTTTATTTTGAAAGATCATAATGAACCTGATCAGGAGCTGCATAGGAAAGTTATTGGTTTTCTCCTTGGACACTCTTAGCTGCTCCACTTGTTAAAAAGAAGACAGAATCTGGAGGTAGATCAGAAGGTAGATTATTCTTTGCTGTGATGTTATCTCAGCTCATCAATGAGATCAATGAAATGCACAAGAGAGAAATTTATTTAGTCTTTTGCATTCCAAAAAAGCAAAAGCTACTCAATTCCCCACACTGTTCTCTCCCTACATCACCCCTTGAAATTCTTTCAAGATTTTCGTTATGCATGTTGCTCCTTTAGTGATTAACTCCTTTGGCTTATCATTTCCACTATAGAGGATCTACACTCTTCCTTGAAGCTTAAGGGAATTCTACCAATAGAGTACAACTGAAAGTGCTTAGCAAAATGAGCAGTGAGCTGAATCTCTGCATACAACTAAGTTCCCTAATTCTTTTCTACAAAATATGAATTTGAAATAATATAATGCCATTTAGATTTCTACTTCATGCTTCATAAGTAGCTTTTTTTTTATCAGAAACAGAATATCATTATGTAATTAATGTAATTTTTGAGGAAAAATTTCTTAATTTTTTTTTTTACTCATTTTCCTCTCTAATACATGGATAACTAAATGCAATCCAGTTTTTTCCATTGTCACACTTATCTGAGCTCAATATAGTACCAAAATAGTTTTTCAGCATGTTTTGATTGTTTTCTGCTTTGATGGATAAGTGGCATAAAGGAGAACACAAGGTGGACACTGATTCCTTCATGACTTCTTGGTTTGTGTGAGATGAATACATGGCACCACAGCAGAACTCTTGGGCTGTCGTATGCCAGGATCAAACATTTGGTAAAGATAAAAAAGTCAGGGAACTCCTCCTTCCCTCCCTTTCACACAACAGCAGAGCCACATGGTAGCTCAAGCTTGTTATGCACAATCCTGTTGTTGTTACAGGAAGAACTATTCCATAAGAAGATTAGATATTAGCTTAAGCTGCCTTGATACAACTGAATAAGCATGAGCCTGCAGATATACAAATGCTAAATCTACTGGCATTATAATTTCTTAAGCATTTAGAAACCTCCGAGCTTTTCTAGATGGTAAAGCATAGTACTACACATAAGTCAATTTCACAGACATACAAAATCTGTTTATTTTGAACAGAAGCAGCATTGTTCAAGCTAAGTTATAGTGTAATAAACAGATTAGGGCATTAGGCAACACAATTATTAAGAGCATAACATCATCAAAATAAAGAAAAGAATGTGAAATCCTCTGTCAAACAAAAAATGCAAGGAAATGCAAATTCAAATGCAAGGAAATTAAAATTAAATCTAGTTCAAAATAATTTACATTTTGGCAATATACATCGGTAATGTATACCTGTTCAGAAAGTAAATAACATTTCAGGTTGAATCAAATTAACATCTTTTTTGAACCCGTGTGGAATTTCAAATCAAAGTAATCTGTAGCCACACATTTAGGGCACACACTTGAAAGTATTGTTTGTTACAGAAAAGTAGAGACAGGAACTTTTAAGATTGCAATTTGTTCCTGAAAATTTGAATTAATTTCATTTTTTAAAAAATAATTCTCAGTAGATTATGGGAGAATTGGTTCATTGAAAGTAATAAAAATGGGGTATATGTAACATTTTCTTTCACCAGCAAAGGTAAAATTCACAGGGAAATGTTCCTCCACTATCCCTCTTGATCAGAATTTAACTCATAGAAGGTTAGGTTCTATGCTGGACCTTGACACAGAACTTTCTTACAACATTTTTATCATTTGAATCAATTCCATCTCTTTTGAGATCAATTTCATCAATTGCGATTTTAAAGGGTAATATTACATCAAGAGTCAAAAAAAGTCAGTGATCCTTTCTGAGGACAGATTTTCTTTACTATAATATAAAGATGACTATAGCTATGTTTCTATAGCAGTGTGTATCAGTATTTCATAATGAAGTACAAAGTCTGAAGATAAAGAACTTGAAGTGGTTCAGTTTTTCATAGGAAAAGATTTTTCAAGTATTACCAGAACCTGCAGAAGGAAGACTGGGAGTGGGAATGTGGATTGCTTTCAAAAACTTATGTAAATATAAGTATTTGTAGTCCAATCAAAGGGACTTAATAGCTGCCCTGATTAACTTAAGAAAATTGTGCCAAAAAAAACCCAAACCAGTACATTTTCTTTCATTTAAACATCATTGAGTTGTTTCTATCACTTTCTAAACTTCACCAATTTGATTAAAAATCAAATTAAATGCTGAGAAGCCATAAAATATTCAGTTTACAAGATAACATAAGGACAAGAAGCTCAGGCATCCTGTTCAAGCTCTTTCAAAAGAGTATAACTTGTTGGCAGCTATATGCTCAAGAATACATGTATCTCCATCTCTAGCCAAGAAAGAACTAAAGAAAGAACTTTGTCTCATTGGTAGAAGTATCAGGCCTTAAGAAACTGAAGAAAACAAACTGGTGAATATTCATAGGAAAAAAATAGATAATTTTCTCCTAGTTGCACTATTATGCAAACGCTTGGAAATGTGTTCAAATCATGTTTTAACTCAAACAACATTGTAATATTCAGCCTGTGTTGTCACAAAAATGGGGGAACATCATAGTGTGCTGTTCAGATAGCACAGAAGTCAGCTCTAAAAGCAGTAACTTTTCATATGTATTTGGATCCCTGGACATCCCTGCTATCTGTGGACACAGATGCTCAGGGTAAATAAATCACACCAACAGACTCCAGACTACAGTATATGCTCAGGCTTGAATGTTCTCCAGCCACTGTCAGAGACAAAACACTAGACTATTTGGGATGTTGGTCTCTCTCAGGGGAATTTCTTATACTGTTACCCCTGAGTTCAGTTTTGAAGAGTCATCTTCAAATAAGAACATTATCTTCTAGGTTTGACTACTCTATAGCATTCTATACCACTGAAGTATTTCTAAAATTTCAAAGGATTAGAGAGAATTGATTGATGATGTTTCAGACATTTGAGACAAACCTGGGGAATTCAGAGGTAACTATATCTCTAGTAGGATTTTTCTGATCTTTCATTTGAAAAAATAAATATTTTTAATGAGCTCTTTTCTGGAAGACTTCTATGGGGAACTTTCACTGAACTATTTCTGTGTCAATTAGTCAGGGGGAACGCTTTTTATTCAAGATTTGCTGTCCCTAGCCCTTCCAATCCAGAGCACCAACAAACCTATATAGCATTCAATTTTCCACCTTCACCTTATCTTACATATAAGACTGAATACCTGGAATGAAAGAATCAGGTAAGTATTACTCTAGTAAGTAATACTAATTCTTCCACATCTTCTCATGCTGGCCTTGTGGTTTCACTGTATTGATTCTTCTCTTTATCTCATTGTTCTGTGACGTGGAAAATTTCTGTATACTGTTGACAGTACTAGTTGCTGGGAAATAGACTGCAGCAACTATCCCCCCACTAGCTCAGTTTTCAAAAATGGAGTTTAAGAGAAAATTCTTGAGATTCACTCTGCTGCTGTGCACTACTCTTTTTCCACTTGCTTACATGTGTCATATTTTAAAAACAACCTTGGTTTCTGTCAATCAGGAGGGGTCTACTTGAAGTCAGTGTTACTCATTTGTAGAGAACAAGCTTTCATTGGCTTTATTGATTTACATTTCAACTACCTTGAGACACTATAAAGGGCAGAATTATGCAGCACTTAATACTATAGAATATGTGTTTTATCTTTCATGTGAGTGTTGTATGTCAAATCCTTTACAGAGAAAGCTAACATAAGACTAACATAAGTAAGTGAATAGAACTGATAAACTGAGATATTAAGGCAAGGGAGAAAAACAAGCTTGAAAGAAGCTATTTCAGAGTGCAAGTGTGAAACAATTTTGGAATATACTCTGTTCCTTTCAGACTGCTGAATTCTTTCCTTGATCATGGCAACAATAAGAACTACTGGGTTTTGCTAATGACTAAAGATAACATGGGATAAGATTTCTTGTTTAAAAGTACCACAAGCTTAAACTTCTGAAAAGGTCTTGCTGAATTTAATATATATTCATATTAATGCAGAATTCTAGGAGCATTACATAGAGTTATAAAATAATTTCAATATTTTTTTACCATGATTTCTGAAGACTTTAGTTAGTTCTATCTCTATTAACATTTCTAGGGCACCTCAACAAAATGTAGTCATTGATTTCCAGCACATACTAGAAATGCAAACTTCGTACTTTGGTGTAATTTTTGAGTTTTTTCTTTTGTTCGTTGGTTGGGTTTGCTTGTTTGATTGTTTTTTTGGTTTTAGTGAAATTATTCTCTGTAGCTCTTTTACAACTTTTTCATTTCTTTACCCACTGGCTTGAAAATGCTCTAGTGGCAAATGATTCTGCGACATGTCCAGAGATATCTCTAAATAGAAAAGACAAGACTTGTACTTCAGGACATCAGCTGCAAAGGAAAGCATGTGAGTAGGAGACTCCCAGAGAATTGCTCCATTTCATAGATTTACACAATACTTTATTTCCAGCTTTTTCAAAGCCAAATTCATTATTGCCAAATTTAACAAGGACTTGGGCAAAGATTTTCCATCCAGTCCTTTACAAGAATCTCTGTGTAGGCTAAACCCATAAATTTATTTAAATTACATTAAAATAACATTTCTTCTTGTGCAGAAGAATTTGTTTTCTTGTTTTTAGGAATTTTTAGGTAGGAAAAATTTGGCACTGTTTTCTTTTTTTTTATAACTTACACTGCATCCTTCTCTAGCAAAGTTTCACCTTCAGATCTTAATCAACTGTTCTAAGCCACAATTATCCATGCTCAACAAAAACAGCAGGTCCCTTTTCTAACCAAAAATAATTTACTGACTCGGTAGGAAATAGGAGACCAACGGAAGATTTTAACAGTTTCTCCCTCAAGACCATCACAGAGAAACTGTCAAAGTTTGGGCTGGATGAGCAGACAGTAAGGTGAACTGAACAAAAGCTGAATGTCCAGGCCCTGAGGGTCAAGATCAGTGGCACAAATCCTAGCTGGAAAACAACAACTAGTGGGGGTCTACCAGGGGTCCAGTCCCTTATAAAATCTTCATTAATGATATGAATGATAAGGCAGAGTGCTCCTTTTGCAAATTTGCAGATGACACAAAACTGGGAGAAGTGGCTGATATGCCAAAGGGTCATGCTGCCATCCAGACAGACCTCAACAGGCCAGAGAAATGGCCTGACAGGAACCTCATGAAGTTCAACAAGAAGTGCACCAGCATATGTTGTAGACCAATCATCTGGAAACCAATCATTTGGAAAACAACTTGGCAGAAAAGGTAAGCAACAATGTGACTATAAGCCAACAATGCACCCTTGCAGCACCGAAGGTTAATGGTATCCAGGGCCAAAGCAGATGATTGTGGACAGCAGGTTGATGGAGGGGATCCTTCCCCTCTACTCAAGCCTGGTGAGCACACAGCTAGAGTGTTGTGTCCGATTCTGGGCTCCTCAGTACGAGGAATGGACATACTGTAGACAGGTCAGTGAAGGCACAAAGATGGTAAAGGGACTGAAGCTTCTCTCCTGTAAGGAAAGGCTGAAAGAGCTTGGCCTGTTCAGATCAGGGAAGAGATGCCTCAGGGAAGTTTGATCAATACCTCAATACCAAATACAATTTGGTCAAGGGAGTGCGTAAAGACAGTGAGGTCCTTTCAGCTGTGCCCAGTGACAGGACCAGAGGCAATGGTGCATAAACACTGGAAGTTTCCTCTGAAAATCAGGAAGCAATTTTTTTACTGTAAGGGTGACTGGGTACTGGCATATGTGGAACCTTCATCCTTAGAAATACTAAAAAAAATAAAAAATCTGGATATAATCATATGCAATCTGCTTTAGATGGACCTGCTCGAGTAGAGCTTTTGACCAGATGCACTCAGAGCTCCCTTCTGACAGCAAATACTCTGAAAATCTATGGTTCTGTAATGCAGACTTGTGACTGCAGTGAAGATATAGAATTCAATAAAAGTGTTCAAAGCATTATAAAAATAAGGCAGCAACATCCTACATCAAATTGAAATGTTAATTGCATCAGGCTTAGCTTTGGTTGGCTCTATTAATCTTCCATTTAAATAAATATTAAATCCAGTAAAATAAAGTTCTTTTCCACATACTAATAGTAACACTTACTTGTTTGATATTACGCTATCTGTGTGCAAACCCTGCTAATACAAATGCCTTCATATGAACACTCACATGAATGTCCTGCTTGGCATACTCATAGGAAATCACTATACCTGTAAATTCTGTTGATTTATTGCATTGTTTCTCCATTTAGACACAAACAAAAGATCAGAAGTCTTTCTGTTTATGTTAATCTTTGTACTTAATAACAGTAACATTGTTAGACTAGTTGATAACTCATACTGATGCTATGGACTTCACTATAACTAGAAGAAATTTAGAGTTGAGGAATATAATAGGCAATTATAAACAATATATTAAGACAATTTTTCTCTCCCAGTTCAACAAGCTGAAGCTGTCCCAGAGAAAAGTATGGCTCATCCACTCAGAAGAAGAGATGCCCACTGTTAATGCTGTTTTACAAGTTGTTTGAACAGGTAGTAGTGACTAAGAAGTAATTTACACTAGATAGACAGAAGCATATAAAATGACCAAGCTAATGAAAGCACATTATTCAGAAGCCTTCACAAAATCAAGATACACTTAACTTAATTTTATGAATATTTTCAGTGCTTTTAACAGCACCTGGATAAGGAGCAGCTGTGAAGATAAAATATTATTCTATAATGCTTTATGATCATAAATCTCATTTGTGTGTTTCCACTCTCATTTAATTTTGTATCAGTTCAGGCAATGGGACTGCATATTTCCATGAGCTGCATTCCATTCATCAGACAATCTTTAGGAGGGAAATACCATCAGTGTACAAAAAGAGTTAGTGGTATGAAAAAAGCAAGTATAATAGAGTTTTATGCTTTGGGGAATAATGAGGAATAAAAATAACATAATAATTATTTGAGGAATAAAAATAACAGCTCTGCTTATGGGCAGCAGAGAGACTTTAGTCATAATGCATGTGGTGTGCTGTGGTGTGTTATTCTGTATTATTAGCCCTGCATAGCACTGCTGAAGAGAAATGGTGGCAAGTCAGGACTAACATAACAGGAACTGGAGTATTTGTAATTCCCTCCTCAACATCTGTTACATAAAATGTAATTTGCTCATTTCTACAAGCTGTGCTTCTTTAGAGGCAATCTCCAAATCCTTTTTTGGATGTACCTGCCCTAATTTTTACAATTTGAATGTGGCCAAAAATAGTTTGCATTTAGGTTTCACATAATTTGAGGATTCTGCAGTGAGCAAACTGTTTATTTAAATTACATAAAACATAAAGTAACACAAGGGTATGAGTGACCAGAGAGCCTGAAAAAAAATAAAAGAGAATTTCTGTTGGGTTTGTTTATGTTGGGTTTTTTTCAAGAGGTAGAGCTCTCAAATCACCAGGAAGAATATTAAAGAAAGCAGTTAATATGTAGTTAAAGGAATCGTAATGCATATGAACATATGTTGTTTTACCTAATTTTGATCAACTTAAAAGTAAAAATATCTTTATTCTTTCAATTGGGTTTAACACACCATCTGGTTTAATTATTCCTTAGGTAGCACACCATAAAGTTAAGAGTAACAGTATGGTTAAGCCAATCAGAAAGAACATTTCTGATGTGATTTTTTCACCAAGGATGTTTCTCTTAAACCCATTGACTATAAGGTCAATGTAATAAGCTTTTGCATAAGGATTATGTTACTGCCAGTGCTTGACAGATGTTAGTTGCGAATAATCACCTCTCAATTGACTCAAATCTGCTTACTAAGTGAAAGAATTTAATCATAATTTAAAGTGCTCCTTTAATCTGGAATTTCAGGCAAATTTTTAATTTAAAAATTGTTGAGAAGCTATAACAACATTAAAAAAAAATCCTACAGGATTGCCTACTAAAAGGAAATAAACTGGAGTTTATAAAAGTCACGTTGATTAAAGAGACAGAATTCTAAAGCTAATCTCAGTCCCCATTTCAGCAAAGAAAGATGAAGCCTTCAGAAGCCCAGTGAGCCTTCTGAAATCCACTTCTTTGATCAACTAGGCAAGTGAAATATGGAGTGTTCATTACTCATTGTAATACCAGAGGGACGGTAGAGATTTAGGGATTCACTACAACATCTTTGAGTTGAAAAGTGACTTCAATCGGTTTTGCGTAATCCCAACTTTAAGGAGTTCTAGTAAAACTAACCATTCCACTCCTGCTGACTTTAGAAAGACTTAATTATTGTTTAAAATTTTAGCTAAAAACTACTTCATGTTGTTTATCTTCAGAAATATTATTAAAAAAGAAAAAGAATGCTCTAACAAATTCTTACAAAACTGAATGCTTCCTTATGGCCCTAAAAAACCTGTTTCTGAGCTGACCAGAAAAGGATAAGAACAGAACAGACATTTGATATAGAAGAGAATTTAATCTCAGCAGGTTTATGAGAATTACTTTATCAAACACACAGTACACTATTCTCAATTTAAAAAAAGAAAGGAAGATCTAGAACAGATTATAGAAGTGCTTGATATTCTCATCATCATAACATATTTCCATTTAAAAATGCAGTATTATATGTTCTCATTCCCTATTCCAGACTTCAGCTATGTGTGTGATATAAAACACTACATGGTGATCATGAATTAACAAACCAGATATCTGTCAAACTGAAAAAGATCACATTAAATCACTGAGGTCACAGTTAATCACTGTTTCCCCAGTCCCTATGCTTTGTTGTCCATTGCTGCAGTATACAATTTAAGACATAGTACTGCCATTCTAAATCACACCAGTTTCAGGGGAGTCCAGTGACCCCAGGAAACACAAGAGGCAGAAAAAACACCTTAATTTCTCAACAACCATACTAAATGGAGTTAATGGAAATAAATTTTCATTTACTAAATGCCCCTAAATCTCACTCAACCCCAGACTCCCTGAGTAGAAAAGATCTTGGGAATAGAGTGCTTTAGAGACAAGTGTCCTATAGCCCTGTTCTGTCCCTAGATTTCCCTAAGTACAAATTTGCAGCTACTTCTGTGAGTACTGGGCTGAATAAATGATTGATGCAACCAAGTAAATTTGTTCCTGTGTTTCAGCATAAATAAAAAACTGAATTAAATAGAACTGTAACCCATTAGATGATAAATAAATTACATCAAGACACCTTTGGGTACCTACATGTGTCTTCTCAACAAAAGAAATGTTACACAAAAGACATGGATCTCTCCCAGGACTCGTTTGAGGAAATTCTACAGATAAAAACAAACCATATTGACGAACAGAAGTTATTCCATCTGTAATTCAAAACTTAAAGAGCCTTATCAAACAGTCCAAGGGAGCTAATGAACTTGTCAGAGATATCAGGAGATGAAGACAGTAATCTATAGGTAATTCCATGATTTAGTGAAGATTTATTGGAGAGAGTAATCTCAGCCACATGATCCTACACATTCTTATGCCAGCCACAGCACTCAAGGAAGCTGTAACCAATTTGACCAAAAGAATCAGCAGACAAACAAAAGTCTACATTAGATCTCTTCAAGTAATCAAATAAAGTGCCTTGGTATCACAGGCCTCTATGTAATAAAATCCTGTTTCTAAATCAATTAAATTCCACTTCCACCTAATCCTGAACTAACAGTGTTATTTTCTTTTAATCTTTTTTCTTCTTTATTCTTCTGATATACTTTATGTTTCTCAGTTGTTGTTTCACTAAATAAGTCAAGCAATTTTCAACTTCATTTCTAGAAGGGACATTCCATTTTCCTGAATATCCAGTCATTTTTCTCCCTAGTTCAATGTAACTTTCTGAATAAGAGAAATTATACACGGCTTTGGTAATCAAGTCTAAACAATGTTGTCTATAGTCTATATGTCTTAATGTCTGTAGACATTAAGGCTTCTCTTTTTAATAATTCACCTAGGAGTCATACATCTCTTTCACAATTCCAGTAACAGTTCACAGTTCTCCTGCAGCTAATGCCAAGGATCACTGTTGCTGGAAAATGATAGATGATCTTCCATTTTACTGCAGAAATTCATGCTGATAATTAAGAAACAGAATCACAGAATAGTTAAGGCTAGAAGGGTCCTTGGGTGAATTCCTGTTCTAACCCCCTGCAAAGGCATGGTCATCTAGAGCGAGTTACACAGGAATTTGGCCAAGGATTTGGAATGTCTCCAGAGACTCCTCAACATCCCTTCGCAGCCTGTTCCAGGGCTCTGCCAGGCCCGATGTAAAATTCTCCCTCATGTTGAGGTGGAACTTCTTTTTTTTCAGTTTATTGCTTCTCATCCTGTCCCAGGGCACCATGAAATACAGTCTGACATCCTTTTGGCATGGGCCTTTGAGATACTTGATGAGATCCCCTCTCAGACTCCCTGTCCCCAGGCTCCCCAGGCCCATCTGTCACAATCTCTCCTGGTAACAGAGATACTCCAGACACCTCATCATCTTTGTGGCCTCTGCTGGACCCTCTCCCATAGGTTGTTGTCTTTCTAGAACTGTGGAGACCACAGCTGAACACAATTCTCTAGATGTGGCCTCACTAGGGCCAAGTGGAGAAGCAGCACCACCTCCCATCATCTTCTCAATGAACTTCATATAATGCTGTACTTCATCTAACAGTAGTCGATCTCATTCTAGTCTCAGTCTTCACCAATCATCCCTTGATGTTACACTTTTGTCTTACAGATAACATATCAGTACGATTTTAATATGGAAACTAAAGGAGATATGTCCACTCTAAATGCATTTGCTTGTTCAAGCATTAGATATTGTTCAAGCATTCTTTGATATTGTTTAGACCCTATGCTTCAATACAAAACATCCTATGTTCATGCTGTAGCAAAGACCATGATCAAATAATTTGTTCTAAACTAGGGAAACCAGCCAAACAAATTCTACATACAGAGATTATTGCAACAGCTATCTGATTTAATACGTAAAAGAAAATTCTTAATACTTTTCATTTAGTAGGGAGCAGCTGTACTCTTAACTTTACTATGTGGAAAACAGGAGGGGAAACAGCTGTTTAAAAAATCGTAACATTTGTAGTGAAAAATGGCTTCAACTTTGGGGATAATTGATGTTGCCAGTAGATTGTTTGAAAATTACCAGCAAAGCACTGAAATAAAATGTATTAAAATTTAGTAGATTTTTAAGTAATTATCAATGTGGAAATTAATTACAATTATTAACTGTTGATCTGTTCACACATATTAGTGGTAAAGAATACACAATTACAGCTTAAAATAAATTCTTCAGTCACTCACTGGTAGCTGTGACTAGAAGCTACCTAAAACTATCAGGAAACTCTTGCAAAAGGGAGCCTTGAAGTACAAACAGAAAGTTATCACTTTGTCCCTCTCTGTCATTATTTCTTTTTCATTGCGAGTTCTAATAATTTGAACGATGAAACAAGATATCCAAAATTATTATGGGTTTCTTACCATCAGTTTTCTAAGTGAAGAATTACGTAGTTGAGGAACAAAAGATACACTGGGATTCAGTGAAGATTAAGCCTTACTCTATTCTTTTTGTTCCCATGTCAATCCAGCAAAAGAAGATATTAATTATTTTTCTTCTATTTCAATGAGTTTACTGTTCTTTAAAAATTAGGTCAAACCAATTATTTTCCTGTAGAGAATCTGACACAATATTTTCTAATTAGCAAAGCACCTGTTCTTCTGTAAACACAGTTACAAGACCTAGATGTCAAGTTTTAATGTGCATGTGCAGAAACACACATTTATGTAACTCAGAAAGTCTGGTCATTTGATTGTGACTGCTGGCCAGGCATTAAAAGTACTAAACCATACAATAATTTGACCTCTCAGTGCTGCACATGTTCTCAGCTGCTGGCCAAAATCTCATCACCTTTTTCTAACAAAATGTTCAGTAAAGTAATAAAAAACTCTTCTGTCTAACACCACCTGTCAGCTTGGCTTCAGACTAAGCCACTAGCCTGAGACAGTAGCTGTGGCTCTGCTAGATGACCTCTGCACTATAGGGAAGAGGAAGACAGTCGTATCAATTCTAGCTGATCTCCAAATACTCCTACTTTCACCCCAAAGACTGTTGCAGAGAGCAAACACTAACAGCCTGAAAGGACTTGGGCCATTTTTCTCAAACCATATACACTGGAAAGTAGAGGAATTCCTTTTCTCTACCATCTTCAGGCTCTCAAAGTGATTGCACTCCTCCTATTTACTTTTTGTCAGGGTCTAGATCTGCTAAGTGCAAGCAGCAGAAGCCATATACAGCATTCAACTCTACCCTGCACCAAGTATGAACATAAACAAACTCTGTAAAAAGCTCCTGTTTACAGAGGAGGTGGTGAGAACTGAATCCAGGAAGGCTGAAACAATGCTTGAGGTGTGACAGAAGTGCTCAAAAAAACCTTTATCTGGAATCATTTCCACTTGTTTGTTTGTGACATTAAAAGAGGTCACAGCTTCAAAGATATATTTTCTTCCTCATCTTTGCCTCAGATACTATGGAATCAAAAAACATCCCCCTGGATTTCATCTCAGACTTACTGGAACTTACCAGGCATGGGTTGGTCCTGGTGAATTGGTCAGCCATTTCTCCAGATCTGCACTGCATGTATGAAAGGAGGAGGGAACTGTGATTTTAAGTGGAAATGAAGCTTCTAAACAGACAAAAATTCAAAGAATCAACTAAGCAATAAAAATGTTTACAAAGCTTAGTTCAAACTTTTGAAAGCCTATATTAGTCCATAAAAGTAACTTCTGTACTCATTACACTTCCAAGAAAACAATTATGTTTGTCATTCTTCACAATGAAGTGTAAGCAACAAAAATTTTATTATAGTATTAGCATCATTGTGATACTAATTCCCACAAGATTAATAGATTACAAATCCAATTTATTCAGATTAATTTAGCTTCATTTTCTTCTTTTACACACAAAATTGAAAGAGTCCTATAAATTAATTGAGCTATTTATTCTCCAAAGGAGAGAGAGCAACATGCTTGTTGGCAGTGTTTTACGAACCTGAAAGGTAATGGGGTCCATAAAACTCTTTGACACATGTTTCTGAGTTTCACATAATTAGTCTGTACCTCATACTTAAAATATAAAAAGACTAGTTTCTTTTGCCTAATCATCTACCAGCCAAATTTTCTGCTCAAGAGAATTTATGTCATAGATTTTTACTCCCTTCTCTTTAAAAGATAATAGTTAAGTTCAATGTTAGTATGTCTTTTATAAAAGGCAAAAATAGCAGTTGCATTATGCCTATCCCACAAAAACACACACCATCACCACTCTTTTTCATTATTAAAAACATATGAAGAAAATGAAATTATGTTTAGAAACATGTTGTTAATATACAATCGATATTCATGGAAAATTGAGATTCATCTTCTTGGATGAATTGAGAATCATCTGTTCCTCACAGAAGGAGTGCCTGGGCACTGGAATGGGCTGCCCGGAGAGCTGGAGGAGTCACCATCCCTGCAGATGTTTAAGAAAACACTGGACATGGCACTTCTTGCCATAGTCTAGTTGGCAAGTGGGTGTAAGGTCATAAGTTGGACCGGATGATGTCAAAGGGTTTTTCCAGCCTTACTAATTCTGTAATTCTGGGTGATGTTACATAGACCTGTTTTTTCCATATGTACAGAATCTAGTCAGGCAATGGGGAAGAAAATCTATTATAAAATTAGGCTTATGCTGTGTGTACATGGACTCTACTTGGTACAAATAGAATCACTCTCCAAAATAGGCTGTAGGAACAAAAGGTACTAATTTCTGGTACTCAAAAAAGTTTCCCATATAGTTGGAAAATTTTTCAAATGTGGTATAGAAACTAAAACAAAGAGAGAACTAAAGCGCAATTAAAGTAATGCTTCAAAGCTACCTTTAGAAATCTAGCTTGTTTCAAAACAAGCTGTATACTTAATTTCAACAAAGTAAGAAATATTGAGAGTTTGCTATATATCTTGATACTATCTACATGTGTTTCATATGTGGAAGCTCTTCTTTCTTTGTTAGTTCCACTGACTCAGATACTACTGCAAATTTCATGTGTTGTTTCATTATTAGTCATCTTAAATCCAATTCAAGAAAAAAAATCTTCTTTTTTCATCATTAATACTTTCATCATCTGAAATTGATTTAAAAGGAGGCTTTTCAATTGTTTACATAAAATAAATAATTCCTTATCTCGTTTACTTAAACTTGCTCAAATTCCTTGTTTTTAGGAAATAAACATTATGGCAATTTTCCTGAAATATAAACTGTTAATATATGTAGGTGTTAAATGTATCAGAAAACATGCATTCTGTCTGAGAACAGTCCCAGAAAGATCCAATGCAGGAGAAAATACATTTTTATGGTTATCACTACTGTGTTTTATAGATGTAAGCACCACAACATTTCATGAACCTTGCGGCCAAGATTCCTGTTAAGTGTATACAGCGAATAATCAAATTCGCCAATACACATTCCGTAAGGTCTTGATTTTCCTGTCTCTCAGCTAAAATACTACAAAAGCTAGGAACAAACATTTTGACAGATTGTAACCACTTTAATTCCTCCACTGCAACAGTTCTCACATTAAGCAAGGAGGCAGAAGTGTGTGCTCTCTGCAGGTACAGCTTCCTGACTAGCAGTAATCTTTCAGACTCAGGTGCCTGTGGGAAAGACACGTTTGTTTCCAATGAAGCAAACCTGAAGTGGATGATCAAATTGTCTTCTCACATGTGTATCCCTGCTTACTTCGTTTTTATCTGAACTGTGCAAGTCTGTCAGCAAAACTATGTGGAACTGAATAGGAGACCAAGACAGGAGGGGAGAAAAAGAGATATTCATAAGATAAGGGAGATGTGGGTAAGAGAAAAAGCAACCAACACACAGGCAAGACTCAGTGTGGATTCAGAAGCTTTCATTATTTAATGACAGAATTTTCTCTGACAATTCTCCATCACATGTGTCTGATTTAACTCAAAATTTTATTCCTCCACTATTCCTTAAAATATGTATTTTTTTCCTTCTGACTGAAGTTAAATTAAAAACTGAAACAGCAGCAACAACGCCCAACTCATGGCACTATCTCTGATCTTCCACTAAAGAAAAAAAGTGCAGATTTAGAGGTGTGGGGAAAAAAATGCTACATTTTGATCACATAAGTTCAGCTACAATGTTAGTTTGAGATATTAAATATGTGAATGTATAGAAATATACACTGAGAAGAGTAAGTCAGAAGTAAAGTAAGAACATAAAATTGATCAAAGCATATTTCAGAAATGTTGCTATTTGACTTTACAGGAGAGCTCTGTAGTTCTCATTCCATATGCTTTATGCCACCATCACTTTCAAACAAAGACCACGCCAACTAGCTATGATTTAAGTTCTAGCTTCCTGACACCCACTTTTAAGACAGTTGTTCCTGTTCCTTGAAAAATGGATATTATTCAGCCAAACCATGGGTGTTCTTTGTCACACGAAGCATATAGGACTTCAGCAATATTGACGTGCATCTGAAATTTAGGGGCCCTTGTCATGACAAATGATACATAACCATCACATCTACTATGGCTCTCCAGCATTTTGGCAACTTAAAAGGCTCGTTCCAATTACATGCATTGAAACGGAAAGCATACTTTTTCCTTAACACTTCAGTACTAAGCTTCTGTGCATAATCATATCTGTTGCTTAATACACTTCCAAAATAATTGAAAACGGCAGAAGAAAATTTAAACTAAATTCTAACAAGGTACTTAGACTCAAGACTACAGTATGCTGTATCACAGAGTTTATAATTGGGCTCAGAGAACCTGATGTAGAGAAAAAAAAAAAAGGAACAAGAAAACCAACATAAAAAAGCCCAATTCTCAAATCTCTGCAGATCCAGCAGTTGGGAGAAAAATTCTCTATACATATATCAAGTTAATTTGTCTGAGAAGTCACTGACAAACTGTGATTCACATAGCAGTTCCTGTCATGCCAGCTAACAGAAAAGCACTCAGAAAGTGGCAAGACAAACAGTAGGGGCAATTCACCTGACCTTAGATAAGAAAAATAAGGAAGCAAAACTGAAAAATACAAAAGATAGAAAACTAATATTGGAACTCAACATCAACACTGAACACTAAATTCAAAAAGAAGCCCTCAGGAAGTAAATGGGTATCATTTATTATAAACAGTGAAAGGAAAGGTAGTGAAATAGCACATTGAGAATGTGTTTTAATTAGATAAAGTAGGTGTTTTCTTGTGTTCTACACATTTGGTCTTTGATGGACACAAAAAGAAACAACAACATATAATTTCCAGGAAATTTACTAAGAAAATGAGACAGGTAGGTGCATCATTTGATATTTGTGTCTATACTTAAATTAAAATATTAAGGAAAAGATTAGTTTCACTCTGTGAAGTTGAGAATTCTAAAGAACATCCTTTTCCTCTATAAAGAGATGAATTATCACAGAAAACAATAGACAATGATTCTTAATACAACCTATTCTCAATACAATGTCAATCTTATGAAGCCACAGTCACATTTACACCCAAGAATGTTCTAGTATAACTACATTGCCATCAAATGTCAGGGTTAATTTTTAGCAGTAGCTGGGAGGGGACGTGCCTAGGACAGGGAGATTATTCCACACCACCTCAGGTCATTGCCAGGTGACAGGGAAAGGCACTCTCCCTTCTGGGGAGAAGGGGTTCCTTCTGGTCAAGAGAACATGGCAGGGGAACCGTCCAGTCTTGTTTATTCTCATTGTATCCACAGTGACCATTTTTGCATGTGGATCACTCTCTTTTGCACGCTTTTATTATTACCATTGTTGCTGTTACTGTTAATTTCTTATCTCTCTTCTGTTTCCAGTAAATTGTTCTTCTGTCAAACTATAATTTTTTGTGCCTCCAATTGGAGGTGAGGTGGAGGGGGAACAGCATTTGGGGCTTTTTTAGTGAGCATACTAAACTGGAGCATAGCATTTCTAAACCATGATTAGTAAGGCATTCTACATTTGTAGACAGGATTAAGGTAGAGATCTCTAGGCAGCACAACCAGAACTCAACAGCTTTTAGACAAAGAATCCATGAAGATATATTTACTGTGAAAAAAGATGAAAAGCAATATGTTCCTTGAACAAAAATATATTTATAAAACATTGAGCTATAGAAGGAAACAAATCTCTTCAGATGAAAAGGACTGTAAAAATAGCACTTACATTGAAGAATGGAGAATTGCAGGAACATCTTGGGTCATAAAGTCCAATGTCCTCCCAAAAAAACCCACATAACATTCTTCATACAAAGTTTTTATTTTCTTCATATCTGCTTTTATATTCAAGGTAAGCCTTTCAGGTCTTCTTTGCCCCTGAAGCTTCCTATAAACATGTATTCATTGTTCACCTTTAAATATTTTCTTAACCTAAATCAGTAAAAGACGAAAGTATTTCAAATGTTTTAACCACACTATAAAAGTTTGCATTGTGAAAATGTGTTTGATATTGTTTCATATGGAAGAGGCTTAAAAAAGAGAAAAAAGGAATGGCAATGTTGATAACCTTTGGTACACTCTGAAATTCACATAGGTTCCAACTTCTGGGGGAAGACAGTATTTTAAGAGTGTCCAGAGTGTAAGAATACTGGCAAAGAAAATGGAAAATTTACAGTAAGACAAAACATTACAAAAAATATTTGGGATAAAAACTGTTTGCAAAGATATTTTCAGAAAATCCCAGTAATTTATGCCAACTACTTCTCTCGAATTGTACAAATCCTTTGCTGCATTAATTCAATATCTTGACCTACAGTCTTAATCAATCTGTATCTCAAGCCTATTCTCCCATGCTTTTCTTCCCTACAGAAATACTGAACCAGTTACTTGGCATTAAACATTAAATATTAAATGTGGGACTTGAAAGTAAGAAGAGCAGCATCCTAAAGATGCTGTAATGATGGACTGGATTTATGTGATCATATATATGTTAAAATCTTAGCAAATTGTCTATCTCCCAACAAAGACAATCACTTCCACAGCACAATCTGCACCAAGCTCTAAACTATCATGTATCTAAAAAAGTCACGTGAACTGCACTGTGAAAATATTTACTCTTTCATTGACTTTTAAAATGAGATTATGGGAAATAGATGAATATACTGCAGAAATCTAAATTAAGGAAAGATCTGTCCTGTTCAGATTAAACTGAAATTATTTGACAGCTGTTTCTTTTAATCTATGAGGATCTGACCTCCAAAACATTTAAATTTGGGTTTGGTGGTTTTGTTTGTTTCCTGGCTGGAGCTGATAACTTAAAATGAAAACTTCTATGAAAGTTCTTTAAAATGATATCTTAAAAGAATCATTATTCCAGATATTATGCTCTACAAGCACTTGTTAAGTCACATGTTTTAGAGCAAGTAATTTCACAAAAATTATTACCTTTCATTAACATTCAGTGCTATCAAATTTTAAAGCCTTTTTATTTTAAATATTGATATGCTTTTTACTCAGCACGCATATACACAAAATCATATATACTCTCAGCTCACAATGAATGTTCAATAGACCATTACTAATAGTAGATATTTAGAAAGCTCTGGAAAACCTTTCTGATATTTTTCAACAAAATTATAACTCAGGTTATTATATCAGTTCAATTCAGGAATTTTCTATTTTTTATGATTCAAGCTGATACACAGAACTACATTAGAATTTATTCAGTATACAAAATAAATAAAGAAACTGCCACATTTCTTTTAGGTTGCTTGGAAGAAATGTGTAATTAAAAGTGTAATTATACCTGAAGTATAATGAAATAGAAGGTTCATTTTGGTTCAAAATATAAGAAACTAGTGAACCCTTTCAGTAACACATGAGAATGTTATCAGTAACAGGTTAACTATCAATATCCGTTACACTTGTATTGGTTTAATTTAAAGCAAGAGAAAAAAAATGATAGACTAGTTTGGGTTGAAAGGGACCCTTAAATATTATCTAGCTCCAACCCCCATTACCAGGGGCAGGGGCACCTTCCACTACACCAGGTTGCTCAAAGCATGACCTTGAACACTTCCAGGGACTGAGTATCCACAGCTTCTCTGGGCAACCTGTGCCAGGGTCTCACCACCCTCACAGTAAAAGACTTATTCCCATGTCAATCCACTCTCTTTCATTTTAAACTATTGCCCTTCATCCCATCACTACAGGCTTTGGTAAAATGTCTCTCTCCATCTTTCTCACAAGCCTCCTTGATACACTGCAAGGTTGTAATAAGGTCCTCCCTAAGCCTTCTCTTCTCCAGACTGAATAACTTCAAATCTCTCTACTGGTCTTCATAGGCTTCAGCCCCCTGATTACATTCGTGGATTTCCTCTGGGTCTGCCAGAAGAAGTGCCAGAAGCCACTGTTCCCACAGCATTTCAATATTTCTGCATTCATCTGAACCATTTAATGAACAGTGCAACAGCTCAGCTTAAACCCACTTCTGTCATCTCGCTAAGATGTTCTGCCAAACTTTGCACTGCTCTAGTTCAACGGAAAAATTAAATATCCACTAAAAGGAATATTGATAGCTGAGAGTTTGATAGAGGTATTCAGGGTTAAAAGTATATCTGTTTGTCAGTGTACCATCTCTTAGAACATATTTGTCAAGATCAGCATTATAAGATAATCAGAAAAAAAAAAATTAGTTCCAAGAGCAAAGGTCAAGGCCACCATATATTATAGGATTAACAAGGCCTCAGAAAGAATTTGCATTTACTTTTTATTAGACTTATTTTCATATGTAGTGATTTTTCTTTTCTGTTTGTAGTGATTTCTCATTTCTGTAAGAATTAAAGACCCTTCTCTCAGATGACACATAACAGAATAATCAGATTCTACAGCTATGCTTAAATAAATTTCACCAGTACAATTCTCCCCTACAAAGGATGAAAAAAAAAAAAAAGGAATTAATCCAACCAACATAACTTGCAATTTGAAATATTATCAATTCCCTAGGCATTCTGTTCTGGGCTTTTACTCAGTTTCTGATACAAGCAGAACACATCTGTGAACTATGTTCTGGAGTTAAACTCCACACAAAACAAAACCAGAGACAGACCCAGTTCCAGACCTTCAAAACGCCAGAATGAACAATGGGGTCAATAGCATAAATTGCTACTTTCAGTTGCAGGCAAAGGCAGAAGGATGCTTTATTATGTAAGGTATGTGAACCTAAAAATATCATAAGATCCTCCCTTGTTAAAACACTCTCCTTCTCTGTTGGAAGAGCAGGACATGCAAGTGGAGGAGGATTCTTGAAGCCAAGGGTCAGAAAAAGGCATGAGTTAGCTCGGGCTGCAAGAGAATGAAGCAGTCTAGGAGGGGACCATTTACTAGGCCATTTAGTGATAGGAAAAGGGGCAACGTTTAGAAGCATTAGTGGCTTAAAATTGAAAAAGGGGAGGTTTAGATTCATATCAGGATGAACCTCTTTAATGTGAGGGTGTTGAGGAGCTGGAACAGGTTGCTCAGATAAGTTCTCATCACTGGAAGTGCTCAAGGTCAGGCTGCATGGGGCTCTGAGCAACCTGATCTAGTGGAAGATGTCCCTGACCATGGCAGGGGGCTTGGGACAAGTTGACCATTAAAGATCTCTTCCATCACAGTGTTCTACGATTTTATCTGGAAGAAATATACAAAATAAACAAATATATATAAACAAACTAAGAAATCATCAGAACTATAAGTAAGTCACATCAACCTACAACCTTGAATAGTATTGTAACAAAAAAAATTGAAGCTAGAGGTCTCTCTACTTAATGTTTTCTCCAACAACAGCATATAATTTGTCAAAACAAAATAACACCTTCTTCTAGAGAAGCAACTTCCTTATTGTTGTACTGCACCACAGGGAACGAAGAGAAGTGTTAGGACATGCAAAACCACAGATGATATTGAGTAACTGAATGTTACTCAGGAGAAAACCAGAGGGATTGTTGCTCAGATACACTTTTAAAAATAGTCATACTCCTCACCCCAGCTAGATGATTTCCTCTTATCTGAGAGCAATCAAGAGTTTGAGGAAAGACATCCAAAGAAGCAGTCCATTCATAGACCAAAATAATACACAGGCCACATAGAAGAAATCCAAAGATCATCACATAAGTACAAACCCCTTTACCATTTTACTTGTTATTCAATTTTTATTGAAAAATATGCACGAAGTCTTTGAAATAAAGCTCTACACCAAAAATATTGGAAAATATAGTCTATATACATTCCATATATTTTCAAATAGTCACCACATAACATTTTCCTATTTCTGAACATGAAAGCATATCCATAAGAGATGACTTCCAAAACATCTACAATAAGCAAATTTGCCAGCCATCTGTGCAAAAAGCAGTCTAACTTAGATTTAAACACAGAAAAAAAAATAGATTCTCAGCCCAGCAGTGTAACAACACACCTGATCAGACATGAGACTAAACATGGAAACGTTCTAGTTTGAATTTAGTAACAAAGAATATGCAGCCCAGGAAGATTGTGGCTAATCAAACCTGACTGGATTTTCCTACATATCTAACATTTCTATATGAAGCACAGTATTCAAGTGCATTTTTGAGTTATTGAGAACATTCAAGGCATAACTCTTATAAACAATATTTGACATGCCAGATGCTGGACTAGATGTTGATGTTTTGTTTGTTTTTTCATGTAATAGCCTTATGGTTACAGCACTCTCTAAGAAAACACTAAATTACATCTTAAATACTCAGATATTTCATACCACCCCCTTCTAGCAGAGAAGAATGAGTGGGAAAATACCCACTCCTAAGGGCTAAGCTCAGTGAAGGATTTTCTACTACTTCTTCAGTGGCATCAGTAAGGAAAGACCAAAAGATTAACGGAACCCAATAAAAGAAAATCTAATCTAGTTCATATTTACACTCTTAGCTGGAGCAACAGGGCTCTACTCCATGTCCCCAACACTATTCCTATAGAATATAGTTAGAAAAAAAAAATAGTACATTTCATAAACAGAAGAAAAAAAACTGTCAAAGAGGTCTCTATCTCTGTCCTGTCAATCCTGCTGAAAGATATGGAATACTCCTCTACCACAGATTTAATTGAAAATATCCATTTTCTTCTAGTTTCCCATCCCTACCTTCTTCTCAGTATCCATCTACCTCAGTGGCTATACTTGCAATGGAAGTAGGAATTGCCAGAATTGAAACACATTTGAAAAATTATAATGATGCTTACTTAGCCTTAAGTGGTCAAATTCAATATTCAAAGCAGTAAGCAGACATTCCTTATGTTGATGTCAAGGACTTCTGTGCAATACGTCATCCGGACAGACTACAACACAACTGGTGAGACAATCTCAGTGTCAATTTGATATTCACACTGACAGGTAGTACACTGCAGAGGTCATCAAGTTCAAAGCACCATTTTTAACACAAAAATTGAGCCCGCTTCAAAAGGAGCACCTGGGACATTACATAAAGAAACAGAATTTTGATATTTTACTTTTCCTATTTAATGTCATAAAAGTATTATTTTTCCTTTCTATATACAAATTAGACTAAAAAAACAGTTGCTCTCTATATAATATCCTGTGTGCAGAGTTTGGGAAAAATGCATACACAGTAATTCTTGCAGAAAATATAATAAAGTTACAGATCAGGTGAACGGATTTTTCAAAAATCTGTGTTTTTCAGTTTTGAAAAGAGAAGGGACTTGAATGAGAATAGATCAATAACAGGAGCTATAGGCTGTCATTCAGACCTGACTTGTTTGCATCCAACATAAATAGGCAGTGACTATTTACCATCTAACAGCTGTTCAGTAGCCTATGCATGATGATATAGTAACTCCTATTGTAGAAGTGGCCAGGTGACAGTCACAGTTAATTGCCATTCCTGCTGGCAGTTTCAAATAAAGAAACAATAAAACCTGGAGACCATAGCAGCCTATGTCTTTTAGACAGAAAGCAACTCCAGAACAGGACAATGAAAAGGTATTTCTCAAAAGAGCCATGTCTACACAATATGTGACAGGATCTCAAATTAGGGTGAAATTAATATAATAAAATTAATGTGATTTTTTTTTTTTTTTTTGTGGCTTAACCACAGCCAGGAACCAAGCCCCAGGCAGCTGCTCACTCGCTCTCATGAGCAGGACCTGGGAAAGAATCAGAATGGCAAGCCAGAAAACCCACGGGTTGAGATAAAGATAGTGTAATAGGGAAAGCAAAAGCTGTGCACGCAGGCAAAGCAAAACAAGAAATTAATTCATCCCTTCCCATGGGCAGACAGGTGTTCAGCCATCTCCAGGAGAGTAGGGTCCATCATGCATAACAATGCCACAGAAGATGAACACCAACCCTCCAAACCTCCCTTCCCTCTTCCCCCCATTTTATACACTGAGCATGAAGTCACACGGTCTGGAATATTTCTCTGGTCAGCTGGGGCCACCTGCCCTAACTGTGTCTCCTCCTAACCTGCCACGTACCCGCAGCTTCCTCACCAGTGTGGCAATAAGGAAAGCAGAAAAGGCCTTGGCTCTGTGCAAGCCCTGCTAAGCAATAGCAAAAATATTTCTGTATTATGTTATGGGAAATACTTTGCATTTTGGACTTTCAGATCCTTTTTCCTAGTACTATCACCATTTAGTAAGCATAAATGCTGAGTTTCATACTGCTCTCTTCCATACACAGAACTCAAAGCAAGGAGGTCAATTTTCCAAGTACCATTCAGTTTTGCTATCTCCTTTCAAAAAAAACCAACAAAAAACAACAAATCCAACTTACTCACTGGTAGAAGTATTACCTTAACAGAACAGCACAGGACTCTAATGTTCTGCTTCTTAGGCTTAAAAAACAGTATAAAAAAGAAGTAAAAGCTTGTAACAGCCACAACTCTGCTAAAAGCTGATTCATATATTGCTTAAAAAGTTATCATTTACATATAAAAGACTCCTCAGTATTTAGAGCAAAGTCAACAGAATAAATGAACTAAAAAGTAGTTCTGAATCAAAACTATGTTATTTAGATTCCTGATGCAGCAGGCAGCTGTGATACCACATAGAATTTCCTTAATTTGACCAAACTTTCTAACATGGTAAAATGCATACTTCCAGTTATGAAGAATAAAGAAAAATACTATTCATTCTACCTTTATAACAGTGAAAAACACAATGTGAGCTATTCTCTCTGGTTTACTACTGTTTATTAAACAACTATGAGAGATACATGTCTGGAATCCAAAAATGTCCCAACTGATTTAATTCTGAATTGCCATGTAAGAGGCCACCCTCTACCAGGAGAACCTTCTGAGGCTGTTTTTGCATTTAATGATGCTTCTGCTTAATTAAACAACTCCTTGTTGGTCACACCAAGGACCATAAACAGCTTATTTCTACTACTTTGTCTTCCCCTGTTAAGAGCCCACCAAATCAGACCATTTTCCTTCAGATGGAGAATATTACATTATATTTATCACTATAGCAACTAACCTAATTGATTTGATGCAGGTTTCTCTTCCACCATAGGATGGAGCCATTATCCCTAAATATAATCTAAACATTTAAGAAAGAAAAAATTATCAGTTTATCATTTTACCACATCAATAGGAATATAATTTGGCTTCAGATACTAAAGTATAAATGAAAGTCTAATGGGTTGTACATGTACATCCAGGATATTCTTTATAAATATGCTTATCTGTCAAGTGGAACTTAGAGTATGGTGTTTACTGGCTGCTTCCAGTATTAGGGATGACTATTGTACAACAAATACACTTCCAGAAACAAAGATTCATTAGATAATTAGGAGAAGGAGAAGCAATGCTCAAATAACTGATTCAGAAATAAGCTTTGTCAGACAAACTGATTAAAAATGGAAATAGGCAAGATAGATCAAAAATTGTATTTATAGTGCTATTAAGAAAGGAAAAATGGAAAAGTTCTTTTCCAAATTTTGTTTTGGAGGCTGCAGGGTTTGTTTTTAGTAGAATGATACCGTGAGAGATAATAAAGTATTAGGTTCCTGTAATTACTTTGATAATATATTCACCTTTTTTGTTACACTTCCATATATCTGAAATATGGTGTGGGGAAAAATAAAGACCACCTTACATAGTCAAGTTCTTTCCTTTTACTTCCTAAGAAATGTGCCAATCCTGCTATTTTTAAAGCATTTTAAAAAGTCATCATATCCCCCTCAGCACCCAAATTTGCTTTTCTTCAAAAAGGCATCAGATTAAAAAAAGACTGATTAAACTCTAGCTAATTTTTAAGAGAATTCATAAAACCTAAAATGCTGCTTCACCTAGAAATAGCTTCACTTTTTTTATCTTGATTTTTCACAGAGCAAAAGCCATTTCTTTCAATGTCTCAAATACTACCACTAGAGAAAATGCTCATGATGCTTCATTAACATTTGGAATTGCAATTGTCAAATCAGTGAAGCATTACATAAATGGTGGAGTGTTTTGACACTGCATATTTTAAGCAGCATGGTGCTTTTCAGTGCTATATGAAATGAAGGGTGTACCACATACTTGAGGAACACCATCTACACTGGCTGAGAGAATTAATTAGAAACTGGTCTTTAGGCACACTAGAAAATTTAGATTACCTTTAGATTACCAGGGAGCATTTGATTCATTATATTCAGTAAATAATGCAAAAAATAAACAATATGTAACAATTCAAATGGATGACTACATTCCTTAGGACAAATCATTGTCAAACTTCTAATTGCTGAAAATAAATATTTTTTAAAGCATCAGAGTTCATGGTTAACTCTTTTTGAGGCCATGCTAATCAAAAATACATGCACAGGAGATCTCATATCTTCTCATAAGAAGCCTGTGACTCTTTGGACTTTTCTAGCACAAACTTAACAAAATATTTCCTATAACTAATATCAAACTGAATTCCCTTTACACTTGAACTATTCATCCTGTAATACACACCCCCATGATACAATAAATTCTTTCAAAACTCACTTTAGTATAGTTCAGTATATCTCTATATTAACAGATTGAATATAGCATTATGTACAAAATTATATTATTAAAAGTGTGGCACATTTAATAAAATTTTATTGATGAGAACTGCATTGCAAAATATGCTAAATTACACACACACACACAAAAAAAATGTTATTCTTTTTGGAATAATCCACTTCCAGTGTCATCAATATAAAGGGCCCCTGAAATATGCAAAACAAAAGTGAATTAAAGGCTCTCCTAACCAATTATAATTTTGTTTCGAAAAGAACCCAGAAGACATACACAGAGAAATGGTCAGTGTAATACAGTTGGAGGGAATGGAATAGAGGGTTAAGAAATGCAGCAGGTATGCTCCTGCAAGCAGCTTCTATTTCCTATTCATCATAGGAAATACACCTATTACAGCTCAACAAGACAAGCCTTGTGCAAAATCTTTCATGCTACAGCTAATGAAAGCAATATACACCATGGGTAAATTACAGGACAGAGTGGGAAAATACAGTGTAGATTGATTTTGGCAAAACTGTGTGGGTCCTTCCTGATAAATTGCGTTGTTTTTTTTTTCTATTATTGTGCAAAAACTGATTTTTCTATTCTCTTTGCAAGTTTCCCACTGATGCTACGGACTAACTTACATTCCCTAACTTGAAGTATGGACATTAACTCCTATTATACATCTGCTTGAAAATGATTCTTGCTTAAATAAAACAAAAAAAACCAAAAATGACCGAAATAAACAAAAAGCAGGAAAAAATAAAAATCTTTAAAAGTATTTATAGTCCAAATACTTGATTCCTACAGATATGTTATCTGCAACAGTGTAATTAATGAAAAATTTATGAAGCTTGAAAAAATAATATAAAACCTCTACTGGTAACCTGAGATGCAGCTCAAAAACAGGCAACATGGACTTACTGAACTGCTGAGAATATGTTAAGGAAGAGCCAAGATTTGCTCCTATGGAATTTCAGAGGACCACATATGATCCCAGGGATGTTAAGACATCTGTAACTTGATGAAGAACGTACTTCCTAAAAGAATGAACATAAGCAAACCAGCTCCTCTTGGAAGGTGGACAGTCAGGAGAGTGTGTATGTGGAGGGAGCAGCCTCAGAGGAATCTGGCTAACATATGACAATAAACAGTGAACAGCAGATCAGGGTTACTACTGCTAGAAAGTTTGTTTCTAAAATCCAAGAGATGTTACTGTTTGGACTGGAAATGACACATTTACAACCTAAGGACATCTCACTCTCCTGAGAAGCAGCAGTATTAAAGTGCCGGTCTACCTCCTTTGCCATAGAGGAGTGGGGGGAGATGTGCTGGGGGCAAGTCTAAGGCACAGTACCTATGCCTGCCAGCTTCAGAGCTTGGCCTCCACCTGAAGTGTTACCTCACATGGGAAGAATGTAGATTTATGTCCAGCAAAGGCACCAGGACAAATATGTACTTACAGCAGTAAGCGATTAGGAGACTAGCCAGGATCATGATAGCCCAGAAAGTTGAGGACATGCTTGGCAAGGCGCTGGCATCTTTCCTACTGCCTCTCCTGGGAGATGGAGCCATTGAAGCCACTTCCCCGGTGGGGGGAAAGTCAGACACTTTCACCAGCCAGCTCTCCCCTTGACTGATGGCCTTGCTCCACGTGTAATCCTCAAGGAAGGCATCTCCCAACGACTCTGCTGTTCATCATCAGCAACATGGTCCTGCTGCAGGGATCATCTTCCAGCCAGAAAGCCAAGGCGACTCTAATGCATGCGGGGATTAGGAACAGTGGCCACAGCCAGCTTCCCTCCTGTCACCGAGATGGGGTTCACTAGCATGGAGGGTTTCACTGCGGCTTGGATGCCTCGCCTGGTAATGAGCTTCGAAGATGTCCCACGAACGAGCCTCTTTTTTTTTATTATTATTTTTTTTCCTTTCTGTTTTTAATTTGCAGAAGTTGTTCCGCTTGCTGTCCTTCCCCCTGCCTCCCCCTCCCCGGGGGCAGTCCCCGCAGGCGGATCGCGGGCCCCGGCGATGCTAACGCGGCGCCTCCCCCGCCCGCCCGCGGCTCTACGGCGACCCCCGCTCAGGGCGCCGCCGCCCCCCAGCCCTGGCCAGCAT
>VZTB01005217.1:387463-401044 GCA_013397245.1 Thryothorus ludovicianus
CCCGCGCCGCTCCCCGCGGCCGCTCCCGGGGCGGCGCCGCCGGGTTTAGGGAGGGAGGAGCCGCGGGAGCACTGTCCCTGTCCCCGCGGAGGCTGCTGCCAGCCCTGCGGGGCCGGCGGTGGGAGCGGGCTGCGCGGCGGGCAGGGCCGAGGGGCGAGCCTGTGCCTCGGCGGGGTAGAGTCGGCTCCTGCCCCCAGCCCCTGNGGCTCCTGCCCCCAGCCCCTGTCCAGAGGAGAGGTGGGGCGGGGGAGCCGCCGGGCTGGGAGCGGAGCAGGGGGGAAGGGAGCGGAGGCAGTGCCCGCCCTGAGCCCCCTCAGCTCTCGACTGACACGGGGGCTCGACGGAAGAAGTGGCCCAGGGAATTGTCTCTCCCAGTCCCCTCACCTGCACGGTGCGGCTCGAAATCTCCACGGTGTATTGCGCCTCGACATGACCATAGATGCTAAAGGAAAGAATTCCTCATCATGTATCCATCTGCGGTCCTTATGGGGACTGCTGTTGGCATCGCTGAAATGGCAGCGACACGTTTAGAGGGCTTGAGTTCACATGTGTGCCAGTATCCCTAATGATTAAAAGCTTAAATATTTTAAGAGGGACCAGGTACTTGAGCGTTTCTGTTCGTAATCTCCATAGCAATGTCTTCAAATTAATATTTTAAGTTCTGCAGAAGGTAGTTGCGTTCCAAGTACAGGCAGGATTGGCAGACTAGAAGAGGAGCTTGGTCACAAAACGTCCCGCTATCTCCTCCTGTGTTTTACTCGCGTAATAAAAATGCCATGAAAAAGCTGCTCTGTATTCCTTCAGAAGCCTCAGGTTGGTCTGATTGTTTGCCATTTAAACATCTAGGCTTAAAATTGCATACGAATGATGCAATATTCACAAAACAGGACTGTAAGGACCTTTTTAGTACGGCTGCCCTTGATTATATGCTTGCAACTAAGTTCAGTTTTGCACCATGAGGACACTGCCAATGTAATCGCTTTGATTTTAAAGATTTTCTGCCTGAATAATTTCACCCTGAACTGGTAGGGCAATAGATTAATGTGTTCAAACATGCTTCAGAGATGAAATTTTAGCTATTATTTGGGTACAACTATATTTGGGTACCAGAACATCTTCTTCCAAGGTGTGACTTTCTTTTCCTTTATTTCCATGGGATTTTTTTTTCTAGTATATTTTAAAACTAGACTAGAGCACAACTCAAGCGTTAAGATAACATGCTAAGCTCTATTCTCCTTCCCCATGTCATTTAAAAGAGCATTTATATGTAGAGACAAAATCTTTGTTTACCCTTCCATCTCTTACTTAGACACTATATTTTCCTTCTAAGTCAACATAAATTCATCATCCCCCTTGGAATCCTGAAGCATTACTTCAATTTGATGTTTTAAAGCTGTGTAGCTTCATGGTTTCTTTTAAAAACTAAGACTTTCAAAATTCCTATTCTCAGACTAAATGTAAATAAGTGTTAAGCAATAAAAATGCCTCTGCATGTTGTGCTGCTCTTTATTGCAATTCCATGACTAATGTGTAAATTAATCATGTAGTTATGAAAAAATTTGATTTCCATTATAGCTGTGAGTAATGAATGTTCAGTTAAATAGCATATTTGAAAAATTACTATAAAGAAAAAGCACAAGTATCTTGAAATGAGATATATAGTATGATGTATTTAGAGACTGTAAGCCATAAGAGACAGCTGTAGAGGTATATAGCAAATGATATCATTCAGTAGAGTCCACAGAATTTTCTGTAATAAATCTTACAGTTTACCCAAGAAGCTGTGGTTAGACAAGAGAACTTCCCTTGGAAATATATCCAGCTTTCAGTCTGAGGAGTGGGAATCATGATTACTGTTTACCTAACTAGAACTTGAAGATTCATGCAGAAGCTGAAGTCTTACTTTGATAATTCTGAAAAATGACATTCTTCTCTTGAGACCAGGTTAATTCCCATGCTGGAGAAGTACTCAGTAACTCAGAAAGTAGGGCACCACTCACTGAATACAGGAACCACCGAGCTGGGTGGTTCTGTACAACTACCTCTAATTGTTCTACCAAAAAATTTTAAATTAAGAAAGATTTTCAAACATTACATTCTGATTTGATTGGCAAAGACAAGACTTAAAACCACTCCTAAAACGTAATTTTAGGTGACTGCTGATTTGTTCTGTAGGTGCACGTTGATCTCCAGTAGTGGCCTGGCTGTTCTGCATGGTCTTGTATTGAAAAGCATTTCACCCTACAGTAACACTATTCATAATGTAAAATCTTACTTAAGGAAGAAGTGGCGGAATGTGATCTCAAATTAATTGGCTTGCCCCTTTCTTGATATTCTCCCCACATTGTGATTTTCAAGGAAAGTGTTCGAGATCTGTCTTTATTGCCTCCCTAATCTCCCAAGAAATTCCCAGTATTCAGCCCTGAGTGGACAGAAGTGTAAGAAACAATGATTAAAGTCATGGACAGATGTCTGAAAGCCAAATAGAAAATAGAAATCCAAGTTAAAGGCTGTATATCAAATTAAAATACCCTTTTCAGAAATCAAATTTGTTCCCATATATTCAAAGACACAGATCTCTTATTCTGCCATTGTTGTTGGAAGAGTTATTATTTGCAAGGAAATTAAAATAATATTTAAGCTCTTTACTAAGATAGCCTGTGTGTGCCATTGGTCCAACTGAAATTATGAGCAAAATATATCTATTGACTAGAAAAGGCATAGTTTGAAGCCTGTTGTAAGCTGTACCTCTGTCAGAGTTTGTCCATGATGTGTGTATGCATCACTGCTTTCTGCTAGATGTCATACCTGTGAAGCCTGTGTGGTGATGCTGGCCTCTATTACAGGTGAGAGCATAACCTACAGAGGATAAATCTTCACATTCATTTAACATCTACCAAGTACATGGCATACTTCAGAGAGAAATAACAATCAATAATATTCAAGCCAGCAACTGAGATCTTGCTTGGGATAAAAAAAAATATTCAGTTGATTCTAAATGTTGATTTCAAAGAAACAACAGAATATCTGAATGGACATTATTGATTAGATTTATTAATTTTGAGATAAATATGAGCAAGAAAAGGATGTAAAAGAACAGCAGTATTTAAAACTTCTTTTAAAATGTTAAAAACATGAATTACATACAAGAGAAGTGTAATATAAGCTTGTTATATGTCAAGAGAATTTTCAAAAGAAAAGCAGTAGAGCATGATACTAAGAAATTAAGCTCCTCAACTTTATTTACTCCATTTATATTTTCAACAAATTAAAGAACTCTATATGTCATTATAACAATCCATATCATTTCTTTAACAACCATACCAAATATAAAAGAAGAAAGAATGCAAGATCATTGCAATTTTCTTCATCTTCCTTGACATGGAGAAAAGTCAGGGAATATAGATTCATGGTTAAAGAAAAATAATACTTTTAGTTAGATTTTTATGAGAAGATTTTCTATCTTTGTATTTACTGATCTTAGGCCATCTTTGGAAAAAATGTTTTATCTAAGCTCATGCCTCAGTGATTTTTTTTGAATACTTGTTTAGTGCCTAGAATATTGACCACCTATTTAGCAGAGAGGTTTTTGCTATTGATTTACATGAAGCAGAAAATTATCATATTTGTGAACGAAGAAAGAGTAAGGAAAAAAGAGACAGTGTATAGTTGCATGCTTAATTCATTGTGAAATTATAATTTAGAGAGTTCAGTCCTTCAATAATAGAAATTATATTTTAGTCTAAATGGCAGCCAACTGCATTCATCTGAAACTGTGGGATAAGAAACTTAGTTCTCATCCACTAGTTCAGTAAAGGCCTTCATTTTTAGAGTACTTTAAAGTTTGTAGAGAGATATTTTGATACATGTACATGATAGAGCTTTTATTATGGTCAGTAACAGTAAGGTTCCTAATAACAATTCTGTTAATACATAATCAAAATATATTTAGAGGGAAGCTGTTGGCCAAATCTAAGTCATGTTGCTTTATTGCATTGTATTGTCTACATGGCAGGTATTCTCACCGAGGAGTGCTTTTGTTGATTTTTACAAATGTAAAACTACAACTTTATTACTTGTAGATTGTGCCTTTCCATTTATCTTTCTTTAGCAAGGTATGAGTTAGTAGTGTTCTTTATTTTTATTTTTTTTCTAGATACTATTCATTTAGCTGGGTTTGGGATTTTTTCCTAACTTTAATTACCTGCCAATGATATTATAGATATTGTGTTATATAGATACAGTTTGGAAAGCTGTATGTGATTTTGATTTAGCATGAAAGCTTTCATAAGTTATGGGAAATCCTCACCCTGTAAAACAAAACCTATGAAGTTGTTCACTGACAGCTATATTAACCTGTCCAATTATGTGCAAAGCCAAACATTTAAAAAAAGCAAGAAAGTGACAGTGGGAATATGTTGCCAATACAAAACATTTTTATACCTGTCTGTATAACTGATGTGGTGTCACAACATCCACATTATCATCCTTACCAAATTTTATTTGTAGACTATACACTAAAATGCAGAAAAGCAATAAAGAGAAATACTTAAAGGTGCATTTTAATTCCACTTTGTGTCAAAGACAAGCCTTTAGTTTTTATTAAAAAATGACACCAATATTATATCTGTTCAAAATGTGTCTGCCATTTTTTAAAGAAATTCTAGTTGTAGATGACCAAGAGATTAAATAAACTGTAAAATTATTGCATTCTCACTTAGGTCCTAAAAATATAGAGAATGTGGGAATAAAAAATGCACTTTAATGTTGTCATGCAAGTCCAAATATCATATCTAAAGTTGGGTTAAAATCTGCATCTCTTCATAGCATGTACTAATAAAATGTTTATTTTTTATGATGTGGGTGTGTAAAATTGTTTCTTTGCATTGATGTGGCAGATAAGTACATTCCTGTCACTTAGCAACGTTTACTAGCTCAGAAAAAAAAATTGGGGGGTATCTTAAATGCTATTATAAAAGTGTCTGGAATTTAGCAAATTACCAAATCATTCAAAAGTGAGTCATTACCTGAACTGCAGTGATGTAATATACTGGATTTGACAACAAGAACAAAAATAACTAACTTGCATACATGGATAATTTAGGAGGTGAGTTATTTTAAAAAATTAGAAAAGAAATCAGAACATGAAACAGCAAACAAACCTGAAATAAATCCAAATATGGTAAATTGTTTTCATTACAGCAAATAGATAGAAAATGAGAGGGATATGAAATCATGACTATGAGCAAATTTCTGTCATGGAAACTACATAAAGTATTAATCAAATCTGTTGTGAGTTAGGTCTAGTTTAATTTTGTGCAATCAAGCAAAAGGGATGTTGAATTCAGTGCCTGTTCCAAAGATGGCAGAAAAATCTGTTTTTGATTGCATGAAAAATAACATATGCAATTCTTTTACAATAAATTTTAAGTGGGGAAAGGGTATGTTGCTTGCTTGGGTATTTATTCCATTTTGTCTTTTTTTCGTTTTCTCCAATTTCTCTCTACTTTTTTTCCTTCAGTGACATACTACGATTTGATAACTTACATACTTGACACTTACAAATGTATTAAGGATTGTATGGTCAAAAAGATCTAATTTTTTTGTCAGTCCTGTAATTTTTTCTGTCCTGTGTCTGTTAGCTTCCTTGCATAGTATTCTGTAGGAGAGAGAAATCGAAGTATCCTACATTTGTCTGTGTATACAATCAGCAAGTACCAATTCAAGAGAAAAAAACATCGCTGCAGAACTGGCAACTGCATGATCCTCTTTTTCAGGATTGTTCTCTGAAGCCACCTATGGATTGGATATGTAAGTCCTTATTTCCTTGGACATTTTAACATGCACACCAGAGACATAAAGGTGTATGAGGCTATGTCTTCTTGCCTTTTTCTGGAAATCTTACCCCTTCTTCACAAACCTTGCTATAGGAGAATAGGTAGTATTGTCTGGAGGCAGAGCACAGGGTTATGTTTGAGAGCTGAATTCTATTGATAATGAAGCCAACACATTTTCTGAGCAGCTCTTTGATAACGGTTTAAATGTCTCTTGTTGCCTTAGTTGCTGCTGGAATCATGAATTGTTAATGTTTTTCGGTTGTTTTTTTTTTTTTTTTCTTTTTTTCTGTAAAGACCTAGAGAATTTTGATAAAATGTTGTAAATGTTCTGTTTGAAGGTGAGGTAATGTACAAACATTTCAAAAATGTATTTTTAAGAACTCATCTCTATGATGCAGTGTGTTCAGATGTGCTCAATGTAAGCTGGTGCTTGAATTCTTAAATTTACCATGCAGAAATATGTTTGATCAGTGAATAGTAGGAAATTTTCTCAGGAAAATAAATTGTGACTAACCATGCAAAACAACAGATTTAAAAGCTGGAATTTTTATCTAAGGTTGATAAGACTTACAGAAAATGTGGTTCCTTTGCATTCTCTCATTTGCCAGTTCAACTATTTGTTCTTTAAAGCAGGATGAAATGGTTTTTCTGGTATCAGTATCCTCTCTTTCAGAAATCAGCTAACTTTCTGTAACCAAGAAAGTCCTCAAAGAAATCATTGACTTCTTGAGTGGAAATTAGAAAATCTTGGTTTGCTCTAAACTGTAGCATACAAACTGCAACCTGTGAATGTGGTGGACTTATTTTGAGAGGCAAACCAGCTGCCTCTTGAATGATATTGCTGAAAAGCAGACAAGGGTTGAAACTGCCAATGTTTTTTCTGGTGAGCTGAAATGCTCAGTTCATCATCAAACACTATCTGTTTCTATCACCTAAACCAGGATTTTTCATGTAAGATAGGAAAAGAAAGGGTACTAGAAGGTGGAGCAGGCAACAGTAAATTACAAATAGGAGCAATTTACTGGAGATCTTGCTGGTAAAATAAGTTTTATTTTGGGATTTTTGACTTTGGGGGGGGCAGAGAAAGGGAGAACAAAAGGTAATGAGATGATAATAAATGCTGGATTAGAGAAGGGTATTTGTTCATAAGGCAGTAGGCATATTTTATTCTAAGACTGTCACTTCCATGTGCATCATGCAAAATTTTGGCAATGCTGAAGCATGACTTTGGGTAAAATGTTTGACTTTCAGCGAGCACTAAGCTCCTAAAGTTCAAAACTGGGAAATGTGAAGTCCTGCACCTGCAGAGGATTCACTCCCTACACCACTAGGGACTGGGGCCCGTGACTGGAAGGGCGCTTTGCAGAAAAGGACCTGAGAGTCCTGGTGGACATCAAGGTGACCAGAAATCAGCAATGTGCTCCTGTAGCAAAGAAAGACAGCAGCCTCCTGGGCTTCATTAGGCAGAGTGTTGCCGGCAGGTCGAGGAAGGTGATCCTTCTCCTCTAGCTAGCACTGGTGAGACACATCTGGAGTGCTTTGTCCTGCACTGAGCTGTCACAAGAGGTAGTACAGGAGAGAACAGGAAAGGTATGTCCACCTCTGAGAGAGTGGCTAAGGAATCAGAGCACCTGTTGTGCAAGGGCAAGCCTAGAGAGCTGAGATGGTTTATCATCAAAAAGAGAAGGGTGTGGGGGTATTTGTGTTTTTGTGTGTGTTGATGTGCATGTAATGGGACCTGATGGGCCCTGATGAAAGCAAAAGAGACAATAGGTACAAATTGAAACAGAGGAAATTCTGTTTAATTATAAGAAAAATATTTTACTTTGAGGTTGATCATACACTGAAACAAGTTGTGCAATGAAATTGTATAGTCTCCATCCTTAGGAATAAAGAAAACTTGTTTGAATAATATTCTGAACAGTCTGGTGTAACTGAGCCTGCTTTGAGCAAGGAGGCTCAGATAAATTTCAAAATTTTTAAACTAGATAAATTTTAAAGGTCTTTACCAGCTTCAACTGGCCTTTAAAAAGTAAATGAATAATGCTAATATATATATATGATTTTAAAAAAAAATATAATTATTTATCTTTGCCTCTTTTCAAGGCATTTGACTCTAATCTAAGATACTGAGTAACATTTATGCTTTCAGACAGCATAATGAGGGCTGGGTACCTGAGCAAGGATCTGGCCATAAAGTCAGCAAATGGTGCAGCTTAAGAAATAGCGTGGAGATCACCACTGTAAAAAGTTGAGGACAAAGGTAACTCCTGTCCTATTTTTTGGACTCTAAGTGCTTTTCTATCCACCCGGGTAGCCTACTCCTGAAGGCTGTCACCTACCATCCTTCCCTCCAACCAAGCATTGTGTTTAGAAGAGAATGAAGTGGTGGCAATAGGACAGGTGTCACAGCATGTCCTCAAGGCTTCCTAGTCATTACAACCTTTATTCAGGATGTATGGGGGCTCAGTTCAGTTCTTAGCTCTGCCGAGGGCCAATCTGCATCAATCAATGGTTCTATAATGGGGCACTTACAATCCCCTTGTTGAAAGAGTGTCACTGCACATGTAATAAATCAAGATTCACAGGGCAGAAGGAGAAAATATAAAAGTGAAACTGATTCTGTAGCTAACTCTTTATATGGGTACTCACCTTGAGAGGAGACCAATCTTTTTTTACCAGATCCCAGGACAGTTTGCATAATTTTAACTATGACTGCATAATGTGCTTAATTATGGAAAAGACAGGCCATTGAAAAAGACTGATATCTGAAAACTTTATTTACTAGGACTTAGTTTCCATGCTTTGTCTGCAAATTGAATAATACCTAGTGTAAATATGTAGCCTTCATGGAAAATTTCTGAATAGTTACATCTAGGACAGGTTTCATTAAACAAGCAAAAAAATGAAATTTTTACATTAGTATTCATAGCAGTGTTTTCTGACAAGATCAAACAAATGTTATAATTAATACACTGTTATTCACTCCACTGAACGCTTTTTTTAGGCTAACATTCTTCTTTATCCTACCCAGATTATTTTTGTGCCTCTTTTATTAATGTAAACACTTCATTAGGTTAGTGGAAGTAATACTTTCCATAAAAAATATTTTTAAGTTGTTCAAAAGTTGTTTGCCTTCTCCTCCACAGCTTCATTTTTTACCCTTTAAAATCTGCATGTTGCAATATGAGAAGTCAGATGCTTCTTCACTGTGTTTGGGATTATTGCAATCCAAATTAAGCAGTATTATGCACCTCTGCATATAATTATTGCATATATAGCTGTTTGCAGAGAACCTGTAGCTAAAGCTGGAGCCTCTGTGGTGAGCAGGAATAAGGACAGGCTTTCCTCTGCCACATCTGTGGCACTGCACCTCTGGTGGCAGCTCTGATGGGGACACCCCCATATCAGCCTCACTTTTGTGGGGTCCTGGGTTTTCAGAGCCAAATTTGATGCAGCTGAGGGGTGGACACTTGGCATGGCCACAAAAAGGAGAGTCAGTATCAACTGCCTGTGTATCCTGTGCAAGTTTTGATGCAGCTGGCTGGATAGATGCAGGAAGCTGGAGGAGATCACCCTTTGTGAAACTTGCCCAGAGGGCAAGATCACAGAATCATCTTTCTTCATTATAGAAAAGTATGTAGTATTCAAACCTGTGTAATATCCAGAGTTATCAGTAGGAAGACAGAATGGCTGAGCTGTTAATGGTAACGTGGCATAAAGATATTTCATAGAATCATACAATAGTCTGTTCTGCAAGAGACATTTAAAGGTCATCTAGTCCAATTTTCCTACAATAATCAGGGACATCTTCAACTAGATCACGTTGCTCAAAGCCCCATCCCATTTGACCTTGAATGCTTTCAAGACTGGGTCCTCTGCCATTTGGAAATCTGTTTCAACTTTTCATCACACTCACCATAAAAAAATTTCTTCCTTAAATCTAGTCTAAATCTACCGCTCTTAAGTTTAAAACCATTAGCTCTTGTCCTATCACAACAGGTCCTCCTAAAATGTTTGACCCCATATTTCTTATAAGCCTTCTTCAAATACTGAAAGGTCACATTAAGTTTCCTCAGAGCTGTCCCTTCTCCAGGCTGAAGAGCCTCAAATCCCTTTGACCTTCCTCATGGGACAGATGCTCCAGCCCTCTGGTCATTTCTGTGGCCCTGCTTTGGACTGTCTCCATTTGGTTCACATCTTTCCTGTGCTGAAAACTCCAGAGCTGGCTGCTGTACTCATTTGTTTCACAAGACTGATAAGTGGTTATTTGCCATGTGTTCAGCTTCTTAGAACTTGGTTTTTTCTCCTGTTGAGCACACTAATGAATGGCTGGGAATATTGATTTTGTGTGTTTCTTTGAGACACTGCTTTGCTGCTCCCCTATGGAGCTTCATTTCCTCCACCATGACAATATCCTGCAATATCATCTCCAGTTGAATGGAACTGCTTTGTGTTTGGATTAAGGTGAGCCACACAATCTGTTAATACACTTTGAGGTTCTGGACTGAAAAAAGGGTATACAATTTTTAACAAATATTTTAGCTTAAAATGAGGAAGAAACATACTTATTTACAAGACCACTAATGAATATTTTAATTCACTTCTATTCTTGCACTGAGGGTAGCAGGACAATAAATATGGAACCGCAACACATTTCTGTGTCATCATAAATCAAGGAAATCAGAAAAATTTCTTGACGAGTTGCCAGCCTTCATCATTAGAGACTTCGCTGATGCTCATTCCACAATGAATTTTTAAATCTCATCAGCTGTGGGAACCATCTTTTTCAGGCAGGAAGGACCTCAACAATGTCTTTGTTTATTATCTGGACCTTACATGAAACTAACATGACACTTCAAGTCTGATGTGAATGTCTCTATGTCCATAGGCTCTCTTTAAAACATTCTAAATGTTGATATCTGGTATGACAGAAACTTTTCAGTCATCTGTGTTACTTAAAGTTGTACTGTACTGCTCCCCTGTCCACCCCCAAAATCACCTACTATAATCAAAATGTCCCCTCTCACATAAAGATCTCTGTGCTTTATGTGGATAATATTTTAAGCACTGGATATATTTATCTGGATAATATTTTAAGCACTAAAGTCATAGGAAGCATTGGCTTCAAGAAGAGATTGAGTAAAATCATTATACATTTTAAAATACTAATTTGAGAATATGTGAGGAAAACTGAAATTCTGAAAACTGCAAATTTTGACTGATGTGCACATTCTTCAAAATTCAGAACTAATAAGAATTGAAGATAAAGGAATTTTTTTGCACAGTACATTTCAATTATGCCCTCAGAGGTTATTTCTCCTGCCTTATGATTAACTGTGATGTTGGACGAAGCTTTTCTATACAGTATTCTTTTCTTTCTGTCTTGTCACTTTTAGTTCCAATATAATTTTAAGAGATAGCTTTTGAATCGTTAGACTTTTCACATAATTGCAAAGCTATTACAGGTGAAATATGGCAAGAACCGAGCCTGTCAATGCACCCATTTCTTTTAGTTTAATTGTAGTCCATCCACCTTAGCTTCTTTCAGATCTACTTTTAAACTTAGATAACATTCTCTATGAGATTTCCCATAAACTAAGGTGTCATTCTCGGAAACTGATACTTTCCAAATGCTGTACATTTTTCTAAGGTTATTCTGATGCCAAATGAGAAGCAAGATACTATATATCTTTCAAATAATATCAGAAAGTTGTCATCTTGTCTCATTAAAGAATATCAGGTGAAAATAATTTTGACAAAAAATTTTTCATAAAAAAATATTGTCTTGATGAAACCAAAGCTTTTCACAGAAACCTATTTTATTTTTTAATTATAAGTTTCATAATGATTATTTTTTTCATGTCCAGGATAGAATTTCTAAACAAATTCTGACAAACTGAGATGCACTCTGATCAGGGCAAATTAGGATATCTGGGTTTAAACTTTACTTTGAACTACTGAAGGTAACTGAGCCTGCCTGGGCCTAGCACTCTAAAAGTGACAGTCCTCAGTGCCTGAATGCTGGTTTTTGAAGTAAATCTATCTCAGTCTCCTTTAAGTTCTCTTCAGAGCTTTTTATATATCATAGTTTTCCCCCTACATGGAGGTAAAACAGAAGAGAAAATGTCAACGATGATGACTAAAATAAAATTATTTTGGTTTCAGGTCCAGCTATTTTTCAGAGTGCAAACAAAAATGCTGTTTGGATGTATTTAGTTAGGAAGGCTCATAAGGTATATTTTAAATTCCAGTTAGAATTTCAGGTCACAGCTCTGTGTTGATTCATAACACATAATTTTCCTTGATTTAAGTGAAATTATCTCTATAGGTGCATGTAGACAACTTGAGTATTTCTGTTTATAAATTTTGGCAAAAAAAACCCACTGCAATTTTAATACTAAAAAAACTTGTATTAGTCATTTGAGTGAATAGTTTTATAGTAATAGCTTTTTGTTACATTTTATATAACAATAAAATTCTCTGCTTACATTACTGTGCTAGTCCTTTATGGGGTAGCAATATTCCATTTTGCAATAATATTAAAGAGTTTAGAACAGTCAAGGAATTAACTAAATAGTTGAGAATGTAGGTTCTAAATAATTAAAAGTGTTAATATTGCTGGGAGCCACTATTAGAACAGTCAGGACTAACACAAGACACATAATATAATATCTTCTGTTTTAATCTGAGGCACTAAAAATTGTGGAAGATGGTTAGAACTGTCAAGTGGGAAATACGCATATAAAAATATCAGAAGATACTTTTTTGACATCAACATAAGATTTGGGAAACACCTTGGCTATTGGGAATGAATTACTAAAATTTTTCAGTTAAAAATTAAAAGAACTGTGTGAAAGACAAATTATTTTTAGTTTTACAATAAAGATAAGCTGTTATATGATAATAACAAGTAGTGATACTGAACAGACTTTTACTGCCATATTTAAATAAAGGGAATATTTATTTATAAAACTTTAAAAAGTATAAGTATCCTTTTAAACTGGATTAGACATTTAGTAGATCAGGAACAAAATGCTGTTTGTCATGTACCAAAATAAGTAGAGCTTCTTGACCATCAGCTTTTAATGTATTTTGATTGAATAGGAATTGTCTAGCAGTAATTGAGGTCCCTACATTCTGAAGTATAGGTTACTGAAATAAGGAAAAAGGTGATTTACTGTAAAATTGCAACCTTGTTAATTACTGCTTAGCTGCCATCCATCCATCCCTCAATTACAGTAGGCAAATCCTTGTTTCGCCTACCCCTAATTTTTACTGAGGTTTTAGAATTCTGCATCTGCACATGACCTGAATTGCCTTACTTTGGTCAAGTACCTATCTTCTGCCTGTGACCTGCTGAATTTGTGACACAGCCCTGGCAGGGTTCAGATCTGCTAAGTACTCTCACAGCATATCCAGTGCACAGAATCAAAAGAGCAAATGTAAATAAAGTGTAATCATGTCTGCATTCTTTCTAAAACCTGTTATCAACATATACAAGGTTAAACTGTTAGCTCTTACCTTTTAATATTAAACAAAGAATTATGACCATTCCCTCACGAAACCTGAGATAACTTTTATTCTAAACCTTTCCTTCCCTCCTTCCTCCCTCCCTCCTTCCTCCCTCCCTTCCTTCCTCCCTTCCTCCCTTCCTCTCCGCCTTCCCGCCTTCCCTCCCTCCTTCCCTCCTTCCCTCCTTCCCTCCTTCCCTCCTTCTGCCATTCCAGAAGGGCGTTGAGTG
>VZTB01005217.1:401375-421786 GCA_013397245.1 Thryothorus ludovicianus
CCTCCCTGCCTTCCTTCCTCCCTTCCTCCCTTCCTCCCTTCCTCCCTTCCTCCCTTCCTCCCTTCCTCCCTGCCTTCCTTCCTCCCTGCCTTCCTCCCTGCCTTCCGCACCTTCCTTCTGCGCCTTCCTTCTTGTTACCTAAGAGAAAATTTATATGAAGCCCAAGATGCAAGTACTACTTTACTTATTCATTTAGTGACTTCATCTTTTAAATTCTCAATTGTAAAATAACTAAAATAATTACATCCTACTCAAACATCTTGATATTGTTGATGAAAGACATGATTTAAAAATACATGCATCGAAAGTGTCCAAGTATCATAGTATTTGATGGCATTTCTTTCCAAAATTAATTGATTATGATATTATTTTGTATTGACCATATTGCCATATCAAAAATTAGTTCTTTCACTTTTTTTCCCAACAGGCAGGCAAAAGGTGATACAGTGCTTGATTCTTGCTGGATACTGGTTTTGGCTGGGATAGTTAAATTTTTTTTGTACTAAATTGTGTGGGGCTATGTTTGGAATTTGTGCTGAAAATCCTGTTTTCATTTTTTTCTGATCAGTACTCCTACAGTGTCAGGGAATGCTCTGTTTCTGACTTGATCCCACCAGCAAGGAGACTGAGTGCACATAAGAGGTTGGGAGGGATAAGTGACCCAAGTGGCCCAAGCAAAATTCCATACCATATGACATTATCCTTGGCAATAAAACCGAGATGACTGGATGTGGTCCAGGGCTGCTGTTTTTCTGGGACTGACAGCATCAATCAGTTGGCAGGGAATAATTGTTTTCTTTTGCATCACTTGTTCTTAATTTTTATTTTCTTCCCTCTTTGTTGTGTTTTTTTTTCTCCCCCTTAAGGTTTTTAAACTGTCCCTGTCTCAACCCATGAGTTTTCTCACTTTACTCTTTCAATTCTCCTCTATCCCATTGCAAAGAGGTGAATAAGTGGCTATGTGGGGTTTAGTTGTCAAATGGACTTAAACCATGACAGTGGACTAGACACTACCACTCAGTCTATTCATTTCATTCATAACTACATGGGAAGGAAGAAGAAAAAGGAGGAAAGAAGAATGAACAACATGAATATATATATATCTTGATATATATAGTCACTTAATATTAGTGGTATATCCATACCAAAGAAAATCACCATGCATATATATTCTCAGAGCGTGTAGACCGAACAGTTCAGTAGAAGGTAGTATTTTTATTTGTTTTTATTTACGTAATATTGGTTTATATCCTTAGACCTAAGTACGAATAACTTACTGAGAATGAAACCAGACAATCAAGAGAAATGTCTGAAAGCATGTTCACTTGCATCCTGCTCTCAAATGTTCTTCGGAAGAGTATGATGCACTCTACTGATTCTAAAGACCAGCAAAGTTAAAGTTAGTTTTGTAGGAGTCCCTCTAACAGAAAGCAATTTCCTTTCTTGGCACTGCACAGTCTGTTATTCCATTGAGATTCAGGCTCAAGAAACTGTCATTTACTTACTTTACATGCTACCATTTTCTGGTCACTATGTGGCTACTTCAGCTACTTTGGCACAAATCAGAGCACCTACATTAGAAGCAGAAATTTGCTGTGCAATCAACAGAGAGCACTAAGCACTACTTGGGGCCAGTTCAGAATGTTTAAAATTAATTAAATTGGTATTCAACTAGTCACTATAATCAATGGAGATTAGTACAAAGGTTTTATCATGCTTATAATGATGGTGAGTTCAGCTGGGAACTAAATATTCTTTCTATTGATTGCAAAGCTATTTAACCTGTGACTAAATCAGACATTACAGGCATTTAAACTGAGATGAGGTGGACTTCTAAGCCTATCCCTTTCCTCAGCTCAGACAATTCACAGTCAATACATGAGCACGGGATTTTGCATCTGGGGATTCCACATTAATATACCCAGGCCAGACTACCTGGGTCAGAGTAGGTGACAGCTTTGATCTGTCTGCAGCTATTCCTCTCTGAGGAGTTTTATTTCTCCTTTGCAAAGGCCTTGATTACTATCTGGTCCCACAATATACAGCCATTCTGGGCATCATTTACTAAGTACATAAGCACAGTGAGATTTAGGAAATCCAGGTCAAAAAGGGCCAAAATAATAATTGCACTGGGGAAGTGGTGTTTGTGAGGACATGATAATCGTGTTCTGCAGATCTGTTTGAGAATTTCAGTGTGTCTCTTGTCTGAATCCTCAGGGACTTACTATTTTCCTGGTGCAGTTTGAAGAATTCAGTCTTAGTCCATACCAGCAGTTAAGCAATCACTTGGATTTTGTGTGTGATTCAAGCATTTTAATTAATTTCAATTTCTTGTACAAAAAAATAGAGATATTATTAATATATCAGCAGAATCTATCAGAAATCATTTTTCTAGAAAAATTTGTTTGATTTTGGCTCTTCTGGGGATCATCAAAAACCTATGAAGTTCCTAGTGAAGTACCAATATTAGTCCCACTTGGAATTACTAACCATGGAAAAGAAGTGAACAAGGTTCTGCCATGTTATATTGATTTCTTGAGTTGATTTTAAAAAATAGTTGCATGAACACGTTTACTTCATTTTTTCCCCATAAAACTGTTTCAGAATCTCATCTAAATTAAATTTGCAATCTCCTTATGTTAATAGACAATATATTTATGTATACGAATCTATACCTAAGCAGTTCAAAAGATATTGGTTTTCCTTATTGTTTACCTCCACTTCATATTTACAAAGGGTAGGAATATCTCATCTCAGCCTTAAATGAGCCATGTTTATGTGTAATGCCATTTTGGCTCTGTCCAGCTAGGACTTTTCACTCATTGACATCAAAGTGGCGTAAAGTATTTTAAAAGTTTTTGCCTCCATTAATGTGATTTCTTTACAGACAGGAAAATGATAGGGCAATGAATAATTTCCCAATGGAAAAGCCACTGTCAACTGTAGTGTACTTTAAATCCTGAACTTTGTTATTAGCAGAAAGTAAAAATGTTGGAAGCAAAGTTCGGAACGGAGGTACTAGTTTGGAATATAAGAGAAATTACCTAATTGAGAAAGGCACATATATGTTGTGGCATGGATTCTGGGGTGAATTTTTATACACCTTTCTATCAAGGCCCTGTCTTCCATTCAGCCGGTCCCCTCCCCGCATCCCAGCATGCCCTGGGCCGGGACCCCCTGGGCATGCCGGGATATCACCCTATAAACCCCCCCGCGTGACGGTGCTCGAGGTCTTTCTCCTCTGATCCCTTCGGCGACAATAAACTTGGGCTGGAACTACACAGGCAAAAGGCCTCCTCTCCTCTGCTCAAATCAGCCGGGCTGGCTGAAGCTGCGTTTCTCAGAGCTCGCTGCTCTAAGGACTCTGCCGCAGGCACCCCCCTTCACCCGGGCAGCTCCCTGACGTGTCGCGGCTCTTTGGAGCCACGCTGAACCCGGCCGCCACACATATAAACTAGAATAAATCTAGAAAGGGAATAATTCTTACTTGCTGGAAGTCGAATCAAGTCACTGCAGGCATTTTCCTGTTCTAGTGGGAGTTTTCCAGGGCTGTTATCCTGTTTCCTTACAAAGTCAATGTTGATTGAGCACCACTTAAGAAGGTTTACCCTTTTAAAAACTCACTTACCATGCTGATGTGTACAAGAGTCTGAGTGGCTGTAACGTGCAGGCCAACAGGACACAAGGTTTGAGTTAAGTGTAGTGGAGCCTCAGTAACAGTTCTACACTGTAGTCCGTAAAAAATGGGATGTTGAATGTGACCTGTCTTGCAAAGCATCTTGAAATGTAAGTGATTTTAGCTCTTGTGTGGTACTGGAGATTTGACAACAACATTGCTTTATTGAGGTCTGATTTAAGGTGACAAACCACTATACACTGTTCCATGAAAGGAAAATAACTGGGGCTAGGCACACTGTTGTTAATGAGCTTTTGAGATCTCTGCTTTCAGAACTTTCCCCTGTGGAGAAGAGAGAAGTACAAACCCTCCGAAGGCTGGTGATGACACACATGCATTGGGCAGTGCCACAAGCACTGGCAGCTGCCTGGAGCCAGGTACCAGGAGACCTGAGGGGACCCCTGTGAGCCTCAGCAGCCAGGCCTCACTCCAGAGCCCTTGGACAGGGAGCAGGGCAGGCCAGGAGGGCAGCTGGGACATCCCCAGGTGCCCCTGTGGGAATGGGGACAGCAGGCTGTGGGCTGGCCCTGCTGTGCTGTGGCTGGAGAGCATCACAGGGACAGACTGACTGCTCTGGGCTGGGCTGAGCCAGAGCCCTGGGCCATGGAACAGGGCTGTGGGAGTCCAGAGAGCCTGGATAGGGCTGTTGAGGTCCATTATTCCCCTCAGAGCCCTGACATTTAATGACCCATATGTGAAACATAAAAGGTCAGTTTGTCTTTGTCAGAAAGAATGGTTACATGCATCTTGATCTTCTGAGCTGATAACCTTTCTGTTCACATTGTTTCCACAAAGATAAAGGAATCTGGCAAGGAAAAATAAAGAAACATTAATGTGAAGAGCCATTTTTTGACATTTCTTACCTACACTAGGGGAAAAAATAAAGGATGACAATACACTTATCATGTCTTTTTAAATAAACAGGATAATTACAAATTAAACCACTGTGGATTGTAGTAAATTTAAAAGTCAGAATATTGCACTTATTTTTCTCTTTGTGTTCAGGAATCCAATAACCTGTTGTTTTATTTAACACAGAGATCTTCTGTTCATGGATTGTATTGCAGATGGCTTAAAGAAATAAGCCATCATTATTTATTTCTTACCTTTTCTTTAGAAATTCTTTTCTTAGAAATTCTCTTCTATACAGAAACACTTTTTTTTTTCAGCAAAAAAATATCAAACAGTCAAAAGTGACCTATATATGCATGGCATGACTGCCATAAGAGCATGACTTTAAAATCTTGATAATGAAAACCTTACTACTTATTCATGGCATTAGTTGTTCACAAATACAATAAATCACTATTTTATCACTACTGACCTACAAGCGTTTTCATTTCTGATTTAATTTCACAGCTGCATAAACGACATCAAAAATCAACATATTTAAAGGACTCAGGTAAAATAAGGGACAACTTGCTACCATGAAATAACAAAATGCATGAAACAATAGATGAATTTGCATTGTGAGCTGAACAGTAAAAAATCTTTCTTAACAAGGAGTTACATATCTTTGGAGTTTAATTACAATACGGACTGTCACTATAAGATTAATGATGAGCAACTTTTTACTTCAAACAATTTCAATTGATTTAACAGTGTCATTTTTCTTCGACTGATAAAGTCAAGCAAATGAGGCAAAAGTGAGCAAAAATGGAAAACCAAATTGTACTGAAAGAACATTCTGTGCTATTCTATGCTGTTTAAAATATTGCAATAAGATAATAGCATACTAAAAGTGCTTTGGTTTGTTTTTTTTTTTTTGTAAACCATACAAAATCGTAGAATCTAATGCAATTTTCAGAATTGTGAATCAGAAATAATTTTTACATTGGCATCTCTCACTCTTTTCTGGAAATAATAAATGATAATAACAAGTGATAAACTTTTCTAGTAGGTACATATTACTTTCTCAGTTAGACATCTCATAGCAGTACTCACAGGTGGGAAGGCCATCTGGCTGTGTGGTAGGGATAAAACCTGAACTTGTGATCGTGAGGTGATCTTTTATTGCACTGGGCAATGTGACCTTGGGAATCACTTTAGTTTGTGCCCTTTCACCTTGGTATATAAAGGCTGTAACCTTTTTCCTCAGGGAAGAGACATTTTAAGAAAGAAAGAAAAGACTGTTGTTATTTCTCTTCTTATGTCAGAGTCTGAGAAGAGGAAGAAGGTCCACAATCTTCATTTCAGCCTCTTTTCTGGAGCATTTCACTTTGACCATTGTTTGCATTCTCAAAAATTTCATAATGTTTATTTGAGTCAGGAAAAATAATTTTCAAGGGCTGCGCCATAAACTCTGGTCTATAAAATTATTCCAGCTGAGAACACATATAGGGGAAGTGGAAGTGACATGTTCAGTCCACTAACCTCACTAATGGAAAATATTCCATTAGGCACAGATTGGTTTACTTTAGGTCTGTTTATTTATTAAGTGTTAAAATACAAGTAGTAAAAGTGGTTAAAATCATCACAAATTGTATTTCAGTTTTCTGTGTTCAGTATAATTAGAATTCATCCTCTTCTACTCTTGTAATTTTTTTTAGTTATTACAATGTCTAAGGAAATGTGTATTTCTATTTGCTTTGAATGCACTTTATGTCAACTTTTGGCCATTACTCACCTCTTTTGATACCTTTAAGAATCTTTTTTATATTTATTAATGTAAATATAACAATATAATGTAACAAAATCTACTAGGATGATGAAATAACATCAAAGTTTTTTGATAGGAAATAAAGTTCTGCAACTCATGAGGATAACTTGAAAAATAACAGTGATTGTGATAAATATGGAGAGAATTTTCTGTCTTTATTTTTCTGCCTTTCTAATGAAACCTCTAAGGAGAGTGCAAAATCTGGCTTATACTTAGCATTAGCTTTATCAAGAAGCAGGCATAAGTAATATATTAGCAATTTACCTTGTTTATTCTCTTAATTCAGCACATGATCTCACATTGTTTTCAGCCTGTGAACTTAAGGAGCTACTCAATCTTCCTGACTGACAACAAAATAAATTAATCAATAAACATGATTTTCTGTTTAATTAAATTAATATAATTTGGTGCAATCTGCAAGAGAACAATAGCGCTAGTTTTTCAGCCCACTTCATTAATAAATTAGTTTGTCTGAGAGCTGGTGCTTATTCTTAGCTCTTCTGAATGTGAATCACTTAAATAGAAATTAAAAACAGAATCATCTTTCAAATTCTCATTACTTGGGAACAGATGTTTCACACTCCTGTTGAAAATAATGCATACACCTCTTTACATGGAAGTGCATTTTAGGAAAACACAAACAAATCCTTCTTGTTTGTAACGTAATGTCCATGAATAAACTGTACCTCTCATCAATCACCATGTAAAATATATTTCCTTTTAAGTAAGAAAAATAAAGAACTAATCTTTGAAGTGATAAAAAGCCAAAAACTCTCTCAAAGGATGTTTAGATCTGAATATGTTATTGACTCAAATAACTCACTCAATGTCAGCATAGCACAGAGAATGCAGCTCAAAGATCCAGCTAATAGACCAATAATTATATAAAAATCAATACTTTTTTGTATATCATAAGCGTTTCCTCTAGAATCCAGCAATATAAGGATCCCAATGGAAATTTTATAATACAACTTGGTGCAGAGTCAAATTTGAGTTTATTACTTTTGAAACTGATCTATAATGTGGGAATATAATTAGGATTCCTTTGTAACATGTGCAATCTACATGCAACTGGTCTCATCAGAGTAGCCCTGAAGCCTAAGAGAGGAATCAGCCAATTTGTTCACTCAGACTTCAAAGTCTCGACAGGACCTAGACTCTGCTACCGAGGACATTACAGTCAGAGCCTGCATGGTCACAGATCATCTGTGCAAAACAAGGTATCCCTGACCTCTTCAAAAATGCTCACCTGTGCTTTATGTTTAGATGGTATTTGAACTAGATTTTTTTGTTTGCATTACTGAGTATTTCTGTAAGTATATATAATGCTGCATATTTTTGCATATAATACTAGTTATTAAGTTGCCTTACACATTCATTTTACTTGTATTATTTTTAGGGAAAAAAAAGATGACAAAACCCCAGTAACCTTATACAATTGGCAATAGTAACTAATGCTAGTCCATGATAGGTGACCCTTAACTGATATGAAGAGACCATTAATCACAGTGTCTTGAAAGGAAAAAAACAAAAAACAAAGAAAGAGCAACAGCATATTGTTTATAAGCCAGTAAACTTCATTTACTAATTTATACTGAAATTTTTTTAATACATACATTGCATTGCTAATGCATAGAAACCATATATTTTCCTTGCTCAGGGTGGTGTGAGCTCTGAAGACAATAAATCTGGATATACAGTTAGTACTGCTCTCTCTTGCCCATAAATTTAGTAAAAAGCAGAGTTTCCAAATATATATATTGCACATATAGAACTCCCTCTAGACAGAAAAGCAATATAGTAAAAATATGTTTTTCTTTTTCACAGTTCTTTTATGAGAAGGTATATAGCTTCTTTCATTCAATATATTCAAAACTGAGTCTTTCACTCTAAATCATCTGACATGGTATGACCGATATAAGTAACATTATTCTGAGATTATAATAAATGAAAAGAAAACCATAAGATTATCATTGTTCTAGTGTTGCTTATGTTTTGACAGTCAAAATAAAATTCAGAAATTTAATCCCAGGCTTGACCATTTATATTGTGTAAACTATAGTTTGTAAGTTTATAAACAGAGAAGCAAAAAATAAGGATCTAAGTCATTTTAAAGTACCCTGAAATAAGAATGTTCCACTTACACAGCAAATTTTTAATATGTTTCTTTTGCTTTTCATATGATATAATTGATGCAAATTTCCTCTGAATTCAAGCTGTCCAATTACCATTTTTTCCCTGCCTTGCACCAAGCCAAACCCATTAGAAAAATCCAAACACAAAACATAGAGTAGAATTTTAATGAATTATTATTTTCTTCTTTGTAAAATAAGATTCGTGTTATATAGAATGGTTTCAGCATTTTCCTTCTCCACTCAGCTCCTCCTTCTTCCATTTTCTGTTGTGGAAATGCACTGAGAAGTAGGTCAATAATATACCAAACAGTTTTTCACAGTTGTGTCCATACAATGGTTCATTATAACTAATATCAGAGGGCAGCCCATGGGCTGGCTTTCACATCTGCTGTGCTTCCCTAACTCCAAGCAGTGGAACAGGTTGCCTGCAGAGACTGTGCTGTCAGTCTCCATAGCTGGAGATTTTCAAGACCTAGCTGGATAAAGCCCTGAGCAACCTGGTCTGATCTTACAGCTAACTCTGCTTTGAGCAGAACATTGAACTAAAGTCCTCCTAAGTCCCTTCTGGCCTTCATTATCCCATGATACTGAGATTTTGAGTGATACTTAGAATTTCGGGTGTAAACTCACATGTGCACATAGTGTACTGCAGTGTCATGTAGAGAAACTATAGAAATGCTTGTCTTCAGAGCACTGCAATGTGCTAAGCACGTGTGCCATAATGTGACCCTTTTGAGGATATTGGAATTGCTATATTTTTAATCCAATGAGAAGTGGATTCGTAATTTCTGAATGACGTTTGTGATTTTAGTTGACTTTCTCAAAAAGATTTGGGGTACTCCAAACATCACACTGCTCATGGAAACTTGTTTTTTTTTATTATGGAAGTAACACAGCAACTACTGATGTGGTTGAAGGAGATGCTCCAATCCCCTGAGGTGCAATCAGAGTTTGATTTTTTGCTCACAGGTTTGGTTAAGTTTTATTTTAGCTGCAACACAAGTAATTTTGCATTTCACGAGAGTCCACATTAAATAAATAACCATTTGCATTTATTCCTGTCTTGATATCTATGGATTACAAGATATTGTACCTGTTAATAACATTTTCCTATTTCCACCATTTTTCAACTTCTTGTCTTCTTCCTTTCAAGTCCACTGAAAGAGTGCCTTTGCTCACAATTCATCTCCATTCTTCATTCATGACATAACTAAACAAGCTTTCTTTTTTTTTTTTTTACTGTGGCAATTGATCACTTATTTTGTTCCATTGTTTTCATTTAGATTATGACTATATTCTTAAAAGAATTAAAATTAACTACTCTGATTTCTAATTCAAAATAGAATCTGTATTATTTTGGAATATGTAGGCAATTCAACAATAATGAAAAGACCTTAAGTAACTAAATTTTGTTGCCATTACAACTGTTGACAAATTAAATTTATCTTCTGAACTACCAAACAGTATTTTCAAATGTTTCAGTGACTAAAGCAAGTCAAGAAAAATCAGCTATCACATTATAAAGGTGCAGAAACATCTGTTTTAAAAGTTTGGCCTCTAAATGCTGATTATTATTTTACTGAAAGCCATGACAGTCTAGAATTCAGTGATAGTGATGGGGTCTGTCACATGCTGTTCAGAGATTGCTTATGTTTAAATGAAAATCTCTTTTTTATAGCATCTGTTGTCTCACTTGTGGTTTTTTTGGTTTTGTTTTTTTTTTTTTGTTTTTTTTTCGTCGGAATGTGCAAGCAAAACGATTAAATATGATTTTAACACGATTCAGTAAGACTTTCCATGAAATTCTGTGCAGTTGTACTGAGCAATATGGGTCATAGAATCATAAAAGGTCTGGAGTTGGAAGGGATATTAAAGATTATGTATTTCTATTCCTGTTGACTTGTGCAGAGACACCTTCCACTAAACCAGGTTGCTCAGGGCCCCACTCTGCATGACCTTGAACACTTCTAGGAATGAGACATCCACAACTTCTCTGAGCAGCCTGTTCCAGTGCCTCACCACACTCATAGTAAAGAACTTTTATCTAAAACCTAATCGAAATCTCTCCTCTTTTAGTTTAAAACTTTTCCTGCTTATCCTATCCCTATCCCATCTATCTGGACAAAAATTCTCTATCTCTCTTTTTTAAAGTCCACATTTAAGTGCTAGAAGGCCACAATGAGCTCTCCCGATAGCCTCCTCTTTTCCAAGCTGGACAACTCCAACTCTCTCCAGTTTGTCTTCATAGGAGACTCGCTGCAATCCTCTGATCATCTTTGTGGCCTCCTCTGGACTTAATCTCACAGGTCCCTGCCTTTTTTTGTGCTAAAGACCCAGACCTGGATGCAGCAGGTGGATGCAGATGTGGCCTCATGAGCACAGGGTAGAGAGGGGAATGCCACTTCAGGCTTTAACTCATTACTGAAGCAGTGCAGTAATCTGGTGATTAACTGCTTTTTACTGGGGAAAAAAGGTAAAGCCAGGCTCCTGTTTAACCAAGAACACTGAGAGATACTTCATAAAATACGGCTTCCATGGAACAAATATTTAATGTGAAAGGAACTTTTTAAAAAATTTGTGTAAAAGACTGTACACATTGCTAAAATTTACAGCAACAACGTTCATTTTAATATGCAAATTGGAAGTTGATATAAGCTATATTTCAGATGCAGTAGATCAGAAAAACAATATTTTTTGTAGAAGCCAGTCTGTGGATACAGAAAAATACCAAAGCTTTCAAAGAGCTGCATATTTCTAAAGAAAACTTCTCAAGTCAGTGGAAAAAGCTGCCACGGTGGAACTCTTGTTGACTTTATTGCTTATACGTCCCAGTAAAGACCTGATTGCCTCAACGTAATTCAAATTAGCTAAAGGCAATGTGCCATCTATTAAAAAGACACCCTGCATTTAAGCAACTGGCACCAGCCAAAATAAAATAAGTCTTAGCTTTGATTACGTGACCCTATCCATATTATTTCTTAACAAGATGTGCTTGTTTTCTTACTTTACTTTCCCTATAGCACTGTGCTTTCTAAACGGAAAATAAATATAGTATTTCCAGGCTGGTTTTATTTTTTTTCCCTATTACTTTTCCTTTGAATGCATGTTCTGGGCCCAATTTCAGCTGAATATTTGACACTGCTTGCAAGAATGTGTTTACACATAGCATTATCAACATTGGTGCCCTGCAGTTCCATTTGTTGATATACATTTTCTTATAAATTTAACTGCTCTTGGCTGCATTGTTAACTCCATATTTCAAGGAAAATGTTCCATGAAACCTGACACAAAAAGAAGGATAAGATGCAGGGTTCTTTTCCATCTCAGAGAGTACTATCATTCTTGTCTTGGTTGAACTGGGACAGAGTTCATTTTCTTCTTAATATCTGGTATAGTGTTGCAATTTGGATTTAGCATGAGGATAATGAGAATAATGTTGATAATGCACAAATGTTTTGGTGTTTGCTAAGTAGTGCTGGTCTTAAGTCAAGGACTTATTCAGTATTTCATGCTCTGTCAGCGAGCAGGTGCACAAAACACTGTCAGGGAGTGTGTCCAGGAGAGCTACCCCAAACTGAATAAAGGGATATTCCATAACATGGAATGTCATTTCTAGTATATAAACTGAAGAGCTGGGCAGAAGGGGCAAGTGATATTTGAGGATAGACTGGTAGGAGGTGGTGAACGGTTTTATTGTCCTTCACTTGTTTCTTTTGTGTTTTGTTACTATCTATCTCTCCTTATAATTACTGTTGGTTGTTATTAATCATATTATTATCATTATTATAATTTTTATCATTATTATCATCATCAGTATTTCTATTTGCATTATATGATTATATTTTATTTAGATTACTAAATTGTTCTTATCTCAACCCATGAGTTTTATCTTTCTGATTCTTGCCCACACTGAATGGGTTGGAGGAGTGAGTGAGGAGCAGCTGCATGGTACTAATTTGCTGACTGGGGTTAAACTATGACAATTCTCTCCTGAGAATTCGATAATAATCAACTCTTCTCCTAGAAAGATTTGTCCAGTGCTAATTTGTTACCATAAATTCTACTGTGATCATGTGTGGAACATCGGACTTCAAGACCACTCCAAAATCTTTGCTCAGTTTGTTGCTAAGTTATTTTTCTCTTTTAGATTTTTTATTTTTTTTTTTATAGTATTTACTTTTTATTAATGAAAATGTTTATGATGCCTGAAAAGCAATTTCTGACTCAGAATTTTAAGGAGGCCTAAAAATATATATTGAAGTCCATAGAAGAACCAAATGAACAAGAAATATGTTTTACCTTTTTCAGTAGAAGCCTAAAGCTAAAAGACAAATAGCCAAGTATTGTACTTGGCCCTATGAGTACAGAAATCCTTTTCTTATTTGCTATTAAGGTATTAACTAAGAAGTGTAAAAGTCAGAGATACTAATGGAAATTTCATATGTCATCAGTTACCACTTTGAAACTGGACACATTTTCTAAATGACGAACACACAGATCATAAAGGATATTTCAACATTAATCCTTAAATAATCATGAACACAAAACCTTGAGGGAGGGTCAGGCAGATTCAAGAGTAGGGTAGGTTAAAGCACCCTCTTCATTTAATTTCCTAACTGATCTTGGAAAAATAAACCAGAATGAGGTGAAAAGTCTTTTTCATTACTTATGGAGAATATAGGTAATAGAGTTGCCTCTATGATGGTTTTAATTTACTTAATATTCTGAAAATATAACCTAACAGATGAAAGACAGTAATAGAAACAGATATCTGAAACAGCCTGGGGTCCATTCTCACTGAATCTCAAGAGCTGGAGCCTACACTGTGGTAATAGATGTTGCATGAAGTCCTTGGGGATATTGGTAGAGGACAGTTTATCTTCTGGCTTCCAATTAGTCCTAAACTCAAGCTCCACTACACTGTCAAGACATTGACAGTGATATTTTTATTGATTTTAGAGTGAATGGTTCTTAGGTTATTTTTCTACCAAGGTCTAACCCTCCCATCAATATAAATCCTTCATTTCAGCTACAACCTGATATTTCACAAGAATTGTCACTCAGTTCTCCTGACTTCGAACAGTATGGCAATTAGCAGAATGGAATAAAATATCATACTACCAGTCAAACTTCAGCCAAGAGATATAATAACTGTCCAGGTTCCAAAATTTGAATTTGACTAATTTCCTTCTTATATAATTACATTGTTATACATTAGTCAATTTGTTAATTGACTGCATAATTTTCCTGACATGCATATATACTTTAATCAGCAGTCATTGTGGGGTTTGGTCATGAGCATATCTGCAGCATTTGGTAACATCCTGAATTGAAAGGATATTTTGAACTACAATTTTGTGTGCACATTTGTGTATAAATGTATGTACATATGGCTTTTATCTAGTATGGAGAATTCCTTTGAAATTTTGCTCTCACTACTATGTTAGTGCCAACATAACATAATATTATTCAGCACTCATCAGTACAAGAAAATCTCAGGAACTTCCCTGCTTGTTGCTGTGTAACACTTTTATGATCACCTTACAGCACCAGATAAGTCCCAGAAAATGGTAAAGTAAAATAATAAAGTACCTTTGCATTTTAGCTTTCTCCAGGTTTTAGACTGAAGCTTTCAGAATTTGAATCAGGCACTTAAATACCATCAAAATCCTGATTTATGTACATCTTACTGACCCAAGCCACAGTAAAATTGGTCTGAGAATTGGTCAGTAAATTAGAATATTAATAAAATTCCTAGAAGTATTGTTGTAGGCAAAATATGAAGCAGAAAAGGAAAAAGCAGATGTTAAAAACAGAGTTTTAAGAGGCTGACATCTCATGGCAGACAGTCCACAAGGAATAGATGATCATGGAGTGAAGGGTGAATGGAGGCAGGACCTGAAAGGAGTCTCACAATAGAGGAGGAGATTGGCAGAAAGACAGGGGGAACTGTTGCCTATACAGTGTCATACTTTGTTTATTTGCAAAAGCTGAAGTACATGAGAGTTGATGTTATATTTACAGAAGCTGAATGTTTGTATGGAAACTAGATTGTCTATGCCTCTGCTACTGATTTTCACTGTATTTGATAAATCACTTCAATAATACCTTCTAAAGGCGCATGTTCATTATAGTCAGAAGATATTGCTCCTCAGTAACAGCAATGTGACTGTTCAGAGATGTAATTAAAGTTGATTTGCTATACTGTGAATATATGAAGATCCATTAATGCAAATTATATGAAAAATAAGGTCATAGGTATTCAAACTAGAGATTTTTAAATCTTTATCCTTTGTTGTTTCAGTTCTGTCTCTCTAAAATAGTGACAGTGCCTGTATGTGAAATTTAATAAATTAATGTTTATGAAACATTAACACATTCTCTGATAATATTGTAGAAGCACTTCCAGGGAAAATAAGAATTCCTTTTCCAGACCAGACTTCCAGTCTTATGGAGAAAACAAGGAAGAGGGCCAGTGGGAGGAGACCAGGCAGTAGACATTGAGGAGAATGTAAATTATTGAACAGATCTGGGAAACACGCTGTGATTTTGTGGAGACAAGAGTCCTAAGGAGAACTGAGGTAATTAGATGATACATCACAAGACATATCTACAACAGTACTGCATTAACTTTACAGTGAGTATATTTAATCTAGTCAAAATTTTTCCATGGCTTGATTTTTCAATTAAGAATGGAATTAAATGAAATGGAATATAATAGAAGAGAATAGTTCAAGTTAGAAGGGTTTACAACGGTCATCCATTCCAACTGGTTGACCAAATGTTAAAGTGTATTATTAAGGACATTGTCCAAATGACTCTTAAACACTGACAGGAATGGGGAATTTATCATTCTCAAGGAAGGTTGTTTTGCTGTTTGATTACTCTCTTGGTAAAGAAATATTTTCTAATGTCCAACCTAAAATTCCCCTGGTGCAGCTTTGAACTCTTCCCACGCATCCTGTTACTGTTACCACACACAAGAAATCAGTAGTTCTCCCTCCATTTCTCCTTCTCAGGGAGCTGTGGTGAGCAAGGTTGCCCTTCAGACTCCTTTTCTCCAAACCAGTTTAACCCAGAGTCATCAGCTGCTTCTCACAGGACATGTCCTCCAGCCCTGTCTCCAGCTTTGTTGCCCTCCTCTGGATACATTCAAGTACCTTCACATCCTTCTTAAATTGTGAGGCCCAGAACTGCACACTGTGCTCAAGGCGATGCTGCAACAACACTGAATACAGTGGGATAATCAACTCTTTACCAGCTGCTGATGCTGTGTTTGATGCACCCCAGGATGATTTGCCCTCCTGGCAGCCATAACACACTGCTGGCTCCTAATGTGCTGCTGCCAACCAGAACCCCCAGAACCCTTTCTGCTGGGCTGTTCTGCAGCCCTTTTAGCCTCAATCTAGACTTATGACTGACCATACTCCATCCCAGGCGCAGAATTTAACATTTGTTCCTGTTAAATTTCAGACCATTCACAATTACTCAATTATCCAATATATCTATGTCCCTAAAAAAGGAATTTTGTCCCTCAAAAGAGTCAACAGGACCTCCTAGTTTAATATTGTCAAATAACTTGCTAATGGTGCATTCACCTCCTTCATGCAAATCAAGACAACTCTTTCAGCCCCGTGTACCCACTCATCTCACAGTTGGACAACTTGTCCAGAAGGATACTGTGAGGGTCAGTATCAAAAACATTAATAATTCCAGTAAAGCTACTTCTGCTCTCTTCCCTTCATTACTAGGGAGGTAACCCATCATTGAAGGATATCAGATTAGCTAAACAGAATTTTCCCTTTGTGGGCCAACGTTGACCATACCTGATGATTGAATTCTCCTTTTAGTTCCTTTCAATAGTACCCAGTATGGTCTACTCCATAATTTTTCTAGGTACTGACATTAAACAAACAGGTCTTTAGTTTCCTGGGTCTTCTCTTATGCCTTCTTTTAAATTGGAAGAATATTTGCAAATATCCAGTCAACAGGGACTTTCTTAGACCACCAAGACTTTTGATAGACAGAGAATGTTCCTGCTGTAACATTGCTAACTCTTCAAGTGCTTTGGGATGAATCACCATCAGGCATTACAACTGGTCCCTATGAATTTTAATGTCCACAAAGGGAAGGCCACTGTTTCCATTGTCCTGGACTCATAGAATCATAGAATAAGTCAAGGTGGAGTGGACCCACAAAGATCATTGAGCTCGACTCCCTTCTTCTTGCAGAACTACCTAAACAGAAATCATATGACTGAGGTCATCATCAAGGCACGGGTTTGGTGCTACAACCAGAAGAAACTGACACCACTTGGTACCAGTCCAATATTTTCCTTAGACTTCCTCTTGATTTTAATATACTTTATAAGGCCTCTTGTTTTCTGACACAACACTAGCCAGTTTAAACTGTACCTGAACTTTTTCAATATCATATATTTTGCTTCAATTTCTCTCTTAAAAAAAAAAAGTCTTTTTTCTTCTTCCTATGTAGTCTATTTTTCAAGACCACATTAGATATTTATGGATTTTGATTGTATTTACTAATATAAAGATACCTGAAACTAGTGGTTACATTGTTGAGCTGATAAATGGTAATAAAAGGGATTTATATTCTATTATCAGCTACTGGGTAACTGATGTTTAGTAAATCACTGATCATTATTTAGCTTCAACTTTCATTTCTGATAGTTGGATAAAATTATTATTATCTTTGTACAATACTGTAAGAAAAACTGTATGAGTAAACAGTTAACAGATATAATTAAATAATTTTTCTTAAATTCATACTGATGTTAAATGTTCATTCATTTATTGTTTGGATTTTACTCTAATACAAAAAAAGCATTAAATAGCTAGTTTCCTTAACTCAGCTTCCTTTGTTTTTGCCACAGATTGCACTCAATCCTACACCATTCCTTTGGGGAGGCAATGTGTGGTCCCTCTTAAATATGTCTGAGTAGCAGCACTGGATTCTCCTTGGGCTGGCATCATATTTGGCAGGTGATGAGTTATGTAGGTCCATTTCAGAGAAGTTTCTGGTTCATTCCACACAAGTTACCCTCCAGCAACCACCACCAAGACCTGATAGGCATGACAACAGGACAGACACACATATAAATGTGTTATTTTTTGAACAGTAGACCTAAGGAACTTAGAACTAAAGGAGATTATGAGAATCTTTTTTTCTCACCTCACTGGCCCACTTTGTGATGTCTTTTCTGAGAAACTGGATTATTTCTATTTGACTGCTGACTGACAGATTGGACAGTTTGTTCACACCTTCATAAAATACGATAATTAAGTGTCTGAAAAAAATTGTCTCCTTTGACAAGTTTCATTTCACTTCTTCCTAATATTGCTGTTTTTTTGTCATTTATGGTTATTGGAAATTAAATTGAAAATATAAGGTAAAAAGGAAATAGTAAATTGCACATACAATAAACATCAGGAAAGGAAGCAGAGGCAATACGTTGAATATAAACAGATGATACAAGTAATCTGATGGCTCAATATGTACAACTATTTCTCTAAATATGTCAAGTACATTCTGGAGTGAAAAATCAATCATCTACAAAAATAATCCAGTATAAAATCTCCACAATTATGAGAAGGGTACTAGATCATTTTTTCTTAAAAAATTGCTCCAGAATTAAGGAAATCTCCTTTGTAGAAATTCAAGAAGATTATTGAACAAGATTATTATTGAACATGAAACAAGAACCAATACGTTAAGGTATAACCTGGTATATTCACAATGAAGAATTAATTCCTTGCTCCTGCACAATATAGTATATATAATTATATGTAATACATTCAAAGGGACAAAATAGAAGGTGGTTAGCCATTCTGCAGTTCTGCAGTTTCTCTCAGACCAAGCATTTGAGGATTTTTACAGTCATTCTACTTTCAGTGTACAAAGCTCACTTTTTGCAGAAATTTTTAATGGTGATTATTCTTCATATAACTAATAAACCTTAAATCATTTATTAAAAATCGGTAAATTATATCAAGCTCTGCCTCATACAGTTACTTAATTCCCTCTTCTTATTGGTGTTTTGATCTTATAAACAAAGATTTTAGGGGAATTTCAAGCTATGATTGTCTGCTTCATCAAAGACTAACAGTCCCAGTGATGTGTACGTTACATGCCATGACCTCAGAAGGCACAAATTAAAGTGCAATGAAGTTAACCATCTTGCTTTTCAGTTGCAATGCCTTAAGTTATCAAATTGACCGTCATGTTGAGATGAGATGAAAAACAGTTTTTCTGCAAAGACAGTTTGACTAACAGCTGTGTTCAGATAAATTGACACTACATGAAGGAAAGAGTAATAACAAGAAAAAACTAAAAGCACATGTCACAACAGTACTTAAACATTATTGGATTTTACTTTTTTTTAAGAACAAGGGCTGGGAGCACTGATCTCAGCCTGTGATCTCTTTTTTTCACAGCAAGAGCTATAACCAGTACACTATAGAGTAAAACTCACTTTTTCAAGTCCAATAAATCTTAAATTGTTTTCTGCAAAGAAACTGCCTTCAGCAGACTAACTTGATAATGCCACAATAACAGAACAACTCAAGAACACATTTTTAAGAGTTGGGAGATGTGAATGTGTACCCTTAAAAAGAAGAGTACTTTGGAATCTATAGTACTAGACAGGTATGTTCAGGGAATGATTCTCCTCCTCCATTATGCTTTCTTGTTCTGTTTTGAATATTTATGCTGTTGTTACTACACCTAAACATCAAAGTGAGTCTTTAATGGAAAACTAAAATTTTCTGGCAACTTAGTATTCTGTCTTATAACTACAGTCATCAGTGTGTTGTTTTGTTTCTAGATTTTTATTCTTTTAACATAGATTCAGTTCAATTTCTATGGAAGCATACAATAGACAAGCCAAAGCATATCTTATTATGAAATGCAAATATATAGAAGCCATAGATTTAATAATGTCTCATGTGGTGTATTTAGGTAATTTCATATAGAGTAAAAACTTAAATATATTGTTTAAAATATTTCAAAATTCATACAACATGAAGTTTTTAAAATCCTGCATGTCAATATTGTGCCCTTCTAAACAGAACTCTAAGGTATTGGGCTGAACTGAGTATCTGTGCATTTTTTCCACTGCAATCACTAGAATGAAGACATGATTTCAACTGGATAAGCACTGTGAAAGTGGCAAGCAATTAACAAATTGACAAATGAACAAACTGAGAAACAAAACCTGACAAATTAACCAATTGACAAACTGGAAAACTTACAAAATGGCAAACAGCATGGTAAGACTGAGACATGCTTGAAGTTTATTATAAAGGATGGTTTAGGTAGTATAGGTTGGGAAATTTGATTGAAGGTCCTCACTGGCACTGGTTTTCCACTAAGATACTATGAATGAAAATAGGAGCAAAGTGTAAGGCTAGCAATACAGGCTTACACATTTTAAAATCGAGTTGTATGAGAATTAAATATTACCTGAAAACTGGTAATCTTTGGATTACAAGCTAATTTCTCTTTACTGTACATAGCTTTTTGATGAATAAGTGTCTTACACTTCAGAATGCAATATCTGAATAGGAGACTATATGAGTAGCTCCTATATGAAGTATGCAATGGCATTGAGTAAAACACTACTTGATAGAAAGAGCTGGTTCACTTCCAGACATCCTTGGGCACAATCCTGAGCCCACATGGTAGAGTTTGGAGACAATATGATTCACATGACATCTTATTTTAGCTTGCAAATTTTAAGCTGTTTGATTATTTGTTCATGTGGTGGATTGACCTTGGTTAATGACCAGACACCATCCACCCACTCTCCTCAACAGGGCAGAGAGTGAAAATTAGATGAACAGCTTCATGGATTAAGATAAGGGACATTGTTTACCAGTTAAAGTAATTAGTAAAAAAATGACTGGAGGAAATTAATCTAATA
>VZTB01005219.1:1008-25397 GCA_013397245.1 Thryothorus ludovicianus
AGGCCCCAGAGCGCATCACAGCCCAGCCCCGGGTGCCGTGCCCAGCCCGCCTCAGGCAACTCCTCATGGCCGCCGGCACCCAAAGCCCCAACACACAGCAAGTGCACGCCCGTCACTGGCAAGCTGGGAAGCCCAGAGCTTCCCTTGACAAAGCGGGCACCAGCCCCCTCACACACAACCCTTATCAAATAAACAAACATCTGGGTGATATGGTCCCTGGATGTTCCCAGTATACAAGTGTAAGCTTTTCTTTATTATTCAAGGCACCACATTTTCACTATTTATATTGATATTTATTACTCTAGTGGTGCATCTTCCTTCCCCTGCTCTTTTCCTGGCTGCAGTGTGATCGGAGAAATACTTAGGCTTTGGCCTTGACACGCCACCTAGGATCAGCTCGCTCTCCCTTTGTTTGGCCCATCTCAAGGACATCAATGTTTTTGACAATTACTTTGGGGGCAGCATGTCATATGGGCTAGGCTTTATTTACCAATTTAGTGGGAAAGAAAGTAATCCACAGTGCTTGAACGATGCACAGGAAGTTGTAACGTCATCCAGCCTTAAGGCCTACAAGGCCTACACTTCTTTGACACCAGCACTGTCCTGCCTCACAGAACTTTTGGGAAAGCAAAGATGCCAGACTTTCTCTCCTGAATTAGGAACACTTGCAAAGATCTGTTTATTGACTGACAAAAGATCACACACAAATGACTTATGCTTTGCACAGCAGCGTAAAAATCCTCAGGCCCGTACAGACTACTTGCTCCACTAGAGATGGCTGATCAATAGCCTGGCTGAAGAATGCACCAGCCACTGTAGTCAAGAAATACAAGTTTTAAAATGGAATAAGAATATTCCTCAAAACACCGCACTTGTGAGGCTTAGCTCATTCTACTCTAATGTGCTCTTACCCAACAATGCACAAAGATGCGGTCATCCTTACACTTGCTGCAACTGGCTACTGTGTCTCATGACAACCATTCTGAGAGAAACACTTTTTTGTATGGGGTTCAGACACGTCTGCATTTAGTAGCCGTCCTTAGTAGATGGTTGCTTTTTTTCTGATATGAGATCCTGGCTTCTTTATATGATGGAGATATATTTTGGGATGAGTTTCTCTAATGCTGATCACAGCACAGATGGATGTTTCTGCTTCCTTTAGGCTTCTCAAATTCTTTTTGCATGATGTCTTTATCAGCTGAGGGCTGATAGAGCACAGAATGTCTGAGTTATTACCTTTCTCTTTTGCACCCATGTCACGAGAGCTGGCTGCACTCAGAATACATGGTTTTCTGAATCATCCTATATAATAACAATCAATGCTTTATAAATTCTACCCATCTAGATGAGGTCACTATTGAACATCTTCACATCCTGAGTGGTACCTTGCGGGGAGGGAAGCAAAGGAAGGCAGGGTAAACACAGTCACAGATCAGTCCTTCACAGACATTACCAGGAAGAAACAGGAGAGAGTCATCAATTTCACTGGCTTCTGTGTTTCAGCAACCCACATCACTCTGCTCCTTTTAAATCTCTTCTTATGACAAGCTTCCAGTCCCATCACAGTGCTCACCTGAGGCACAGGAATAACTATGATGAAGAACAGGAGGGAAAATTTCTTCTGACCTCTAGTCACTTGAGCATCAAGCAGACAAGAGCAAACCTCTGCCCTACTCTGAGGGAGGTGGTTTGTAAACTCACCTATAGCTAAACCTCTTCTGAAAGCACACATTACCAGACCCTAAACAATAAAGAGTCTATGAATTTGTTGACCATGGGGAAAAGGCAGCTTTAAATGAAGTCTGCTCTCTCTCTCTTTAGAACTTCAAGTTGAGATGCCTAGGACCAACTAAAGAAAAAAGTAATTTAATTCATGCTCTGGTCAACCATTTCTCAGCCTCTTGTCCTTCTCTATGCACCAGCCAGTCAAATACAGAAAAAGCAAGAGACTGATGGTAGACGTAAGTGGAAATACTGGCAAAATCCTCTTGGACTACATTATTTGAAGGACTTGAGGTCAACTCACTGACTGTGAATCACTTTTACTGCTCCACTTAGCCTACCACCTCAGCTCAGCGAAGCTCAGCTCAGCAACCTCCCAGATACCTCCAGCTGCATAAACCCATGACCTGCAATCAGAAAGGCATGAGCCTTATGATTGAAACAGACATGGGGAATGAAGTGTGGAGATCAGCCCAGACTCTGAGGAACACGCAACGCTTACCAAACACTCTGGCAATAGCTTGTGTCTAGAAACTGTGTACCTTCAAAACCACCTCAGGGTTTTGGGACTTGTGCTGACTTGCACAAAGGAGCCCACGCCCCTCTGCAGAAGCGGGCTCCTTCTTTACAGCCTAGAAGGAGATGTGTTCTGCATTTTGCAAGCACGTCCAGGTGTTCCGAATGGAACATGCTGATCATATTTAGCACCTTAAAGCATGCAGCTCTTCCTTTCTCAAAGTATGCTTTGTGAAATAATAGGCAGTTCTATCCTTACCTTTCCAAAGAAATTACCCTCAATATATTGCACTTGCCTTCAAAATACTGCCACTCCTACATTTCAGACTTTGTTTCTCTCAGAAGGATGCAAAAATGGTTAGAGTAGTTGCAAGCACCTGAACCTGTGATTTTCAACCAACTGCACCTTCAGAAAGGCTTCTGACAACAGGTCATTCTCTGGACATGAACACGGCGTGCTGAGGCCAGACAGATGACTTTGCTACATCTTATAGCCTAGATCTCTGTGGCCAGAGACACAGCCCTTGAGATAAAATGAAAAAAAATTAAAATCAAGGAATGTATTTTTACCAAATGAAAATGAGTTAAATCTATTGTGGGTTATCATGGTGTTTAGGAGCAGAGTTGCACATACCTGAAAAACAGGTTTGTAAATGAAAGGCTTCCAGACATTACTTTATAAGAATGATAACAGGCACCACTGTGTTTAAGGCACAGATAACAGACCAGTTAAGGATGGTTTTCTTTCATTGTAGTCACACACAATTTAAAACCAGCTCCTTACTTGCTTTCTTTCATCCAATTCATTGTGAATTTTTCCTTTTAGGAAAACATAAATCATTGTTTTATATTTATGTTTCTCATGAATTTGCAGTTACTTTGTAGCCATTGTTACTCTCAGATTCCTTAACAGTCTTTGCTGAAGAGTGGTGTCATAAATCGAAAACCATGGGTTGTTTTCACTATCCACATCTATTAATATTTTGGCAATTGAATTTTATTGTGATTTGACTATTACTTATGGATTTTATTGGTCAGCATATTAATATTTTTTCTTTTGGTTCTGCCAAGAAACTCATTCATTCTAATTCTTAATGACAACACCTTATATCTTTATTTATGTCTTGTAAGTTATGAGCAGAAAACAAATTGTCAGTGAAAAATCTTACTCACTTTACTAGTTTCCATTTTCCCCCTTTCTGTCTTCCTCAGCACAACTGAAACAGTTTATTTAGTTCAGTAGCCCTGGAAAAAAAGATAAAAATTTTCTCAACGATTTTGATAGCCATCAGTTGTTCAGCAGACATTAGAAGACTGCCCTATCTCCTAATTACACAGGAAAGCACAAATTGCACTTTCAGGGCTTTCCTGAAATGCAATGAATTTCTATTTTAGTTGTACATGCATCTTTTGCTTCTAGAGAAGCAAGAAGATGGTAGAAAAATCTTCCATGGAAACCACTATGCAACTTCCTGACCAACAGGTTTTTAAGTCTCTGATCCTGAAATCTGACTTAATTAAGGGTAAATACAAACAAGTACAGAGCTGCCGTGAAGTCAGTGAAGGTCTCCTTAAGTCTGTGCTTTGTAATAGATGATGGTAATAGGAGAGCTAAAATAAAATGCTTGTAAATCCACAATATAAAATTGGCATAGGAAAGGAAAAGACCTGAAAGATTTAAGAGTCTGTAGGAACAAACCTGATGGGAACTTTGTTTCATCGCTCTCAAAACCTATAGCAAAATTTTAAAAATTGTTCTTGTGAGGTAATATGAAGGTGAAGGTTTAAATGTGTGAAGAGAAAGGAGGAGGTGTTAGAGATTATATGAGTTTGCTGGATTAAGTGATTTGGCTCCTAAGAAGATATGCTGAGCAATGAGGAAGGGGGAAGAAAAAATAGGGAATTCCATTCTAGCCAATAAAACATTAAGGAGAAATATTACATGAAAAGCTTGTTCTCTTGAAGCTTGATTTCCCCCTGCTGAATGTAAGGGCAATAAATACTTCAAGGTTTTCAGAAGAGAATGCACTGAAAATTTTTGTTCCAGGAACTGTTCTATTCTTCTATCAGTGATTTTGTGTGCTGCAGGTAAACAGTTGCCAGGAAGGGTAAAGTGATAAGAAGAGGTTTAATTTACTGATGAAAAAATGGCACGATTAAGGCTTAAAGAAATTCAAGTCTGAGACATTAATTTTGAGTTAATACCAGCATGTTTCCTTCTTCGTAGTCTGAGAAGAACCACCTTGTTGCTGTGCTCACATATTTTTGGTTTTTGGGATAGAAATCTGCTCCTTTAGAAAGGATCTAAACCAGCCTCTACTAAATCTGAATATAGTGGACTTTGTTCTGCTATTTCTGAACACCCTATTCTTATGAGGAAAAATTTTTCTCTGAAAGGAGATCTAGGGAACTTCCAGGCCATACTGGAGCTGAGAATGAAACAGGGCTGAAGTTCAGTCTGGAAAAAGAATGTATTTGTTATATTCTTTATGCTCAGATCTTTCTGAACAAATATCTGTGCATGCAGAAGCAGCCATTTAGTCTTGACTTCTTCCTTCCTCCTTACTTCGATAAAATGTACAACAAATGAGCATGAGGGAGGCCAGAAAATGGCAGATGTAATAGTGAGTTGCTGTCATGCCTCCTACCCCTTTCAAAAGTGGGGCATAATAGTATCTGAATAGTATATAGAAAGCCTCTGGTTGTTGAGACCTTCAACATGGCTATCTTGCCCTTATGACACTCAAAGTTATGAAGGATGGGTATCCACACTACCATAATGTCCTTTTCTCAGTGATTCTTCCTGCAGAGGAATGTGACTCAGTCAGCCTGAACATTTTTGTTTACATTTACACCCATGAAACATAATGACAATGGAGCAGATGCAGCCTTCATGAGATTTGACCTGTGATTCATAAGAGGCAATCTTCACTTTCTAGTCTGCCCCTCTTCCTGCAGGCTTCCTGCTCAGATTTAATTGATCACTGAATGCATTTTCCACATGTGTTTTTTTGCTTTTATTTCCTGCCTCCTTCCTCATTTCTGAAATGAATCAATGAGGGGGAAGAAATGAACTGTAAAAGAGGCACAAGAGCAGAGATTTGCTGAATGGCTGCATCAAAATCAAGGAGCCTTCAAGTAAGAATGGAGTAACTGGACAACAAAATATCAGATGATTTCAGGACATGAGGTGACAAACATTCATATGACCATGAATTATACATGTTCAAATATTTCTCTGTCTTCAACTATCATTCTTCTGGGACCTCTCTCTGTATCATTTAGCACACAATGAAAGATGGTTTGTTCCTTTAGGAATACAGGGGCTTCTAAGATTTCCTTCAGCCTGTGTTTAGAAGGAAGGGATGACACACGTTTGCAGCCTGCCCTGGTCTGTGACTGCCCTCACAGCTGCTCAGTTTCCTCTTCCTCTCATGTTGTTTTGTATCTCTGAGTCCAGTCCAGCTTTCCTCAGCTCACCAATCTTTCTGAATACATGCCCCATTGGCTCCTTGACTTCCAGTGCATTCCAGGGAAAGGCTTTTGGTTTTAAAGTTGCTCAAAGTGAATATTTATTTTCTTGCAAAAGTTTTAGGCTACCATAGTACTTTAAAAATACAGACAAGTGAGGGGATTGGGAATAAGGCTTAAAGAATACAAGACCAATGTGGTGTCTGAGATCTTTCCTGTATGTTGTATATTTCTTAACCAGGAGACATAGAACTTCTTCCTTTTCCTCTTTCTGAATCCTCTGTTTAGGCTGAAGGAAATCTCTCTGCAACACTGGGTTGCACACAGTGTGAGAGTCTCAAAACTCCATGACTAATGAAGATGCAGGGGATGGGAATTCCTTTCTAATCACAATGTGAAATCCACAGCAACTTTTAAAAAAGCATTCTTTGAGCTAGACTGATTAGTACTGTTCTATTGTTCAGAAATGTCTGAGAAGCAGACTGTATCTAGAATATTTTAAAATGTGTTACTATTTCAAACTGTATGGAGTATCCAAAATGTGTTTTGTATATATGTAATTACAAATTATACCAAATATGAGATGTATCATGTGAGTGTCTCTACACTGATTTAGTCACGTAGGACATTAATTTTTTTAATGTTTCTTTTTTGCTGAAGATGATTTTATTTTACATACCTTTATAAAGCCTCTAAGTATTAGATATAATATTTATTCTTTTAAAAATTAGATTTACAGAAATCTCCTGACATACGTACATCATGTCACATAAATCAGTTTAGAATACACATCTTAAGACAAGTTTTATCCAGATATAGCTAATGTGGTGTAATTATGACAATTCTTCTGTGTCTTCAGGAAGGAAAACCCCTCACTATTTACTCAAAACTATGGAATTTTCTTCCTTTTTTTTTGAGCAGCATATATCATTAGTAAACTTAAAATATGCATTGGAAGTGCCTACCTCAGGGGTATGTTGCTGGGTCCCTCTCCTGCCCCTGAACATTGAAAGTGAGCTGGAATCCTTTTAAGGTTTATACAAAGTACAGATTTAAAGACTTTAGGTCAGTGAAATTTACAGCCACTTGAGCAAGTTGCATCTCTTCTTTCAGTGGAAGAGAAAGGAAAGCTGAGTGTTGTCTTGATTAGAGAATACAAACAGGGAAGATTTGTGGAAAGTCAATAGTGACTGCTGCCTCCTTTCCTGTGACTTAAATACCTTTAAAAGAGGTTTATTTGAATCCAGTAAAACACAGAGTACTACAGTCCTGCAGCAAAACAGAGAAAACATCCTGGGAACAGCAATTCTGCACCAACAACCATGTATTGTTTGAGCCTTTGGCATGGAGAAGCTCCTCTCCCCCCATCCAAGGAAGGCAAAAAAAGCACAACTAGAATTTTTCATGTACACAGAAAGCAAGAAGGTCTCTTCTTCCTTTTGGTATCTCTCCAGAAGTCTTCTGATGCATCACCTTTTCCTATCGCAGAATCCTCATAGTGGGGTTATGTGCTGTATGGAATTGAGTCTGCCTCACATGCCAGCCATTGTACTAGCCTTTTTTTTTTTAACTCATTTGTTTCATACTCATCTTTCTGTGGCTTTGACTCTGACACAAAAATTTATAGGTTCTTGGATTTCTTTTCTCTGTAAGCTATTGTTTTTAATCAATATAAGCTCCTGGGAAGTCATTGGTCCAGAAATCAAATGTACTTTTCCCTATGTATGATAGCAGAAGAGGAACATAGAAATCTGTTCCCACTTCTCAACTAGGAGTCATTTCCTTTGCTCTCTGTACTAACGTTTTTCAGACTGAGGCCAAGAAAGCTGTGTAGATTTTATATCTGCACTGTTGACCCCCATAAGATAAGTGAATACGGACAAAGAAGTTTTATGTTTTATTCAAGTGAACAAGGAATAGAGAGGAAACTGGTGACTGTTTTCAGAGTAGCTACATGTTAAAATCACAGAATAGTAGAATGATTGGGACTGGAAGAGACATTACAGATCACCTAGTTTCATCCTCCTGCCACAGACAGGGACACTTTCCACTAGGTCAGGTTGCTCAGAACACCATCCTACCCGGCCTTGAACACTTCAGGAATGGGGCATCCACAGCTTCTCTGGGCAGCCAATCTCTTGCCAATGCCAAACCATGCTCACAGAAAATCCTTCCTTATAGCTATCTAAATCTACCCTCTTTCTGTTTAAAGCCATCCCATCTTGTCCTATCCCTACATGTCCTTGGAAGAAGCCCCTCTCCAGCTTTCTTGTAGACCTCCTTTATGCTCTGGAAGGTCATTATAAGATCACTTTGAAGCCTTCTTTTCTGCAGGGTGAACAGTCCTCTCAGCCTTTCCTCGTAGGAGAGGTGTTCCACTAACCATGTTTGCGGCCTCTGGACTCCAACAGAGGTTCTGCCCCTCCTGTGCAGAACCCCATCACTTTCATGATGCTGGCTCACTGCTGAGCAGGAGAATGTAGCCTCTATATGGCATCCATTATACTTAAAACCAAATTTTTCCAAATCCCAGGTGCTACCTCCATGTTCCATACCTACACTGTAGTTTAGACTGTTCTGTCCCAGGTGTGACTGTCCTATCACTGATCTGCCAGTAGCAGCATTTTGTTATTACTCTGTTCACAGTACTAACCACAGACATTTACAGACAGGGGTATAAATATTGGATTCTCATTTTCACTCAGGAGTACTCTAGTGGAATGTGGGAGGAAGTTATGTTGTCGATAGTTGTTGCTTAGGGGAAAGAGGTGATAGTATGGGAATGGAAAACCAGAGGTCATACACGTGCTGCTCAGTACTCTGGGTCTTTCAGAAAGGGTCTTATGGACAGTATTAGCACAGCAAATTAAACCTGGGATCCTTTCCCTAAGACTTTTCATCCCTCAGATACATCCTCTTCCAACACATTCTTCATTACCTCTGTAATATTCCAAGAGAGATAGGATTCATATTGATCACAGCTGTCTGTTTCTTCAAGCTTCCAGAAGCCACACATTCATCTCCAAAACAACACATCTGCCGTGACATTATCATGGGAATTTTCAGGGTATTTATACTCATCTGACTGAGGACGATAAGCCCTTTGCAGTGTTGTCTTCCTGCACGAAGGCCCTAAGTTTCTAGTGATGTTCTTGCAGCTTGGGTACACAATAGCCACTGTGGTGGTAGATCTTAAAAATCTCAGAGATCTGATCTAAAAGGTATGAGTATCCCCACTGCATTGACTGAACCATTTAAACATCTGGAGAAATATCCCTATGAAAAGACTGCACATCCTGTGTTGTCTAAAGCATTCCAGTGCACATGGGTAAATAGCTGTTTGAACTCATCCTTACTCGTGTATCTTGCTGCAGTTACCTCCATTTAATCTGCTCAATTAATCTGTTAATTTTCAAAAGGAAAATATTTTAGTGCTGCAAGCACTGGTTTGTGATGCTTTCTCCTCATCTCTGAGAAGTGCAATCATTTTGCTGTAGATAATGTGAATGGTACAGTACAGTAAGTGTTAATGTGTAAAACCGTGTAGCTCCACCTGACCCAGATCCCAAGATTCCTGCCCCATGTGCAAGTGCTCCTCATGCTAATGAGGAAAGCATGCTCCTTGGAGAGGAAATACACACATCATGCTTCACATCTTAAAGTACTCAAGATGTTTCTTTGACATGTCAGAGATAAGTAGCACGAGGCACAAATACATCCAGTACTTGATGAGGTACCCTACTATTTGATGAGATACAATAATATACACAAATCCATTATCACTCAGCTTGTCTTCCACTACACATGCTGAGACTATCAATAATCACACTTGGTTTGGATTTCTGGGTAATATCCTGAGTTTAATTCAAATACAAGTATAAACTGGCACTAAGACTTTTTTCCTGCATTACAGGAAAAGCAGAGCTAACTCAAAAATGTGTTGGATTCACTGAGAATTTTGAAGAATATATCTGCAACTACTTGCTGCAACTAGATTTTTTAAAAAGTTTTAAACCCTTTTCCTTCTCCATTTTTCCAGATTTGACTTAGAAAAGCACAGAGAAAGAAGATTTATTTAGTTTTCTAAATAAAGTAAGAAGGTTAATTTAGTTTTCTTATGAGAAAATTGAAAAAAAAAAAAACCAGCATATATTAAATATTACTTTTTTTTAAGAGGTCTGGCCTTGGTCAACTACCTTTGAATAGCAAACCAACAGAAGTTTGATTAGACTCAAAAGTCATGCTAGATCAAGAATAATAGTTAAAGAATTAAAATAAATGTAACCACACAAAAATATTATAAGCATTTTAATGAAGTCATAGAATTCAAAAGAAAATAAATTATTGACTGGAAAACTGAGCACTTGGAAACTTGCAGCTGGCAAAGCAAAGAAGAAAATGTGTTCTTTGCAGTATTTTAAATTCACAGACTACTGCAGTAGTTTAGAAATAGGGCCTGTAATAGGACCTGTAATCCTTAGCCACTGCCTAGCTGGTTATGTTTTCCACATTGCCAATGAATCAGAATGCAAACACTTCAACAGCACTAGAAATTCCTGTGGGGTTTGTACTCATATTATTATTATTTTTACAAAGTCTGACTCCTGATCTACCTGTGTGTAGAAAACTCTTATTCATGCCAACGAACACAGATGTAAGAAGAATGCTGTATTTTACCTAATGTCTGTAGTGAGTAAAACAGAACAAAATTTGTTTATAAGTGGTAGGAAATAATCACTATAAGAAAACATCTCCATCTGGATGTATATACTACATTAAAAGAACTACTCATAATTACCTGGAAATGAACACTATTTGCAAGACAAATGGATAATATTGCAAAACCTTTTCATGGACTGAGAGCAAAAATAATAAACCACCCTAAGTACTAAACTGCTCTGGGTTGTAGGCATGACCAGAGAGAGTAAAAGTATGAAATAACACAGTCCATCCCAAGTCCCTGCTTTGACATGTCAACAGGACTCAGGCTCAGATCATTATGTGCCCCCTTGCACAAGTGTATTGCAATCCTATTTTATTGTGTGTGCCTCTCTTTCCCCAGTACGGCTGCATCCCACAGAGCACAGGATGAGCAACATTCCATGAGTGAGACTGCTGAGATTCCTTTCCATTGTTATCCTTCAGTATAACAGTATGCCTCATTTACTCCACACTATCTGAAATTTCTGCAGAAGAATCTTGTTTGCTGTTGCCCCTCTAATTCTTACTGCCACAGTATTTGTTCATAGTTTCAACAAGAACAAACTCATCCTCAGCTCCCAGTTTGGTGCAAAAAGGTGTTATACACATTTGGCAGAGAACATGGAGATTAAGGCACTTTCTTTGTATGATATAAGGAGCAAACACCAAGGGCTGAAAAAATACCCAACTCTCTCAGATTGCACTCTAGTGCCCTAATTCAAATAATCTCTTCTGTTCTTGGTGGTTTAAACCCCTATTCGTTGTTGTCTCTGGAATGAATGTAAGAGTACCAAGGCTAGCAAACATCATTGCAGGACAGTGTTAAGTCTGGCACTCCCTGGTCAGCAAGGAGCTGCCTGTGAGCACTGTGGGACTCAGGGGGTTCATGCAGCAAAACCCAACAGCAGGGCTATGATAACTTTGGGATTTAATGGCTCTTTCCCAGTGTCACCGGGACAGACTCAGAGCAGTTGAATTGTGCAGTGGTAGAGAGAAGAAATTCCACTTTGTAGGTCTATTTTCTGGACAACTATTGAACAGTAGTCTGGAGAAGGGACAGCAGTGAAATGATAGAATTGATTCTATGATTTAACACTGAGATGGTGACAAAACAGCTGAAAGTGTCTTGTGGTGCCAGATACTGTCTTACACAGCCAAAGGACTCTGCTTCCATTGGCCAGTGCTACATGAAGGGAAGTAGATACTTGGAAAAAGGGGTTTTACCACTTCTGGTATTTGCTGATTCTTAACACTGGGATGGAGCAGCTGCCCCAGCATTTTCCCTTAATTCTGCACCATCCTCACAGTGCTCTAATTGCTCAATTTCCACTACAATTTTCATTCACAGGGGAGAATGGGAAGGCCTTTTCTTGTGGGTAATGCAAATTTTCTACAGCAAAATAAAATAAAATAAATTTTAAAAACCCCCCAAAAAAACAACTTTCCTGTTGTTATGAAGAATTCTACAATGTCTGACAGAGATCCCCCAGCATTGATATAATTTGGCCTTGACAGGCTTGAGAAGTGGGCTGATGTGAAGTATGTGAAGTTAGCACTTGTTTGCCAGTAAATCTCTGATCTGCCTATTACATTTCAAGTGTCTGCCATCCAAATCCTTCAGTCATTATGTGTTTGAGATTCAGTGGTAAGCCTTCCTAATAATGCAAAATGCCATCCCTTATTTTTGAAGACTGAATTTTCCAGGGAAAAAATAATTTTGGACTACTACTTGGACTGAGAAGAAACAAGCTATTCCAGATGGAAAAATTAAAACAAAGATGTAAATGGAACTGTAAGAGGTCTCAGAGAAATCTTTGTGTAGATTTAGGGGTAGGGATTGCATTAAACTCTGACTATAACAAACATGCATTTCATTGCAGCAACTCCAGCTATGCAGGTAGTAAAGTAATACAGGGTGAAAGGATAGTTGTATGGTAAAAACAAAGCACCAGGATGGACTAGGCACTGAAATAAGCTCTTTGGTCTGTTTCTCTCCCTCTTTGAATAACTACTTGTAAAATTACTGAAGTATTTGCACACCTTTTGGAGGTGATGGACTGATAAGCTGACTTCATGCAGAACTTTTTTAGGTGGAGTACAAGGTGTTGAAATATTATTTCAGACACTGACAAAAGTATTCCCTGTCTGCCTTTAGGATAATTCTCAATCATTTAACTTAAAATGTTTCAGATGGTGACAAGCTTTAGCCAGTATAATTGGTATAATACAAAGTGTTCACTAATACTGTTTTGAGCATGGGTAGGCTTTTGAGTTTTGTTTTTTAATGGTTATTAGTTTATTTGGTTGGTTTTATAGATATCTAAAAAAAAACTAAATGTAACTTTTCAAAAGTCTTCTCAGGTTATCTGCATAATCCAGAGAAGTCTGTCATACTCTAAATGGTCATTCTGAATGTCTAAATTAGATTTTCCTTAGAAACTGGCTTCCAAAAGAGTATTTGCTGACTATTTAATGACTAGAAGATAATTAAATATTGGATGCAGCTCACCAGGTTTCAGTGCCTGTTAGGTACATCTTCACCTGAACTAGTAATTTAGGCTCAGTGGGGAGAAATATTTCAGAGTATAAAAATACACATGTCTCGCAAAAGACACATATTTGTCCAGGCAGCCATAAACAGAATTTATAGAGTGACTATTAAGTAAATCTTTCAATTGAAGAAGTCTCAAGTTATATTCCTAATGTTTAAATACCTCTTTATTCTCTATCCTCTACCTGTCCTGCTATGAAATAGCTGTGTTGATTACCTTTAGCATTTAAATGAGAATACCTTGATTTTCCACACAGCATGAAAGAAAGATTATTATCCCCAAAACATAAGTATATAATTTGGTCTGTCTCTTACTCTGAAGTGACAAAACTTTTGTTGAACCAACTTCTCGGGTTCAGGATTTAATTTTTTAGGTAGGGATGCCAAACCCAGAAAGGCCAGAACTCAGGGAAATCTGCCCAATTCAGAAGAAGAACATGAGGCTTGGCTCTTTTCATGCCAGATGCAAAGCTTATCCTCCACATTGTTGGCAATTCTACTCTAGCCCTCTCTTTTTCCTCTATCTCACACACTCTTTGTCTCTCTTTCCCCACCTCTGTAAAAAATTTGCCAGGTTTGATTTCACTTCCTTCACCATCAGAAGAGAAACACTCTTTAGAATCTAAAAACTGTTAAAGAACCAAAAGATTTCTTTTTAAGGTCAGTCTGCCTATAAGTATCTTTAGCTTCAGCAAAGCAATATAATAGTTTTGTTTAAGTGGCTAGAAACCTCTTTTTAAGAAGGGAAAAATACGCATTATGGCAAGCATTAAATGAAAAAACTCAAACCCCGCAGAAATACTTAAGAAATGGAAATTAAGCTAGTCTTTCAAAACAACTTTAAAAAAAAAAGTTTCATTTCATTTTCTGGCTTCATTCAGTTTTCTGTTTCTATGTGTTCCAATTTTTTTTTTTTTAAAGAGATGTATTATTGAATTCTTTTTTGCTGTAGATACTTTGCGGTAAACAGAATTTGATCCCTCTTTTTCCAATACTTTTGTCAGGCTAAAGAAAATTATTCTAATACTTTCTGATTTTTGTTTAATAAGAAGTTCACTCACATCTTCCAATTTCCTTTCTTTCAAAACATCAAATAATGAAAAATTTCTCCTCTCAATGTTGTTTCCACCTTCATTTTTACTCCTTTTAAATATTATTCTCTCTGCTCTCATTAAGAGAGTAACACTATCTTGGCTTATGAACTGGGACACTATCACAGGAAAAATGGCTCCTAAACAGATGATTTTGCTGACCAAGGATTACAAAAGTGTTTTTTTTCCTATAAGACTCTAGTTGATAACAGAAAAAGGTCAGTGCAGTCCTGTTGTGAATATCCTAAAGTGGAAAAACCCATCTTCATTTATTATGAAGGCTTTCTCCTTGTGCTTGGCCATTCTTCATCTTTAGTCTTGCTGATCACTGCCTGTTCCATGACCTTCTTATCACCTTTCCTCCTTCAGATTTGTTGGTCTCCAGAAGCAAGGTGCTTCCAGAGCCTGCGTTAGATAAATCAGTTGCTCGCTCACTCCAGGCCACTGCTATCTTTACAAGCACCTGAACACTAACGGTAGTACAGAAAGCAAAACTGATGCAATTAGAATAATAATCCTAAAATCATTCAGGCTGGAAAAGACCTCTGTGGCTGAGTACAGCCCTCAACCCAGCACCACCCTGTTCACACTAAACTGTGTTCCCAAGTGCCACATCCACATGCTTTTTTGAACATTTTCAGGGGTGGCACTTTAACCAGAGCCCCAGGCAGCTTATTCCAACGTCTGACCACCTTTTCAGTGAAGATTTTTTTCCTAGTATATAATCCAAACCTTCCTGTGTACCAGGCTCGCAAACCAGAGGAAAGCTCAGGCAATTTTCAGACAAACTACCTCTACTCTGTTCCTTGCATTAGAGCCTGTGAGAGATGTGTTGTGTCATTGTCTGCACAACACATAGCAGCTAGTTCAGGATGTTTCTGCTCTTTCTTATTCTCTTCTGGGTGTTGATTATGTGCCCAGTCTTGTATAATGCTTAAGAACATATTGTTCTCGTGCAGAAGGTCATTGCATACATATTGGATATACAATGCAATTCTAGACCTCAAAAGAGCTCTTTCAAAGTGATTTTCTTTCACTTACTAGTAAAGTAAGGTCAAAAAACCACTGCATTTTTCACTCTGAAGCAAATCAAAAGCAGAGTTGGATGCTCAGGAATTTGTTCTGCCAGAGATGATGTTATGCTTAGAGCACAGGGTCATTAAATATACCAGTATGCTCTTACAAGAATAAAGCAGAAAGGCTTCAGCTTTAGTGTCAGATACTAAGGGGAGACATACTTGAATCAGAACCTTGTCATGACTTTTTAGGCCCATCTAACAAATATCCAGGAACCTCAAGTTTTGTAATCAATGTCTCAATTCTTAACTATAGTCAACTACATTTTAGAAATCAATTAAATGCCTCCTGTGTGAAACGCTTTTTGTGAATAAGGGTAAAGTGAAGATGGTGAAGGGCCTGGAGGAGAGGCCATACAAGGAGCAGCTGAGGTCACTTGGCTTGTTCAGACTGAGGGGAGAGCTCATGATGATCTCTAAATTCCTCACGAGGGGAAGCAGAGGGACAGACACTCACCTCTTTTCTCCGGTGACACTGAGGGAATGGATGGAGTGTCAGGTGGTTTAGGTGGGATATGAGGAAAAGTTTCTTCACCCAGAGGGTGGCTGGGCGCTGGAATAGGCTCCCCAGGGGAGTGGTGACAGCATCAAATCTGTCTGAGTTTAAGTAGGGTTTGGACAATGCTCTCAGGTACAGGGTGTGATTGGTGTGCAGGGCCAGGAGTTGGGCTTGATAATCTTTTTGGGTCCCTCCTAACTCAGGATATTCTATGATTTTATGGCTCCTCAGGAATGTCTGTTTTCTCCATCACCTTTCAAGTGACTTTGCAGTGGCCTTCATATCCTGACACTGGCTTGATGAAGTCTTTTCTCACTATCCAACTGCACTTTTACAATCAGCCTACATTTTCCAATTGCAATTGTACTTCCATTTCAGCATTTGAATCCTGCTCCAAGGCTTCCCTGACAAATAAATCCCAGAATGGTTTAGCATCTGTACAAATGACATATTGCAGACACAGTACATTGAAATATGTTGCAAAAATTCAAATTCTGTATGGTAGTCTAAGATATTTGAGTGAAAGCACAAACTCTGCTATCCAAGAGCAGATATTAATTAATAAGTCTTGTATCATATGTGTTCTTTACTCTTTATTGTTCTGTTTCAGAAGTGTATTTCCAGACTAACTCAGTGATCTCCAAGAGAGTTTGAGTCTTTTATCGTCTCATCAGTCTAAGACAGTCTAATTCTTACCTTTTGGAGAAGATATTTTGTCTGAGCGGTTCCATGTGTGCTAAAGCATATCCATCTGGCATCCTTGAAGGGAACTCAGTGTGATAAATATTACTACAAATTAGCATAGTTTGAAACCTTGGCTCCAAAAGGATTTAATTAACTGTATTTACTGAATGGTCTTGGGATGTGTTTTAAGACTACTCCCTGCAGAGACATGAAGGTAAACACAGACTTTGACACTGCATGCTTGTGTTTGTGTGTGTGGATGTCTCCTCTGAAACCTTCTCTTGTCCAAAATACAGGTTTTGTTTTCTTGTTCCAAATGGAATATCCAACAACTTAGTCATTGGCAGTAAAACTTCTGGGTGCCTGAACTCTTCAAAATAAAATGTCAATAGCTGGGTTTTTTTTTAAACATATGACTCAGGGTAAAAGTGCTATTGCCAAAATTTATCAGTCATTAAACTTTCACTCAGTGCAGATACAATCTGTGTGCCTGGGAGTTGAAACATAAAAAACACGTTTTCCAAGGCATAAACAAAGATCTCATATTATTCTAGTGCTGACCTCTCTTTGGTTAAAATACCTTCCAGAACAGCTGTGGATCACTAGGCACATACTTATGGACAGGTATTTCATTGGCAGATTGATGGAAGTTCTCCTTTTGGCAGCAAGTGTTAGGTGTAGGATGAACAGCAGTAGAGAAGCAGCCAGTTTTATGAGGAAAAGTAGCAGAAGATTAGGAAGGGCAACTGGAACCACTTCTAGATGGCTAGACAGATGGAAATGAATTCAGACACTTTGGAAAGTAAATTAAATTACAACTCAAGTATGTGCAAAAATTAAGAGACTGATAATAAAAGACATCAGGAAAATTTAAAAAATAAATAAAAATTATTCAACAACTGCTCAGCTTTGCTATATTAGGTGAAATAAAGCTCCAGATGGACCAATACCAAGATATGTAAATATGGTGAAGATACTTTAGATTCATATCTTGTAACTGGCATTGTACACTAGTAGGTTGATCTACCTAGAAAATAACACACATTCATAGTAATGATTTCTGGAAGACAGAAAGAATATTACTTCACAGAAAGAGAATGGGTCAGGTCCTCAGCTGATGCAAGTTGCCATAGTTACTTTGATTTCAGTGGAGTTATGCCAGTTAATTCTGGACTAAATCTTTAACTGAAGAATTTACTCGTAAGAGTTTCAAACGTTTCATTTAATACCTTCTGTGCTGGAGGAATTCTCTCTTCCACATTTCCTCTGTACCTCTGGTTCTTTTTTCTATAAATTACTCAGCCTCTTTTTTCAGTGATTAAGGTCTTTTTCTGAATTAATTAAATTAGAACAAATATTTTCCAGGAAGACATAAAAGGAATGTATCACTTGGATTCATTTGGAAGGCAGAGCAATCCTAGTCAAAATGAAGTTTCAGTTATTCATTTTTGGAATCTACAGTTACATTGGTATTTGTCTTTTATTTGTTGGAATCTGGACTTGGAATCTGGACTTGACTTTCAACATAATTTTGGTTTTTTTATAAGACTCGACTCATTACATGTAAGACTTGATGTCAATATAATATTCTTATATGTGTATATATATATATATGTCAGTTCTCTTTTAGATTTATGTATACAAAAGAAGTTATAGATAATTGTAATTGTACATGATATAACACATTTATAAGGTATAATACATCATGAGATTAGGAATGATAGGGCAAACCCCAAAATATTGCCCAAGGTCTTAAGAAACATCAGTTCCTAATTCTGAGATTTTTTATGTTATCTTTGAAAACTGCTCACTCTCTTTGTGTCAGTTTCCTTTTACTTGTTGCAGTTTAACCCCAGCTGCAGCCAGGTCCCACACAGCCACTCACTCCCCCATCATCAGGATCAGAGAGAGAACTGGAAGGGTATAAAAGCCAGAAAACTCATGGGTTGAGATAAAGACACTTTAATAAAGGACACAAAAGCTGCACATGAAACCAAAACAAGGAATTAAGTCCCCTCTTCCCATGGGCAGGCAGATGCTCAGCCATCTCCATTAGAGCAGGGCCCCATAATGGTGAGCTGGGAAGACAAGCACCATCACTCCAAATGTGTCCCTCCATTCTTCCTTCTTCCTCTCACCTTATATGCTGCCCACAGTATCACATGGTCTGGAGCATCCCTGTGGTCACTTTGGGTCACCTGTCCCAGCTGTGTCTCCTGCCTGCCTCCCATGCCCCCCCAGCCCCTTGCCGGTGTGGCTGTACATAAAGCAGGAAAGGCTTTGGCTCTGTGTCCTGCTCAGCAATAACAAAACCATCTCTGCATCATCAACCCTGTGTCCTAGACAAATCTGAAACACTGCCTCATACCAGCCACAGTGAAGAAAATGAACTTTACCCCAGCCATAACCTGCACATATCTGTTTAATGAGATATGTTCTCTTTCCTTATCAATAGATAGTGAGGATAAAACTGCTGGTACCTCATGTGCTGCCTTGACATGATAAGGTAGAACCAGATTCATCCCACTCAACCTTGTCTTTGCGGCTCTAACCTAAGTCTACCTTCATAGACAAAGGAAGAAAACCTACTTCCAGAAGGTGCTTATTCTTATCAATTTTATATTCCTCTATCAGGCCAAGGTGAATCCATCCCTGAGATGTACATTTTGTTATCTTCAGGCTGGAAGCAGCTTAGACTTGTAATCTTGAAATTGCTAAAATTACAGGACTTAATCACACATTATTAGCTGATTAATAATTATATATACAGCCAAATCAACTGGCTTGAGAAGACTGAGTTTTTTACGTTGTGATATACCTAAACCTACTCACATAATCACTGATGTTCATCACTGGCTGGGAATTTTCCCACCAATAGCAGAAGTATCTGAAGGAGGAATTTAAGGGGGGAACAGATTATTGCAATATGATCAGGTCAATCTTTAGGAAATATTTTGCAAAGGATCAGTCATCAACTATCTCTTTATTATAACCTCCCAGGTATTAGACAAGCCACACGTCAGTGCTTCTGAATTTGAAAGGGGAAAAATATTAATGGCTGGAAGAAAATCTATATATGTGTTGATATAGATTATAGGCATCAAGCAGATATAAAACTAAATTTAGCCTGGTTTATGCTGATTACAGAACCATTACAGATCTATGTGGAGGCTTAATGATGTGTCATCCTTAAGATCTATAAAATCGCCTGTTCATAGGCAACCCATTAAAGTGATCTCTTATGCCTAGAGGGGTTCAGCAATTTTTTTTAGTTTTTCAATGCTTTGGGTTTTGAGCAGGCCACAAACTCAAGACCTGTGCCTGGAAGGCAGAAGCTCTCTCTGTTTGAAGTGTGATTGCTCTGTCTATGCCAAAGCAGTTGCAGGAACAACATACAAATAAGTTGGAGTTCCGTCAGTAGGACAAATTTGCTTGATCTCAACTTCCCTTACTATTTCTGGAGCTTATAATTTATATAGAATTGTTTACATATCAGCTATATATAAGCCAAGATTACCTTTAGCAAACACCATAGCTGAACTGAATTTCCTGCTCCACACTGAAAATTAGACTCCTCTTTGAATCTCTGTTTGTGTCACCCATGTTTTCCTCTGCCTTCAGAGATGATGTTTGGTCTCTGATGCAGTTCTTCATGCAAGGCAATGGTCACTGCCCATGTCCTAAAGTTGGAGAGGAAGTCATGTAAAAATTTTGAAAATTTGAGTATAAATACATTTTATGAATAGTATAATGAATAATTTAAATTTATTTTCTTTATACCATATGCCACAATCCTTAGTGAATTGTAAGGTTTTATTAACTTTCCATTGAATGTCTTAGGTGCTTTCACTGGCCAAATTCAGAATAAATATCTGAAAAAATATGTTAAATTAAATACACTAATATTTTAGATCATAAACTCTCTCTACACACACAAAGTACATTAGCACAGCTGTTTAATGCCCTTTTGACTGAAACTGATGGCAAATTCAGACAAGAAATCTGTGCATTAACTTTACTCTCGCATACAACTTGTACTTGGTTCTAACTCATTACTGACTAATCAGCTCTCTGGCAGGGTCTAGTCTATAAAAAGCACCAAAAGTAACTTAAAGCCACTTTTGTTCTCCCATCATTTATGTGAGGAGGTACGAAATACACAATCCAACTCATTGTGCTTTATACCACTTCATTACCAGCCCTCATCTAGTTTTCCTCTCACTAATGGCAGTAAAAAGGTTCTGACTAACTTGGGAGAAGTATGGCTTTAAATAATTATGGTTTCCTGAACACAGCTCAGATGGTAGATACACTCAACCTTTGTATTTCCTGGGACATTGGCCTAACCAACAAAAAAAGCACAAAAACTTCATTCACATGTCTTTTTTTAGTAGCAGAAAAGGATATTATGTAACTTTGGAAATTCGATAAAGATGCAGCTTCGGAGATGGGCGAGTTAATGGAGGCATTCTGGTTTCCTCAAAAGAACTATGTCTCTCTGCAACAATCATGGCTGAAGAGTCCCCCAGGGCCTGGAACCCTCTTCTGTAGCACTGAAAGGATAATATTTAGAACAGAGACAATCAAGTATTCATCCCCTGCCCTGATTTATGCTGTACACTTTGGATAACACTCATGCAATAGCGGAAACTGTCAAAGCTTTGCCTATCTTTTCAGCCCTAGGCAAGGATGGAAGTGGAATGAAAAGCTTGAATGAAGCACTGAATATAATACACTGCTGCTGTGCACAGTAGTTATAGAAACATTAATATGCTTTTGTGGAAATACTTTTGACCTCTAGGTGTTCAGAGCCTTGGTTAAGTCCTGCTTTTGCCATGAAAAAGAGCTTTTTGCCAACAGAATCTGTTCTATCAGGCACCATAGAGAATGACTACTACAGCTTATTTACAGTGTGACATGAGGCTTAAGAACATGCCCCAAAATACACAGCTGGAAGAGGAGAGAATTTCAGGAGACAAAGAAGACTGGATGTACCACAGGTGAATAAAGAAATACTCAGCTTAGAAGAAAGCCATGAGGTTAGGACATGTGCTTACTGAGACATATAACTGGTAATGGTGACAAGGAGAGAGTTTTTGTTTGATGGCATAGTTCTTACTGGGATAAGAATGATGGCTGGTAGGTGAAGTAACTTATTCACATAATGTTTAACAGTTTTGGCATAACTCAAAGAAAATATAGTCCTCTTCTCTAGGCTTTTAGTAATTTATTAGGCTCTGGGCCACCCAGTTTCACCACCAAACAAGTTCCCTGTAGGCAGCAGCAGGGGGTACTGGAGGGATTATTCTTTAGGCAGCAATAACACCAATTTTTTTCCAGATAGGTCAGTGATTCTCAAACTAATTTTCCTTTGCTTCGCAATGGGGGGGCCTTGGGATAGGACAGAGTAATAATTATTTGGCTCTATGGCTCCCAGGAACTCTAGCCCCTATTTTCTGCTTCTGTGTGTGCGGTCCATTTGTGCCCCTAATCAAAATTACTTCTAGGACAGATCAAAACTTCTTGACACTTAATTGCTACTGATTCTTGTGGGAATATGCCTGGCAATATGCCCACCCTTCTTTTCCATTCTCTTTGTCTCTAGTTTGAGTTCTCTAATCCTAAGACAGGTTTTGCTTATTTGTGTATATATTTATATGTATTTTTTTTCAAATTTCAGTTTTAAATTAAATGGTCTCCTGAAGCTTTCAAACTTCCTCGAGGACTTTGGAGTTGATCTGGTGAATCATTTCAGCCTTTTTACTTTACTAGTGTCTTTATTTCTCACCTCTTCTTTTGTCTTTTAAATTCTCCTCCCTCATCTTCATGATACTCCATTGACAGCTTGAGAGGGTGGGGGAAGAAAGGAATAACCCCTTTTTATTCTCTCATTTCCCTGTGCTACCTCTACTACTCTTGTTTTAACACTAAGAGAAACCATTGCAATGTTGTCATACTTTTTCATTGGCACAGATTCAGTGTTCTGAAAAGTAACCTCATGCTCTGAATGGCATCTCTATTTGCCAGGAAATCACTTATTTACTCATGAATGGCTACACTCCTTGCTGAAACTGTCAGGTGTTCAAAACACACATGGAACTTTTTTGGGATATGGAGGTTTTGGCTTAGCTGGTGTCTAAACAAAGAGGCAGTAAACACCATCAAAGTGGAAAGGATCTCCTTGAATTAAATAGACATGTTTACAAAAAAGTTTAAAACAAGACCTTAAAGAAAAAAAGGGAGAAACTTACCAAAGATAATTTCTTCTTTACTCTGTCTTGAAAAACAATTCTCAGTAAGTTAAACCAGGCAGTCACAGGGAGCCCTGCCTATGACTGTTTAGGACTCAGAAAAGTTATTTTCTTAAATGAATCCTCCACTTAATCAGGTGTTACTTGCTCCACATAGTTAACAGTGTGGTGGGTTAATGCCATCCTAGGCAGACCTGGTACAGATACCAATTAAACAAGTCCATCACCAAATAATCACTAAATTTTAAGCATTTGTAGTAAGTGATCAAGTACTGTCAAGAAGTAGAAGCAACTGAAAAATGCTTCAGAATAAATATAGGAAAAAGTTCAAGGAAATAAATATTATTCTGTATTTATGAGATGTGCAAGTGCTTTCAAGAACTTCCCTGACATCCTTTCTGACAAAAGTAATGCTCTTACAGACACTGGCTTGTCTTCTGCAGTGCCTGACATGAAAGCCTTCACATACAGAGAAGGATGATGAGTAGGAATGCTGTAGAAGAGGAAATTCTCTGGGATTAATTTCCTAATTGGATGCAATAACTGGTATGGACCAAGCCAGTTCATTTAGATGAAAGCTGGTTTTCTGTTGTCTTTGCCCTGGCAGAGATTAGAATTAGCTGAAACAGAAGGTAGTATTTGAATGTTCATGTTCATATTCTAAAAGTAAGATAATATCATCTGGCTTCTTAAGTGATTTCTTGGTTCCAGCTGGTTTTGTTTTATTTTCCTGAAGGTAGAATTCCCATCTTATGAAAAGGATAGTCAATTAAAATTAATATGCTGGACAAACACATTCCCTGAAATTTAAGTACTAGTAAGTGCAGTACAACTAAAGACCTGAGATAATTAAATAGTAATGACAACAAAAAAACTTATAGGTGTTTTTAGATGTATTTAAACTCTTGAAATTGTGAAAAAAAATGAATCTTTCATCCATTTAATGTGAGCAGATGAATAAAAAATGCTCTACTAGGCAAATTCATAACTTTATCCACAAAATCTTATATCTTTAAATAACATAAAATTTATATGCTGACCTTTCAAAAAGAAACCACTTGAAGGTATTGGAGGTGATAAACTTCATTGTGAATGCTGTAATACGAATCACATTCATATGCTTTGCTATAAAAGAACTGTTTTTGGATGATAATTTTGACCAGCCATAAAAATCACCATGCCCCAACTCCACCTTCTGTGTGTAATACTGAACAATTGTACTGTAAGTCATTATACACAATACTGAGATTTTGACATTTTCAACATGACTGAAAGTGCTTATATGACTAAAATCAACTCATTAAAATACTTCCAATTTGAAATCTTCATGGACAAAAGGAGGAAATGTCTAATACAGATGCACTTAACCCAGTTTAACCTTCATTTTGCTTGTGAGAATAAATCTTTGGGTTTTATCACTGAAAAGAATAAATTTCTGTGTGTGTCATTGCCTTGAATAGGATGGGTAAAAAACCCACTCAAATGAATCCAGCACTCCCAACACTGACCATGCTTTAATCACACTCACAAGCACAGGCAAGAGACAGCCTTAAATTTTCAGAGCACATCCCAGTGGAAACATTAAAGATCTTGCTAGTGGAAATGGGCTATCTAATACCACAATAAATACAAATCTTCCTGGAAAGATCATGATTACCCTGGAAGTGTAACAAATTGAGACACTTGGTTTTGGTTAGGAGAAATTCAGACTCTGCAAGTGTTATCTGCCCAACATTCATTTAATCTCATGCAACACTACTAGATGTATGTTAAACTGAGGTGTACAACCTTTTTTTTTTTTTTTTTTTTTTAACAAAATTTTTAGAG
>VZTB01005219.1:25408-133804 GCA_013397245.1 Thryothorus ludovicianus
AAACAAAATTTTTAGAGGCCCTGTGGCTGAGGGTAGATGAATTAAAATGCAAGGTCAGATATGTAATTAGTAAAACATGTTTGAACAAAAAGAAGGAAATAAAACATAATAGTTAAACTGTTACAGTCCTTCAGTTTTATATTGCTGTTATCAGGTCTAGAAAAATGGCAATCAACTATGATTAATATGTACTTTAAATTTGACCAGTGTCTAATGTGATGCATTACTCCAATTAAATGTTTTCAGTGAATCTTATCTGCAAGAAGACATTTGTAAAAGTGTTGCATTCATATAAATATACATCTCAGACTTTATAATTTCACTTGTGCGCAAACAAATAAATCATTGTTTGAGAGTAGAATATGGGATTTTTTTTATCCAAACCATTCATTTTTTCCTACTAGAGTAAACAAGTTCTGGAATAATCTTCCATATGTCAGATGAAAATGGACTTGTAGGAAAGAAATTTTTACTCTGATGAAATAAAAGAAGGCTGTGTTTACTAGATGTTATTTGGGAATTTAAAAGAATGAGTCAACTGAAGAAATCCAGGAAATACTGTTCTGGTTGTAAAATTCCCAAATTTCTAATAGTTGGCCGATCATTCTGAGACATTTTGTTCAAAGTGTGGATCTTACACTGGATTGATACCACCACCAGTTACATTCATTAGTATTACCAATACTAGTGTGTTCTTGGTAAGTTCTAATGCTTTAATGTCTTTTGGATACAGCTTAAAATCAGTTTACTTTGTGTTGCCTTTATATTCATTAAGGATTCAAATTATTCATGCAGAGACTCAGTAAGTGTATGCTATAATTGACAAAATCTCGACATCAAAACCTATGGCTGGTCACCTGAGACTCTCTTTGCACACAGCAGAGCTAGTTAGCAGAGATGTATTTCATCACATCTTAAAATAAATGTCAAAAATAGGTCAAGTGTATCACACCCTGGAAGTCCTTATTTCTGTCCACTGACATTTGCAAACTCAGCTCTTGATGTCTGCTGCAGAAATCTGAGCACAAGTGTTTACACTTTCATTGTCAGATATGATTAGGAACTTGCAAATGGCACTGAAATGATCAGAAAAACATTCCTGAGGCCTCTACTCCAAATAAGTCCATCTATTGGAGACATGTATTTATTTCACAATGAGAATTTTTAAAAAAACAAAACAGTTTGGAGCCATGATAATTTTATTTTCTCTGACTTTGGGATTCCAGTGGCACACGCAGGGGCACAGGTTTGTGTGTGCTGATTGCAAAGTTCATGAGAAGGCAAGGCAGCCTGGATGACAGCTAATGAGCACCAAGTTCACACTTGGTCACTAGCACAGGCTGGACTCAGCAATGAAAGAAACGTTACATGACAGCAAATATTCTGCCTGATATGAAAAATCATGAAAGAAAGCAAGCAAGCAATAGCAGGACTCAAAAAGGATAGAACTCCTTAAAGTACTAAAAAAACCCTGATATTTAGAGCAGTTAAGCTGAAGACAAAGAGTTTTGATTAGAGAGGGTAAAGAAACTAATTGCTGCAGCAAAGAACACAATAGGATGACAGAAGATACAATCACAAGGAGGGCCAAGTGGTTCTTTCTGTGTCTTTTGGAGTTGCTGTTAATTGACAGTTCTTGGATTCAAACCAAAAGTCTTGCAATATTTGATACAGAGATAACTTGGAGGGAGTTTCATGAGTGTATCTTATCTCACTTCATGAAAACAGTGTGTATTTTTAACTGATAATAAGTTAATTTCTGTAGACTAGGAAAGAAAGGTGTGGAAAAATGACTGATTTCCAAGCGTGATAAGAAAATAAGGTAGTGTTTGGTACAGAAGGTGTGTCTGACAGCAAGCTTTAATTTATATGCCAAAAGCCTTGGAAAATCTGGGGTGGGGGAAATAAATCTTAACAAAAATAGAACAACCATCATTGTGAGGTAAAATTTACCTGCATTAAGGAGGCAATACATATCATGCCTTGTTTTGAGCTAAGTCTCTGGATGTATGGAGATTAGATCCAGCAGCAATTAAACCATTGCCTCTGGAACACTGCACATTTTCAGATGTGTAACACAGAGTAACAAAAAGAATTTATTTATTCAACTACATGAGAAAGAAAAAAGAAAAAAGAAAAAAGAAAAGAAAGAGAAAGAAAGAAAAGAAAGAGAAAAAGAAAGAAAGAAAGAAAGAAAGAAAGAAAGAAAGAAAGAAAGAAAGAAAGAAAGAGAAACAAAGAAACAAAGAAAAAGAAAGAAAGAAATAGATGTATGTTGTTTATCTAATATTCAAAATCACAGTAGTAGTATGTGGAATACAAGGCTCAATTATCATTGTTTAACTCATTATTGCCTGTAACTGTTTTCTGGAAATAATGGATACTTTTAGCCCACTAGCAGTTTTGAGGTTATAAATTATTTGTGAGATTTTTAAACTGATTTGTATTGCCTCACATGTGGAAAAGGATGAACTCAAATATGTAGGCATATAAGCTCAAATATGGATGTGCAATAACTTTGCTAAATCCTAATTAAGTTGTGTACTCAAGTTACTGAGCACTCAGTCACTTAGAAGCACGCAGTATTTTCATGTCTATGGAAAAAATAACCTTGATTTCACCCAGAAACAAATTTGTAAACAGTCTAGGACAACTTTCCCATTCCAAATCAACATGATTTTTAAAGATGACAAAAAAGGAAATCTGCATTCATAAAAGGTAGACAGGCCGGTTTCCGACAAGTTATATTTTACTGAAGGAACAGATTTAATCAGGTCAGAATCACAGACTTCCAAAGTATGACATGGATCAGAAATTTGCAGCGTTTATTTCTGGGTTTTCTTTGTTTGGTTTGGGGTTTTTTTCCTCCTTATTTATAAAATCTGATGTGAAACAGGTCTTGAAGTTTCATTAAAACTAATTCTGGTGCACTTCTTTTTCAAGAAAGACTGTCCTTGAAGACAAGAAAACCATAAAAGATCATGAAAAAGTGATTAAATGCAGACCATTCTGGAAAACTGAGGTTTAGGGTCACTGGACTCCTCACTGTAATTCTAAAAGTTTAGCCCAGCTAAAGCTCTGAGACTTCACTGAATCAGGAATTACAGTCTAGTGGATGAATCACCCTTCCAAGGGAGACCATGGAAGCTGTGGCTTAACTGTTTTTCCACAGGGATGGAGAGTTTAGGGAAAAATCCACTTAACCCTTTCTTGGAGTTAGCAAAATGGTCATTGAACTGGAAATGCTTCAAAACAATCTAAGATCAATAAACCACTCCTGAATTAATGCTATTAATTAAATTTTCCAACAAGTTTTAAAGAAAAACATGAAATATTTCCATTTCTGAGTCTTTCAAATGATAGTAACTGAAAGGAAAACACATTTACAAATTTCTTTCCAATGTAAATTAACCAGGTTTTGTGTACACACAAGGGCCCATTTAGAATGAGAAATGAGAAGGAGTTTTGATTGCTCAACAGCCAACAGACTTATCTGCTCCCAGCAGGGTCTCCTAGGTGTTGAAACACTACTCCTGTGTTTAAATGGAAAGCAAAAAGTGATCTGTTTAAAGAAAATTCTGGTGTTGGTGTTGGGTTCTCATGAAAGGTGGGACTTTTTAAGGAAACATGCCAACTTCCTATATGCAATTACCAGCATGCTATGTTTTTTCCTTTGAATCTACAGTTAAATATGAGCCTGCTTGGCCACCTATAGAAGAATCATTAAAAGATGCAATCTGTTCATGTTACAGTAACCTGCAGCGAAAATTTCATAATTGAGAACTGTGGAGGCGTTGAATCCATAGTTGAAACATTAATATCCTTAAAGCACATAAACAACTTCAGTGTCAAGGACTCTTTTCCCACAAAGTTTCATTATGCTATTAAAATTCACACCTGAGCCTGCAGGGTAGGGTTGTTAACAGCTGACTTGGAATAAGGTATACACTAGATAGGGTTTATTCTATTAAACAGACTTGTCAGAATGGCTTCACTTTGTATTCTTTCCATAGAACTTAATGTATGAAATCAATGTCTTAAATTTACACAGTAAATGAAACTTGATTCTTTGTGTTTTAAACATAGATTTGTGCACAAATAATTGAGGGTATGGCTGTATTTTTCATGATGCAATGACATTTTGCATAGTTACCAGCCACTAATGAGGTTTTAAGAAACTGCATTTTTAAAAGTCAGACTATGTGTGCTCATGGAATATATCTGGCAGACTCAGAGAAAGCCTGTCACACTAAACAAGTTATTTTTCTCTGAGTTATCTGATAAGTGGCCTGTATCCATGCAGAGCTCTAATGTAAATCTTTAAAAAATGTAAGAAAGCCTCAATATGATCACAATATGGTCCTGGGTTTTTTGTAAAGCCAACAACTCTTCCAGCCAACTTAATATTCCAGCCCTGGGAGAGACTCCTCCCTGTGTTTTGGGAGCTCTACAAGTTGTTTCTGAAATTCCAATATAATTACTAGCTTTATACTAGAAATCCCATGGAAGAGGCCTGATTGGAATGTATGCATTTTCGAAAAATACATCATTTTTTTAAAGGCTTCTTTTTGTAGCTCTGTTTAATGGAACTGATTCCAACCTCAGCCTTACTAGAACAGAAATACTTTCCTTTCCAACATGTCAAAATACGGTCACTTGCTCAGCTTCAGAAAGCCTGTATTCATATTCCTTTATATCCATATTTACATCCGCAGGGCTATCCCTTTAACTTTCAAAGCATTCCTTAAAATTATTCCCTGGGCTGCTTACAAATAAGCAAGCTAACATCAAGATAAGACCTCTGATCATTATTAGTGATCACCACATAGACCAATATTATTTAATTTCCTTAAAAGCCTTTGGCTGCCTATGCATAACAGTTTCACCTCCACATTTATTTTTCAGCCTTTGGTCATATGAGTTGAAGGTCTAGTAGGCCTCTTCTCTTCATACAAGGTAGACACTGGCATTTTGTAAAAACAGACTTGGCGTGGCATCTAGATCAAGATTAATGAACTTACAAGAAAGACATTTTCATGTGCTGTATTTAATATCCTTTCTTAGTTATTAACAATGTAGTCAACATCATCAATAGGATTTGAGGCCATACAATTCACTTTTAAAGAGACAAAATAAATTTAGCTCAGTATCTCAGATTTAGGCATCTAAAGCCATTTGAGATGCTTGAGAGTATCAAGTATAGAGACAAAACTGACAGATCAGACATGCTACCAGTGATGATCTGAAGCAGCACTTCAGGTCATTTCAAATTGCACTGCAGGACTAAATTGCATCCTTAGTCTGAATTCCACATTTTGCATGTAGAAGGTCATCTAGATTATGTAAATTTCTTCTGCCATTAATAAGAAGAGAAAAAGTATCTGTGGCAAAAAAAAACCCTGGGAAATTCATCTGAGTGCTGAGCTACGTGGAACCCATCAATTATCTCTATTCAGATATCTATCCAAAATTATTCGTTTCTGTAGACACCTTCCTGGGATTGTACATTTGTTCATTTGGTCTTCCCCAGTCCAGGAAACTCTCTATTTCTAAACCCGTGCAATTCTTGTGTTTAATGCCTGATGCCAAGACAAAGGGAAAGACAATTCTCAGAACTATTTCCCTCTAAGGCACTCAGTCTGCTGAGTAGATAAAAAGTACCAGCTAGACAAATTGCTTCTATCTTTCCTTCCACAAGAGAACACATTCTGAAAGTCTAGTAAAGAAAAGTTATTCTGATCTAGCTGGTGGCTGAACTGGTTCTGATCTAGTAATTGCTCTTTTAAAATAGACTTTCTAGAGGACTGTAGCCTAAATTTAGCATAGTGAATGTTTTTGTTCAAAGGCCATGCTAGTCAATAATTTCCAATGCTGGAAAATATTATAAAAATTACTAGGAACAGCAGGCTGTCTGTTTTTTCCAAAAGCATTAGAAATTACCAGCTCTGAAATGAGACCCAGGCTCCCGGCTAGCCTGGAAATGGAATAAGAACCACCTATTTCTCCAATACTGTTCTTGAATTAATTCTGGCTTCTGGTTGGAAACATAACTCATTTTCCTTTCACTTTTACATTCTTGGAAGTTTTTTTTATTAAAACTGGGAGGTGACATGACAGGAGAATGCCAACTTTGTGCTGCTTATTTCTTGAGAACAAGAATACCAGTTCTGTGATGCAGACCTCATGGAAAAGTTCTGTAAGTCTGAGGGGAGAGACAGGCTGAAGGAGAGAGGGAGATGGGAAAATAGGAAGAGAAAAAGGGAGATTAGTGAAAGAGGAAGCTGAAAATGGAAAGCTGTAAAGTGGAAACTGAAAAATTTTTGGGTTACTGCTTCCAGGATTTTATTCTGAAAAGGAGGACGTCCTCCTTTTTTGAAAGGAGTGTTTGGGAAAGCAAGTAGAGGCAGAAATGGTGTCTGGCCTAACCTTTCACAGCAGCTTGGCAGAGCTATAGACTATTTTACAATGGAGGTGACACAAGTTTGGAGATAAGCTTGAGCATGGAATAGGGGTGAACTCCAAAAGGCCCAGGTTTTTAAAGAAAAATGAGAGGTTATGTAAGGCATTAAAGAGCATCTGAATTAGAGACCTTAGCTATGCTATTATGATTTGTAGATATACAACTGTTTCACCTTCACTGGGTGATGCTAATTGGAGCGCCTTTGCTATGAGCTGATAATCAATGTTTTCAGAAATGAAGGTGAAAATATTTCAGTGAAAGCTTATCAGATTCATCTTTGTACAAAGAGCAACTGTTATCTACCTTAGAGGCTTTAACTAAATGCTAATATTTGCATAATTGCAGACAAACACATAAAATGAACAGGAAACTTTGATAAATTTTGAAAAAGCTTCTTAAAAGAAAACCAACCCCAAAGCCCATACAAACAGCTGAAAAACCAATCAAAATCCTGTATGGGAAACATTTAATTTTAGTTTATTCCATCCTTGATTAGTTTAAAGGAAAGTATTTTATTATAGAAGCATAGTTTAAAATAAATCTCTATTCAAGTCAGCACTGGAGTAGTTCCTTAATTTCCACTGGCACCTGTGGGACCTAAGCACATGATTCATATTAGACAGATGCTTAAGTGCTTCTCTGAATAGGACTGTGACACAGTGACCCAGCCCCAAAAGTGTATTAATGTATTATATGCAATCTCTATAATACGCCAGTAAACCAGAAAAAGAATGTATGATTGTGCCAAAAACATCTCATGATATGTAGCTTACAGATTGATACATTGTAGGTTTACTACTGTAACTCATTTTTATCACTGCAGCTCAGCTGATTTCCTGACAGAAAAGGTAAACAGGATGGAAGAATCAGAACTCCATGATTCCTCTGTACCTAAAGAGATTTATTCTCAAATAAGCTTAGGAACATTCCTTCTGCATTCTAGACAGCAAGTAGATTGAAGAAAGGCCATGCTATTCCTGGGGCTCTTCAATAGAGACAAATAAAATGATTCCTAAGACACAGACTGTAACTTTGTCAGCATTCAGCAAAAAATCCTCAAATGTGAGAAGCAGAAACTCAGTGGGAAAATAAATTCATTCAGCAACTTCTCAGTTTGCTAGTTTAGAAATACTCTCCCACATGACAGTTAGGATAGGAAACATTTTAAGATTATTTCTTTATTTTTATCATTTTATTTTGTAGGTGCTTCCAATTTTGTAATTAAGTATCTTACTCTTTTGCTTAGCTGGAATTCAATTCATCTTCCTATTTAGTCCAGAACTCAAAGTGATTAGATAAATCTGAGGACCTACATAACACATGTTCAAGCAAAAAACCCAAATAAATCAGTGTTAAAAGTAAGTTCATTGCGGGGTCTATATTTTGAGAGGAATTAGGGGGTTGAAAGCAATGGTGTGCACTTGCTAAATTCCAGTGCTTGGACCAAGGTCTGAAGAAAAGAGGAATTGCTCTTAGATGCCAATAGGCAATTCATGACTTAGAACTACACTGTCCCAGGAAAATAAACCCTGAACTGCTTATTGCCTTGAAAAGTGCTGCAGCTGGAAAACTAGGATGCAAAAAACCCAGACAACTGGAGCTGGATTAGTGACAATCTGTAGGTGAAGATGTGCAGGAGATGAATTCAACAAGGTGAAGTCCATTCTGTGATGCAGGGTCTCTTGATGCCAGATTCCCAGGAATGGCAACATGTGCACTGAGGAACAAAAATACTTCAACTGTGAATCTCCAAAGTTTAGTGTTGAAAGGGATTTAAACAAGGTTTAAATTACTGTGTTTAAACTGATTAGTATCAATCTCTGTGGAGACCAGGAGGCCCAAGGAAACAGAGTGCACTGCAGTCCCTTGGAGAGGCAAACCCTAGGCTAAAGGATTCTCCTCAGTGAGGGGAATAAAATTGAACTTTTCCCAAAAAGCTTTTCTGTTTATGCAAACGTACCCCAGTTCTCCCTCCCTGGTTGGCCCGTTGGCCTCTCCACCCCTTTTCTCCTTATATGTACATTCTCTAGAATGTTCTCCCTTCCCTGCATTCCCATTGGTCCCATTTTGCTGCAGTGCCCCACCCCCTGCTTCCCTATTGGCTGTAATCCTCTGCCCCACCTTTGTCCCGCCCCTGAGCTCTCAGCCCATTGGTCCCTGGTGCTCTGCTCCGCCCTCCCTCATCTCTGGACCTCAAGCCTGGACTCTCCATGATTCCCTGGACTCCTTCACCTGAGCCTGGTATAAACCTGCTCCGTGGAACTCTGTACTAAGACCCTTCCCACTTCTTTGCTGTCAGGAACTTTACAGGAGCAGTCTGGCCTGTGTGCAGTGTGTGTGTGCCTGTGCCTCCAGGTGGCTTCCCCAGGGAGATGCTTCTGGAAGGTCGCGGCACCGCTGCCTCTCACCCCACCACCAACTGGCCAGTGGTCTGCGACAACAGTTCCTGAATGGAACCTGAATTTTTGGTACAACGACTGAATTGTAATCTGATGAAAAATATACATGACTGTTTCCCATGCTGCTGCCAAATAGTCACTAGTCACATAGCATTCATATTTGCTACTTTTTCTAAAGGGACTACAACACCTATTTGGTCTGACCTTACTGATTTTTCTATTCTTTTTCATGGAAAGTGATTGTATTTTGTATATTGCTAAGATGGGGCTGCAGGTAAACTTTCTAAATCCTCTTATCTTCATTGAAATTTCCCCAAAGAAATGGGGAAAGTGAGCTTGAGTCCCACCTTACTCAATCCAGTCCAAGAGACTTGGGTTTGGTGGTGATTACTTTCTCTCAAAGAATTTACAAAGAAGACAACTACTTTGAATTCCTGAGTTGATACAGATCTGAAAACATCACCCACCTCTCTCTTTTTTATTTTCAAAAGAATGAACAGAATTGCACACAACCATTTAATTGAGTTTAAAGTGCAATGTGTTAAAAAATTTCTCACCAAAGGCTTATTGGGAAAAACCTGTTCTGTCATTCAAGCATGTCCCAATCCACAGTAAGTATGCTTGTTCTGTTTTCACATAGAAGTCTACATTGGAAATATTAAAATAGAATGTAAGAATTCTCTAAAAAAACTTGCTACTTTGCTCTACTTTGATTGCAGTTGTATTTGAGTGTCTAAAGTATCACTGCTGTGTTGTTTTATGAATCAAAGTGTATTTTTATTTTTAGATGTTCTTTCAGCCACTGATGGAATTTCTAATCAACAGGAGCAATTGCATTCTTCTTTACCTTTTATAAATTGTAAAAAATCTCCTATTGAGTAGGCACAGAGCAAAATTTTCCATATTGCAGGAGAAGTAGCTTGCAAATATCTGTGATATCTAATGTTCAATGTAATTTAAGGTTCTCTCGTATAATGAAGGATAGAAGATGCTTTGCATAAAAAAAAGGCAAGTCATAGCCATTTTGTCAGTGTATTTACTTGTAAGTTTCTGAAAGCAGGAGCAAATTGCTCCTTTCTTACTTCATTTGATCTAGCTTTGTCTTTCTTTATAAGCCAGACTAAATATCAAGTATATAAAAACCACTTGGAAGTGGAAAAAACAAGAAAATACCACAATGCATTTCTTGACTAGGATTCTTCTCCCAAAGCAGAACTCTTTTGGAATATGGTGTTGGCACTCCAAGCCTGTATTCAGGCAGGGACCAAGAGCTTGGTGATAAGGCACTTCCTCTAACCCAGACTTTTTCTCTTCCAATCTGTCAGATGCTGTTTGTCCATTTCCCTGCGTCATTGTGAGTCTTAATCTCTCAGAACAATGCTCGTATAATCATCAGTGGAGAAAGGTTAAGGGTCTTAATGTGCCCCAAGAACTGTAGAAGCCTCAGAGAAGAGGTTCAGTGACTGAACATTATTATCTTAAAGGCTAAAGATTTTTTTTTCTTCTTAATGTATACAACTAAATGTGCTTTTACTGTAATGAGCAAAAGTGACTATAAAGGTCACTGATAATACTCTGTATTTATAGAACTGTTTAAAAATATTTCTATTTCTTCTAATCATTGTGGAGGTGTTTTACAATCCTTTCCTTTCATCAGGTTGGCCAATGGCACTATTTCTTCTACAAATTGTTTGGAACATGGGTAGAACTTGGAACAACAGTCAGGAATTTCGATGTACCTGTTTAGGCAGTTATATATTCTTTGGAGTTATTAAAACCTTTATCTACTCAGAGACTTTAGTGAGACTTTTCACAGTTCGATATATAGAAATCAACTGATTTAGATAAAAAAATCTCTGAGATTGAGCAGTTTCAAGAATTTACTGTCTTCTGTCTAATTATCAAAGCAGTCATCTCCTACCTAGCTGATATTTCAGGTTCTGAGTTTAGCAGCATTGACATTTCACACTCTCTTTGTGTTCCTGTTTTAAAACAATGAAAATCAGAAGGCCCACTGCTGCTTAAGCAGACATTTTAATGGGTCGTGAAGCTTTTTTCTCTGAAGTGCCAATTTTGATTCAACAATGCACACTCTAAATTAAATAGTTCCAGGAAAAGGATTTGTGCAGTCAACTTGGCTTCAAATTGACATAAATTGGCCTAGCAGACTGAGTAAGTCCTCAGGAGGATGGTGTTAAGATACTAGAGATACTCTACCATTGACATCTGAAGTACTTCCAGAAATCACTCATACATTCCTGTTTCACCATAGGCACATCTGAGGTAGAGAAGGGCTCAAGTCTGAATCATGTGGTTGTGCAGGCCTGAAAAGCTTTTGTTATACATTGTGTATAAAAGGGATATTTCAGGCTCTGGGATGCCCATTTGGCACTTCTTCAAGAATGTGAAAAGCAGGCTTAAGTGAAAAATTCAATGTTCTGACATAGCTGATTTTTCCGAATAATAAGAGACAAAAAACTTCTTTTCTGAAAGCAAAACTTTTATCCAATAAAATAATTCTAAAAGAAACAAAATATCTTTTTTTTTCTTTTCCCCCCACATGATGTGATCAAGTACATTTGTCATGGGTAATTTGTAAAGTGCATGCTTTTAACACTGTGTTGGTCACAAGATTGTACATTGCAAAGGCCCGGTAAAAGCTCAGGAAAAGCTTGGAAAACAGATCCTTGCTCATTGTAACTAGAGCATGGAACAGACTGATATCTGAGTAGTGAGCTAACAAATGACCCATTACAGAGGTTATTTAAATGTTTGGAATAAAAATGGTAATGCTTCTTTAGGTACTTGCAATGGCAGCACAAGAGTTTGGATTCTCTGTTGTAACAACAAAATGCTACACGATTTAGTGAGAAGAGCCTGAACTATTAAACTCTACAAAGGTCACATTAATTGAAATCTATGTGTAAGCCATTTAACTGGAACTTGTTTTTTTTTAATCTGGAAGTTGATTTTTTCTCTTTTGTGGTTAGAGTCTATCATTGAAATGTTTACACAATAGCATTGATACAATTTCTCATTTATGAGCGAGTGTATAACCTACTTTTTGCATATCATGATGGTTATCACAGTTCTGTATTTTTGTTTAGCTTAGTATTCTTAAATATTAAGCACAGGTAACATTGTCACTAGCAGCAGAATATTGTGTCCATGCACCACCCTAAGGGTATGGATCTGCACCACAATTCACCCACAGTAAAATCAGTACTTTAGTGTGCTGTGCCTTATTTTTTTAAAACGAATAGTGTTTTTAGGGAATATCAAATGTGAAGAACTTTCTTTAGAGCAGAGAGACCCCTGAATTCCAATCTGGAGGTGAGAAGGTTCACCTTGTTCACCTCACATACGTTGTGGGACTTTATAGGTATTGTAGTCCAGACTCCCTCTGTGCAGTGACAGGTCCAGAAGATGACTCAGGTCACCCATTGCAATATCATCCATTGGGTACAGTTTCTTACATATAAAGGGAGTTTAGGCTGACTACTTCTAATACAAATGTCAGACTACAGCTGGTAGTGTGTATGTGTATAGGGCTGCTCATAAACATGCCTGTAAACTGAATAATGCTGCAAGTGTCTTTAAAACATAAAGGAAGACATTTTTAATGATGGTTCTCTGAGTGTGGAGGCTCTGGAGAACTTCAAGTGATTAACTTTGTTATGAAATATTTTCTTCTCACAGAGAAATGTGTAGGGTTAATGAATATTGACACCTGAAAGTCTTGGACATCTAAGCGTTGGAAACACATCATCTTACCCTGCATCCCTAGAGTCAGCTAGAGTCAACCACTGCCCCTTATCAGTCACTGGTTAAGCAGTTCCACTGTCTAGGACTTGTTTTCCTTAAATTAAGATTGTTTCATATGGTCCTCAGAAATCTAGCACAGCAAGCCAAGCTAATAGCTTTGTGCTTCATTTGCCTGAAACAATTATTCTGTTCTTTTCACTTGGAGAATTTTTTTCTCTCAGTGGTGATGACTAGAGTTTGGCTGACTTTTTTCTGTCTGGTCACTCTAAAGTTTTGTTATCTGGTACATGGATAAAACTCCATACAGTCCAACCTAAGGTAAACAAAACAAAATGAAACTTTAGAAAAATGGAAACAAACAAATGGGAATTGGAGAAATGTTGCATGGGATGTACAGCATCTGCAGACTTGTTATGATGAACATTTCAGATAAAGAGCTGAGAACTTTAGCCAATTTCTTTTCCTCTCATCTATAATTTCATGTTCATTTTTGTATCATGGACATAAACACATGTGCTGCAAAAACGCATAGAAAATTATTTCTATAAAGCTGAAATTGTTGTGGTAAACAACACTTTTACTTCATGTAAGTAGAAAAATTCAGAGCAGTTTTACAGTACCATAACTAGAAAGAGTTTTTTAGCAGAAAACTTTGCTTTCTAACTAGAATGTGTAAGGGAATAAGAGAGGAAGCTTCAGTATAGCAAATTATATTCATAGCAAACATCTGGCTCTACAGTAGGTTTATAGCTAATATTAGAATAATTTATACTTAATTCACATTCTCTCCTGTAATTAGATAAAGTGATTTCAAACCATTCTGGTTTGTAGCCATTTAGCACTGTTAAATCCTGAGCAAAGGTTTGTGTTTTCAGATCTCTCTTTCCACTGGTGATGACCCCTTCAGGGTAACTCTTGAGCCAGTGTTTTTCATCACATTAGAGACAAGTAGCACAATATTCTCTTTCATTCCTTTCCAGATTGTTCTGTTAGGCTTAATTCCCAACAGAAATGTGTATGAGGTCCACCACCTATCAATGATCACAGTGTTTGCCATTTTTTATGGGCGATCTGTCAGCTGTCATCTGCCACATTTTACCATCATTCATTTTTAATTAGAATGTTGAATGATTATCTTGATATTATCCTTTTACTTTAGCACCTTAAAGATCATTACTTGTGTTAAGTATTACTTGTATTAAGCTGAAAAATTAGAGAAGAAAATATATACAAGAACAAGAAGGAATTATTTTAAAGGGAATAATAGATAGGTTTTCTGAATAGAAATCACAGAAGTTTTCTTACTGTTATTTCCATGACCTAAATCAGGATAGTGTTGTGTCATACAACCTCAAATAAAAAAAATAGTAAAATTTTTACTTTGAATTTAAGAATTGGAAAGAAACAAAAACTGTTAACAGCTAGGTAGTTTACAATTTGTAGGGCTCAGGTCTAAAGCTGAACCCCTAAATTTAGGAGATTATGATGTAAATATTTTCAGGTGAGTGAGAGACATGATTCTCTCTCTCATAGAAGTCAATGGAGACCTAGCACAGGATTTAGTCTTGTTTGATGTCTGGTGGCATTTCAGATTCCTTGTGGCAGCTGCTTGGCCTCCCCCTCCCAATTGAGAAGGACGTAGCTCCCCTCTAAGACTTCTCCCAGTCCGGTGAAAGTCCCTCACTCCCTACTAGAGCATTTCATTTATATAGTTTATATTTAGATAAAGTAACTGAATACAGTAAACCCTTGCGATCACAGCTGGCCAAAAGCCAGGTTGCCTAATCTAATATAATCTAATCCCATTTGAAATATTTAATAGAATCTCAGCCAGGCTCCAGTTGTCGCTGTCATACATCTTCCCATTATTCTGTATCATCTGAAAAGCCGAATGTCTTGTGTGGCATGAGATGCATTTACATCATGCAAATGAATAATGCCATAGATCTCTGCTCTCAGAGGAGCTGAATGGCTTTTCCACTTGCTGTAAATGGTATTATATAGAAATCTCTGTTGATAATTATGAGCACTTAGACACCTACTGAATATATAAAAGTCTGCATATATATTCCTAAATTTAGACACATTTCATGCAACCAAAATCTGCACTACATTAATTTTATTTATGCTAGTCTTTTGATAGTTCTGAATAGCCCTGCAGAGGGCCAGGTTTCCCACCAACCCTTGCTCAAACACACGGATCCAGGAGAACAGCTGGAAGTGCATCTGTGTAAATCAGCAGTGGACGGCAGTAGCTGGTAGCACTCCACACTAACACCCTCGAGGCCAGCTGACCTGTGGTTTTGGCTTTGTGCTCCACAGTCAAAAAATATCCCTGAAGGTGCTCTCTCCAGAAGTGCTGTATTTTGCTGCCTAAAGACTTGGTTAGACAGCAGTTCCAGATGGAATGCTGTCCAGGCCATGATGGGAGGCTGGTCTTAGTCTGATGGAAGTAATAGCAGGTGTGGAGAGATCCCTTTGGAAACAAAATGGGCCAGCACAATTTGTGTGTTAATGCAACATGTGTTCTTAGTTTCATTTGCATGAAACCTTTTCTGTTCATGTGCATTTATGCAATGGAAGAGAAAAGCTAACATTACGTAAAAGAACACAATGCAACTTTTGGAAAGCAAAGTGTGTATTTGGAAGACAACTGTTCACATCAAGGCTCAGCTGGATTTTTTTTTTAATACCAAGGCAACTCAGTAAAACCAATGAACAGTCTTGTTGTTGTAACTGGACAAGATTTATCCCTTGCTGTCTCATTTTTACAGCTGCATGGGGTGCTTATAAGGGTCAGGATTCTGTTCTCTTTTTTTACCCCATTCCCCAAAATCTCAGCTTTGAATCAGCAAGGTCACTGAATCCTTGGGGGGAAAAATACAAAAATTGGCAAAGAATTTGTTCTTGCTCCTCTGCTTTTTTTATATTTACAAACTACAAGCTTTTCTTTGAGCAGCATGAGCACAGTGTATTTACTTTCTGACACTGAGGGGTTTTTGGAAATGCCTGATGTGATTTGAGTTTACTCTGTGACTCTTTCTGTCTGCCTTGAAATAGTACTTGATATTTCCAGTGTATATACTTCTAGTGTTCAAAAACTGAATGGTAATAAAAACAAACAAAAACCTGAAAAAACCTACAAGTCAACAGTAGAACACATTCAGAGAGAAGGAAAACAAAGCAACAGAGGAACTCTCTGTTGGAATCTAATGGTGAAGATGAGAACTACATTAACAACTCTGAGGAGAATCCTTGAATCTTGTTCAATTTGGATTTTTCTTGGGAATGTTTGGGAACGTTTCTGTTGAAGTTAGCTTGTTGCAACCTGGAAGAAATTACAGCTTTAATAATATTCATCTGTGAAAATCTGAACAAACTAATTATGTTTAGGCATGCCTGGGCTGAGGTGTTACCCTAATTTAAGGCAACATTTAGTGGCTTAGCAGTGCAATAGTCACAAACCATAAGGAAACATAGAGGAGACTATTAAGTCTCCTCCTAGCAGGAAGGACTGTGTGTGGTCCTTCATCCTACATGTACTCTCAGTAAAATGCAGAAATCACTGGAAAATAAAGATGATTAGTGGAGCAAGAGAACTCAACACAGTGAATGGCAGCTCACATTTCTGGGTCAGCCAGAACTTAGATGTGTCCTTACTAAATTTCATGATTTGTCAAAGCCTTGGAAGTTGTAAATTGTGAATGGAGCATTAATACAGAGTGTCTGGGAAGCAGCCAGTTGCCCATGCAGTTGCTTCCCAAGAAATTAAAGAAGACTTTAAATGTTTTCGGAAGTACTTTGGGCAAAGAATAACTTCTGATTGTATATAATGCTATTTTTTATTGCTGTGCATTTCTAAGTCCACATTCAAAAAAATGGTGTATTTGTGTCCTTGATTGCAGGAGCATCTAGACAGTTCACTATAATTTTACCAAGATACTTATTGGGAGATAAAATTCGTTCTTACTTGTAATCCTAGAAACCTAACCTGGCCTATAAAACTGTCTAGCTGAAGGATTACACATATATAACTTTATTTACTCTTTTCAACTCTACCTGGCAAACATTTCACAACTGCACACTGTGTTTCAGTGGAAAGTAATCATTGTACTGCCAATGGCTTAGAAGAGGGTCTCCATCCTCAGCTGTAAATTTACCAATCTTCAGTGAGCAAGACTGATTAATCCCAGATGAGTATGTGATTCTCAAAAGCTGTGGTCATAGCATTGCAGATCTGGGATGGAAAACTAGGGGTCACATTTCTGTTTAGAGTGGCACATTCACATCTCCGCTTGTCTTGTGTTTTGCATACTTTAAAATCAACAACTGACTTACCTAAGCTGGAAGAAATAAAGCAAAACAAAACAATACCCCACAAAACACTCTTGTGAAATGAGGAAGATTAGAAACATGCCAGTATGGCCTTTATATCTGTCATATCTTGCTGACTATTTTGCATTCCTATGCTATTGCAGCAATTTCTAAGTATGAAACTTTCTTTTCAGTGGTGTGTGTGGTGGGAAGTTATAAATTAGACCTATAGACAAATACAAATCTGAGGCAGAATGTTACTCTGAATTATTCACAGCAAAAGAAGGAGCTGTCTTTACCAGAGCTGTCAGTGACTCTGCTATCCCACCCAAAATAATAGATAATCATCTGTAGGAAAAAAGTCCATGCTGGCCACCAGCGGATGTAGCATTAATAGCTCTTTTTTGCTTCCATATTTTAAAAAAATCTTTCAACATAAGCATGATTTAGTGGGTATCTGGGGACTTCACTGAAATATGGCCATTTCACTCGCATTGTCATAAAAACACGTACATCTGAGTATGATCTTTTTTCAACTCGTAGAAGGAAAGTGGCTTAAGGAGCAAAATTCTGTCTTAAGGAGTTAAACCTCTGATCACATACTTTGTTTCCACTCTGTGTGACACTTTAATCTGCTTTTTCAGTTTTCCTCTCATTTGAAAATTCTCTTGCGAGTGAGGAGATGGTGCTCTGGTGATTAAACACAGATTTTAGTGGCTTGCTTTATTAACAATGTCTCTGTTTCTGCCAAATGTTGTTGTTGCTTCAGGATTCTTTGGTGTGTACCAAGAGCTGGCACATCTTCCTGCATTTGTTCTGGCACTTTTCAGTCCCCACAGTGCAGCAGCACAGGCACTAGAGGAGTAATCCAGCAAAACGCCCCAGGGACAGAAATGCCAACCAGCCAAAGCCTGACTTGAGTAATGGGGCCAGCACACTTGAACTGTCCTGGAAAATAGGAACTGGAGTAATGGAATTGAATTTTATAAAAGATGCTATTAAAGAAAAAAAAAAAAAAGGAAAAAAGAAAAAGAAAAAAAAGGTTTGAATGGAGCTCAGTTTTAAAGCCAATGTGAGCCTGTGCAAGGAGCAGTGCATAGCTGCTCCCAAGGCAGGGCAGGAATCAAACTGGTCCAGATTTTCCCTGAGAGCATGAAAATGATTGATGCCATCTTTCTTACAGGCATCACTTGCTTTCTGCTTAGTTCTGGCTAGCAGAGATGAGAGCTGCCTGCCATCCATTCCCACCCACCTGGTGATGAGGGAGGCAAAAACCTTCCCTCATCACAAAGCTTGAACATCTTCCAGAAATGCAGTTGTCCTCATGAGAGACATTGGTCTGTGTCCTCCTGCAGGAGAGCTGGAGTGGTCTGTGCCCATCAAATGTGAGGCAGGAGCACACAGAGGCTTGGAAATGCAACAACTTCGTGACCAAGAATCCAAAATTGCACTAAACACTCCAGGGCAGCAGTGTGGGAACACATGAGGAACACCAGGCTGTGACTTGAAGCCGTAGTTTTCCATATGGAACCTGAAGTCTGTGCTGTGATCTGCAGTGTAATGGGGACATCTCCAGCCTGCAAGGAACCTCAGCCCAGAGATGTCCCTGCCACAGGAAGGAAACACCTGGGTGCACTGAAAGCAGCTTTGTTAGGCCAGCTTGGCCTCATTCTCCTGGAGAGACCAAAAACGTTCCAGCTGTGCTCCCACCCTAATCCTGGACTTGCAGAGAAGTTGCAATGAGGTCCATTTACCCTGCCTGCAATATGGGAATTATGGTTCGTTTAAAGTGCTCTGCAATCTGCAGCTATCTGTGAGCTACTGATTTCTTTGTTCCCTGCTCAAAAGAGCTCTTGCTTTTAAGCTCCTGCATTTAAGAATAAAACTTGATTTCTCAGATCAGAAAATAATTTTTTTGCTCTATCCCAAATAAAGTTACTTAAAATTATTATAATATTAATTTGCATTTATTCAAACATGTGAATCATCTTATTATATAATTTAAAATGCTTTTCCAGAAACTTTTAAAAGAAATATAATTTATCCAAAGAGTCACTTTTTAATGCAGTATTTCTATAAAAAAGTAATTTATTTCCTTAGATAGGACAGGTAATATTTTCTTTCTTGCATCCCACTGACATTTTGACACTCCTCTGCTTCCCTCTGTTCTTGGATAACAGAAAACAACACTTAAGAAATTACAGGGGATTTATTTACAGTGAGACATTCATCAGTGAGGTGGCAATAGCCACTCTGGTATTCATTGCAATCTTATGAGCTTAAATAAATTCCCAAACAGCTGTGATGCCTGCTCTCTCCAGCTGCCCTGCCCATGACTATTTTAAAAATCATTAATAGTACTCATGTAACAGAAGACTGTTACAATCTCCATGCAATGTAAAGATTGCCTGTCTAAACTAGCAATTTTCCATTACAATTCAAAATTGTTATTAATAGCAGGGATTTGCATATTTTAAAATATCATTTTATACTTAATTTGTCTTCTAATGACTCCAAACATGCAGTGCTTCAGTAATGACCCTTTCGACTGTGTTCTGCTTTCTTTTTTAATTAATCCTGACAGCTTTCTCACTGTAAGAAATCATTGATTTCATAGTAATATTGCATAGATTTCAGTCACAGTCTTGAATCTTCATTTAGTTGTCATGACTGCAGCTGAACACTCTCCAAACGTTTAAGCCCTCCTGCTACCTCAACACCTTTTCAGAAAAGCCATCTCCCAGTGCCCACCAGGAATTAACCATCAAAGCAAAGGCAGTTACCATGGTCTGGGGAATCACTGAAGCATCAATCAGGAAGCCTTTTTTCTCCTTTATTTGCTTGTTACCTAGGAAGAAACCCCACTGTTTTTATGTTATTGATTCTTCCTTGATTGTTATCTCGATAAGTAGATTAAACATTAGCACTCTGTAGGGTCAGGCCACTCCTGCTGCTCATAATTTCCAGTTCTATTACAAAGATACTGTCAGTTTGCCTCAAACTCACTAACACATGTGTTCCACTTTAAAACTGAAATCATCTCATACAGATGCAAATGGCCTTGTTGCCTCCCCAGGGATTGTGTGAATTGGCATCCCCCACCATAACCTCCCCAGCTTGTGTGTTCCCTCAGAGCAGCCACTTAAATTCCACCTTACACCTGCAATATTGTTCCCTTTAGGAAGAACTGCTTTCACTCCACAGGGATATATCAGAATATAGTGGTGGAAGCCAGAGAAGTCTTCGAAAAAAGACTTATTATATTTGGATTTGAATAATAAGGGCTTCTCTGCAAGACTGGAGATTACCAAAAGTCCACTTAACCAAAATCTCTTTAGCATTCAAATAATCATTTAGACAGGAACTCAGCCACCTAAAGAAACTCCTTTCCACTTCATCATCATTCTGGGAATCAAGCCCTGAGACTTTTCCAGCAGTCTACTGGTATAAGACTGGTGTAAGAGGAAAATCGGACTCAGAATTTTCAATTTTTTCCAGCTATTAAGTGCCTTTCAGTTAATTTCCTTTTTTTGCTATTAATACTGAAAAATGTCACTTCCTCAACCTTTTTCATTCTCCCCTTTTCCATTTGGGTATTAAAAATAGAAGGGTAAGATTCATGGCAGCATTACAGCAATGAAATCATATTATCACTGCCTTCAGTTTCCCCTTCCTGAGCACCATGCTTCCCTACTGAGTTTTTATATATCTATTTTTTCTGAACATGGAACCTTTTTTTTTTTTTTTCTATTTTTAAACAGAGCAATATTAAATTGGGTCTTTACTTTCAAAATTACTCACTGTGTAGATCTCTTATTCATTAAAGCTCTTTACCAGTTTAACTGACTGCCAGTAAAATTAAGGAAGGATGATTCAGGATTGGGTCATACCTAAGCTTACTATAGTTTAGTTGACTTTCAGCATATTATTTTAAAGATTTTTTAAAATTGCATTTTCACATTATATCTTTGCTGTTGATGATGTGCTGTGGGAGCAGCGCAGGTGTTTGACTTCTGCTTCATTGACACACAAGAACCATTTGCCGCCTCCTCAGGCCAATTATCTCATGCTCTTTCCATTTCAAAACCTACCAACTGAATTCATTTGCAAGGAAATAATCCTACATTAAAGGATGTCCCATGAGTAAAGGCTACTTACTCTGTGTAAAGCAATGAAAAATCACAGTCCTTAAATAATAATGTTGGCATTTCAGCTCTTTAGTTTCAGACTCCCAAGAGGTGTTTCCACCTTTTTGAGGTGGAAATAGTTTCTATTAAGATGTGACAGCATCTTTCCATAGACAGTGTATCTCAGGGAATTTTTGAGAAATTTGGGCCAAACCTCTCTTTTGGTTCCATTGGTATTGGGAGACCCTCTGACTGTCAGTTCTCATGGTTGCTTGGAATCTTTTGTGATAGAGAGTTATATTTTTTATTTTCTTTTTTTTTACTGTAAACCTATCCTGATGGGTTTTGCAGTGTACACTGCCCAGAATTACTGCGCCAATTTAAAATTCTCTGGTGCCATGTGAACAGAATAAACTGTAGCAATGGTATGTGACTCTTTGTTTCTTGCAATTGCATAAATCTGTGTGTATTGATACTGCTGCAGAGGTCTCTGAAAGAGAGAATTTGGGCAGGATATCAATCTCTTATGATCCCGAAATAATGCCATGAGATCTTTAACTTCCACTTGAACAAGCACTAAAGGCAGAGAGATGGAAACTTGGATTAACTTCTTAGCCAAGTGACACCTCTCGCAATGTTTTTGACCCTCACTTTAAAGCTGTCACCGGTTGCCTTGATTTATGGAAACACTATCCTTTTAAATCCTCCTCCCTCTTATCTCTGCAGGCAGTTTCCTGATTTGCTTTTCTTTCTCTTAGATCATCCATATTATTTCTTGACAGGGGTTGTGTGGACAGCCACACTTTCGATGGTACTCAGAAAGAAAAATGATTCTCTGTTTTCCAGCTAAACAGAAAATATTACAGATGGTTTTAGTAGTTTCTCTCAGAAGACTTCAAGACTTTTTGTTTCAGGTTACAGAAAGAAAAACAATACTTTTTAAAAATGCAGAAAAATATCACTGCAAAGTCGTTTTCGTCTTACTCTAATTTCACAAGCTAAGTTTCCCAGGAAAATCTGAAGTGTACTATAAGTAACAGGATACCTTTTCCATCATTCCAAAGAGTTTTCATCAGTAATAAAGAACCTGTTGGGCTAACACTGATTCACCAACAAAAATAAAATCTGGACCCCAGCCCCAGAGATGATGTCTGTACACTAATAGTGTACAAAGCCATGACCAGGGAACAGGTCAGAGCACAAGCACATCAATATCTGTTATTTAGTTTTGCCTTGTGCTGTTTAGTGCTATGCAGACAATACCTGGGTGCACTTCAGGAGATGCATGTCATGCCTGTTTCCCTTGGGCAGTTTGAGTATTTTCATCCTGGTGTTCTTTGGAGGGAAGCAAGACCCAGTGTGTGAAGTCAGGCCATGCCACATCATCGAGGGTCAGGGGCACAGAAGGGTCTTTGTCCATTTTTACAACTCAGACACAGCCAGAGTCTGCAGGTGAAGCACAAGGAAAGAGGCCACAGGAAGACAGTGGAGTATCAGCCCAGGGGAAGGCGATTTTGTGAGGCATCACCTGGAGAAACATTGTCTATACTGGCAAAGCCTCAAATGTATTTAAAAGGAGCTTTTTTAGAATCTGTTGGTCAAGATGAAAGAAATAATGAAGCATGGCTTAAATGCTGAGAATAGATAATAGGGTGGGATTGTTAGGTTTTGCTTTTTAGGCAGAAATACACATGAGTTTTGAAAATTATGAAGAAACTACCATTGGCCACACTGTTATTATCCTCTACCCATACTAGTGGCTTTCAAAATTTCATTTGTAGAGAGGACACTTAAGCTAATTTTGCTCTCATCCAAAAAAAGAGTGATGAGGTGGGACACAAATGAAGCAGAGCACATTTCTCCTACTCCAGTAGTGGCTGATCTGCCTTGTGGAAGCCTGACCTTTCCCAGACACTCATTCAAACGCACCCCATAAAATGCTCAATACTCTCTGTTAAGTTCATTTTTCTGCCATGGGTTAGGAAAATCTAAAAAAAATGTCTAAAAGGTAATTTTGCAAAGATGACTGCTGTTAAACTACTGTTTAACTACTGGTAAATCAGTTACCTTGTAACAGCTCTACAGTTGAGATTGGTATTTCCTTTGATGTATGAGAAACTGTCAAAATAGACTTATAGGAATTTGAAAATATGGACAAGCAAGTTGTACTTGATGTCCTTCTCAAAAGGCATCCACAAAGGGAATAAAACCAGAAAAAAGGAGTACAAAATAGTAAGTCAAATATGTCACTTGAATTTAGACCAGTGATCTCAACCGAGTAATAACTTGAGTGGCAGAACCATTAAGGAGAAGGATCAGGATCAGACCTCCTCAATGTGAAAATAAATGTGAAGTAAATCTACCTCCAGCAAAGTCACATTCCTTGTGATATTAGTATTACAATGTTCTTCTGCTCAGAGATCAAAACTGTCCCAGCTTAATTATTTTACATGCAAAAAACAAACTGGGGACTTGTGACCAAAAATTTCTAAGTGAATTCATGCAGTTTTTCATGGTTTTTTACTTTCTTTTTCTTTTTCTTTTTTTTTTTTTTTTAACATGGACCTAGAGTAAGTTTCCTTTCCTTTCTTTTCCTTTTTTTTAGTTACTCTGGTAAAGAAGTGAACTGTAACATGAATGCCAGAACTGTCTGCAGCACCATCTCCTGCTGCTCCAAATCAGCAATGTGGATAAGATCACAAACAAACAGCACAATCCCAGTAGGCTCCAAATATCCTGAACTTCCACTCATTAAAGCTCGGCCTTAAAACAATACAATATGGCTTCCTCTAGAGAGACTTTTTTCTGAGAAAAAAGAATAATACACTGTATCTTTAAATTTTTTTTGCCATGTCTTGAGACTTTGGTAATGAAGCAGGGAAAGTACAGCATGATTTCATTATGTCTTGACTATATACATTGTGAATATTAACTTTTTTGTCAGTTAAAATGTAAACACAGCTTGAAGATTCCACACAGCTTTAATACATGATCAGCACAGTTACACAGACTGTGGGTATTTTAAGAACATGCCCAGATTGAAGGTATCAGAAGCAGATAATTTTACTCAATGTAATTATTGTAGCTTTTTTATATGACTTAAAATGTGCAAAGTTGAAGTTATCTTTTTCCCCAAGTCAATTACCATAAAGCTATGGGAGAAATGCATTTTTTTCCACATGAAACCCAAGTTCTTAAGCTCTGTTCACACAGCTGGGCATGCAGAATCAGCAAAGCTCTTAAAAGTTCCCCAGGGAATTAATGTGACTTAATGGCAGTGTAACAGTGGGATAGGACTTGTCACAGTCTTCCCAGTGACTTCCAAACAAAATAAAATGTAAAAAAATAAATAAAATAAAATAAATATCCATTCAGTCTTCTCTGACAGAGGTAGTGGAAATGGTACTAACCAGCAGATTTGTTCAGAGCGAGACTGTGACCCTCACTGTGTTTATTGCAATGAGACCACTGCCACAGTCACTGGAAGTGTAGTAAGTGAAAATTTTTCATTGTTTCAGCACTAGTTTGTTATGCTACAGTAGCTGAGGCAATCTAAAGGCCAACTCGTGGGAATTACTGCAGCATATATGTTAAATGTGAACATTATGTTAATATCACAACCCAGTCTAATTTAGCAGCTCTTTAAGGCACAGTACAGGATGGTCCCTTGTCTCCTTTGAACTGAAGATATGTCTTTTCTTACTGTGGGGATGATTTTAAACTGATCACTGAGAGACATTTTGGCTGAGCATTTTACATAATTTTATGGTCCTTATAATCTTGATTCTTTTTTAATAGAGAAAAATTGGCTGGCCTTTTCATGTGAATCATTCTAGTGTTGGGAAAGGGAAAACAGCCAGTAAATGTTACATAAAAACAAGAGGGGAATTGAGTTACAGACTACTCCAAAGCATCCAAACCAGTAAAACATATCACATATTATTCTTGAACAGTGCAGCCTCTTCAGAGGTGCTGGATTGGTTCTCCAAAGTCCTGTTTAATACATGGTTGACAAGAAAATGACACCTCTTGTCTTGAAGCTGACGTGACTGACATCAGTGGAGGGCTCTCCTTTCATCCCACCAAGCCTGAGCACTGATGGGTCATCCTGTGCCCATTATCCCTCTCTGCTGTCAAAGCTTCAGCTGTATCCCTGCTCACTTTGGGTTTCTGCTGCCTGTCACTCCAACCCTGGGTGACACAGCCCAGGGCATTCTCTGTGCCACCCTTATGTGGGACAGCTAGGCTTTGTCTTCTCCTTCTTCCAGACTTTTCTGCAGTTGTCTCAAGTGTGAGGCCCACAAAAGCTTGATAGCAATTACTAAGCTGGCAGAGATTGTGAGGGGGCTGTGAAAAGAGTAGACCTGTAAATTTGTTGATTTTAGCTCCACAACTGAATAAAAAGGAGAGAGGGAGAAAAAGAAGGTAGTGTTTGACAATGTTCATGAGGAAAATCAGCTCATGTCTGGAAAGGTTAAAGATTGAAAACCTGTTCCTTTGTCCAGCAACCCAACCTAAAAGACAGTCCTGGAAAAAAACTGCTCCTGCAAAACAGCCTCATGCCATTCAGAGTCAATATCCTGTCACTATAAGCTATCAAACCCTGGGCAGGATTCAAGGCATTTAGAACTTAACAGGATTTTAGGGTGAGGTTCAGTGCATCACTCCACATTTGAACCTACTTCATCCCACCTAGAAGAATGCCACTGAGTGCAGAATTATGGTTCAGCTCTTTCCATAGATTAAGATTCAACAAATTGGAGCATAACTACCAGTTCCCAAGTGTACACCTCAAAACAGTGTGTGGGATAACCAGTGATGATATTTTTTTATGGAATTATGTGTATTTAGTCAAAGTTCTTAAAGGAGAGACTGGAGGAACCTCCAATGTTTCTGACATAAGATTGCCATACTCACTTGAAGTCATACTTTGTTTTATTGAACAGTGATTGTGAGAGTGATGAGAGGATTGCTGTGGGAGGAGAAAGATTTAAATTACTTTTTGTTGTTAGAAGCAAAATTTGATCTTGTGTTTTCCAAATTCTATATGAATTCTATTATTACTAAGTAAAAATGAAGACACTGTCTCTCTCTTTAAGGCAGACTTAAGAAGCTAGCTTTTATTAGCCAAACTAATAAAATTTCCTGGACACAGAACTCAAAAGTGCTACCATTTCTCAAAAAAAGAAGAAAGAGAAAAAGAAATATTCAAAATTATCCAGCTTTCAGAGTAAATCTTATTCTTAGATTTAATCTAACCTAATCCAAGCTTCTCAATTTTCTGAGGTGCACCACACAGTTCAGCATCTCATTACTGTGTTCACAGTTATTGAACATACATCAGTATTTCACCATTTATTTATTCTGCAAATTCTCTTCATCTGCTAATTCTTATTGTAGCTATTGATGTATGGGCTTCCTGGTACAGTGAGACAATAATTCCTGATGGAAGGCATACGAGAACTTTTTGGGAATGCAAGAAGGGAGAAATCTGAAGAAGCCCAGTCAGAGAGTGACAAAATATATATCAGATAGAGGTTATTGTTTTTACTGCCTGGTGAAATCACAGTCTGACTGTATTCTCCACTGCATCTACTGTGATATACTTTTTTTTTAAGGAATACAACACCCATGGTACCATACTTCCTAAAGCCAAAACTGAATATACATGTAGAATTCACTTAGAGAGAAGCTGAAAAAAAAATTGACCTCCAATAAGTAGGTGTTCCTAGATCAAATGCTTGAACTGCTTATTTTGGAGATCACTTCTCCAACTAACATAGATGCAGGTCATGTTTTCTAAAGACTAACAGTCTTGGCCTCTATTGCTTGGGTCATAAAATTATTGTGGGATGCTATTGTGGAGCACATTCTTTAGGTGAGTGTGTTGCAGTTTAGGTCATTGCACTGTGAGATAAAACCTCTCCTTTGGCAGTTTGTAAAGGTTTGAGCTCTTCAGAAAGTCCCTGCAAAGCCCAAAACCAAAAAAAAAAAATCCCAAAAATCACAGCGAAAGGCATTGGCCATGGATTAGGAATCTCTTTTCCAATCAATTCTTTTATGAGGGGTAGAAAGGAAGTCTGGAGGCAGAGAGAGAGGGAAGTTTACTTGGGAGGAAGGGATGCAACTGAGCTAAATGATAACTTATGAATAATTATTTCTTTTGTTGTCATGACTTTTTATTGCATTTGGCACCGAGTGGCTGTGTCGTTATAGGAATTTATGTTCATGCCTCATTCAAATGGTAAAAAAGAAATTAGCAATTTGTTTCTAAAATAAAAAGATCATGCAGGAGCATCTGCAAGGAAAATTATTTCCTGTATTTAGTGCGGCTTTAATAATGTATAAAAGTAGAAATTTACTGTCCAGCTGGTCTGGTCAAATTCTGTTTGGTTGCCCTTAGGCTTTATAGTTGGTCATGTTAAGCAGAGGAAGAAATCTGCTAGCCATGTTCAAAACTGGAAAAACATGGATAAGATTTTAAAACGTTGATGTGCTTCCAGAGACTGCGTTACTCAAGTTTTTGGTTCTGGTTCTTGAATTAATTGCAACAATTACCCATCCTTATCAGAATTCATCTAAAGGCTCCCTGAGATTTGAACACTGGGCAGGCTATGTTAGGTTAGATACACAGACTTGAAGAACTTGTCAAGTGAAACCAGTGTCTGTGGAGCCTGGGATGAGAAATCAAGACATCCCACTTCTGTCTTAACTACACATTTTATCTGTCTCCTTCCTGTGTCATCTCAGACGTGGACCTATCCAGTATCTCCACATAATTCCTCTGAAGCTCTTAGGTTGCTTTCAAAGCTGAGTGACAGCAACATTTTCTTTAAAGAGAGCTGGAGTTGGGGTTTGCAGAACCAAAGTTCAGTGTCTGTGGGTGTTCTCCCCGTTGGACGCTTGTGTGCCCATGGCAACTGACTTCTCATGATGTCCACTTTGTGGTGTTGTTGTTGGATGGCTGAAATACAGAACGCTTTTACAGCTATTTGCTTCACTTGACTGAGGATGGAATGGTTCCAGTTGTGTAAATAGCTCCTGGTGCTCTTCCAGTTTTCCTCCTCACTACCCCATGGAGATGCGTTTGCTTAAGCAGGGCATAGTAGAAGAAGCTCTGCTGGATTCCTCCTCACAAACCTCCCAGCACATCTCAGGCCTGACCTACAGCATCTCTGTCAGTACAGTCTGTGACCTCTCCTTGAACAAAAAAGAACCAGTTTTTCCACATTAAGTCATGGTTTTGTCTAATAGCAAATTAAGAGTGATAACTTAACCCATGTGACTCTTGGTAGGACTTGGGCCTCTAGAGACCATCAGTGAATATCCCAATCAACTACACATTTGTCTATCCTTATATGAATCCCATGAGATAACAGTTGCACAGAAAGGAATATTATCCAATTAACACATGCAGTTGGAATCTGATCTTCCTTTTTCCTTTGGAATATCCCAGCTGAAACTGCACTCACATCACTACAGGATTTATGAGGATTACACAAAGTGCTTTTTCCCATACACATGCTGAGTATGAGTTTCATCCATCAATGCAAGCTTGCATAAGCCCTGTGAATGAAGGGTTAGGCTTCACTTTGAAATCCTATCTCAAGTGGCAGAAAAAATGGAAAGTGCACAGACTATAACATACAATGTGTGGATATGATTTTTTTTTCCCATGTATAGTTGTAATCTGTAGTTTATGAATTTTAAATACAGGCTGGAAGGTATAACAACTTGTATAACATAATTTTCCTTTGTTTGCTTGATAACTAAACAGCATGGGAATTAAAAATCATCTTTTGATATTCTATGTTGGAGTAATAACATCTGAAAGTTACTGCTGATTTTAGAGGCTTGCTTGCCTCCAGATACCCACAGTTACAGAGGAAAAGAGTGAAAATTAGAATTTATAATCCCCTAGCTCCTTGTTGTATAGCCACATGCCTAGATACTTCTGGGAAAAATGATGGAGAAGGGAAGATGCCTAAGTTCTGGTCTGATATAAATTCCTGAAGTTACTTTTGTTCCTGGAGTTACGTTGTTGATGTCTGCTGAAGATATGACACCCTGTTAAAAATGTATTTAACAAAAATAAATGAAAGCATTCACTTCTGATGCACAAAAAATACTCTCCTTCTCCACAGTACTGGAGTCGGTACAGACTGTTGAACCTGAACAATTCAACCAGACAAAAAGTCCATCAGCCTTTCCTGTCCAGGGGCTGTTGTCTGAAACACAGGAAAAAAAACCAAAAAAACCATGCAGAGGAACAGTACAAAAGCAAAGTGGCTTTTGTCCTTTCATGGCCTTTTAGCTTTGCCAAGGTCTCATTCAGACCTTTGAAAGAAGTGGAAAATACTCAAAGCTATCAAGTAGAGACTATCTTTCCTTTTTCTTTCTTTCTCAGCATTAACTTTCTTCTCAAGCCCTTCAGTATCCTTAAACCTTCTTCCTCCAGGAAGTAGCATTAGGAACAGAGAAAGTCCGGGCTGAAAAAAAGCATATTCCAGGGGCCATAGAGACAGGATAGGCAGTAGAAGAATAACAAATAGAAGACTATTCATGAAGAGCTGATCTTTGGCATCCTCTGGCATATCCATAGAGGTGGAAATGATGCCAATTCTTGGGTTCTGTTCAAAACTGTGCCAAAAAAAAAGGCCAGCAACATCCTCACTATCTTTAGAAGAGCTATCCTACTACAGAGAAAGCTGCTAAAACCAAGATCACAAGAGAAGGAGGTTTTCAGTTCAGCTTGTGTAATTTTAATGGAGACATAATTTGAAGGAGTGGTGAGCACTGACCTGGAAAATGAGTTTCTAACTGAGATATCTTAAGAGGCAAAACCAAAAATCTCCAGTTTGTTTTAGCAGCTGAGCCTAAAAAATGCAAATTCAATTGCACAGAGAATTCCCAATAGTTAAAAATATCTTGCCTTTTAGGCTAGATACTGATCAGGATGCTTTACTTGAATAAGTTCTGAAAAATAAGACCCTATAAAACATAATATATTTGCTGGTAAAGAAATATTAATTGCATTTGTACCTCATTCTGTCCAGCTGGATTAAGTTCTTGCTGAGCACATCAGACATCTTTTATTTGCTTCTTGTCATGCTATGTAAGAAGGCATTTAATGCTAGAAAATAGCTTTAAAACTATATAAATCTTTGCAGCCGCAAAAGGATCCACTCAGACTGAAAATCCTTGCTTTTTAAAACAAACTCACTTTGTTAACATATTTTCAATCCAAATATTCAAAGTAATGTTTAACCCTTGTTGTCTTTTCTTTCCTCTCACGATACCCTTATTGCAGAATACTTGATTTAGTTTACAGCTCTTCACTTTTTGCTCAATACACTGTACTTTAAGCATGGTAAAATCTCATTAAAGCAAATAAATGTAAATTTCAGGTCACCCTCTTAGTAACTTTGTATGGCAAGAGCACTGATGCATGTCTTTCACTACAGAGTAATGTATATTAATAAAAATCTCAGGAAAGTTAAATGGACAAGCCTGGATCAGATATTCCATCAAAAATGTCATCGTTCCATAAACCTGAGAAGCTCAACAGGACACTTTACTTGCCAAAAATTAATCATTTGAAAGTGAGAGCACAGCCTAGATTTAGCCAAGTCCAGGCTTTAGAATTTAGCAACATACTGCATGGCTTATAACAAGGTATCTGACAGATATGGAGTCTTCTCTGTTCATATTTGCCATATACAGATGTAGACTTTATATTTTCTTTTCATAATTAAGTTTTCATAATGAAAATGTTTCTGGATCATATGAGTCACTTAGTTCAAATAGCCTATTAAAGAAATGTAACTCCTCAATTTAGAAAATGTGGACAATTTTTTGTGTCTAAAATGCTCATTAGTGCTAGAAATTTTTTTAGACTATGTACAAATTGAATTACAGACTATATTTTGAAGAAAAATAATAATGACTTTTGATAGAAAAGGATTGACTTAGCAATTCACTCATAAATAGAAAAAAAAAAGTGCTGCACCTGGAAACCACGTTTGTGTTAGAAAAGGATGCTCATTCCAACACTGGCCTCTGGCTTTGGCCTCTCTGTTTAGTTCTGTTCATCCTTGAGGTGTAACAGGTATAAGCTTCATCCTTAACCCTAAATTCAGACATAATCAGGATTTATATAATCTGTGGGCAAATTCCATTACCAAGTGAGTTGGTTGCTCCTCTCCTGGAAAAGATTTGATTACCTGAGTCCTTGCATGCAGTGATCTCCCATTCTCTGTGTTAGCAGAGGTCTGTGACAGCAGATTTCAAGATGATTATCAGCCATCAACCAGTTTTTCTCCCTGAAGTCACAAGTTAGTTTTTCTGGCACGTAATAATCTGGGACATAAATTTTAAGTAGGAGCCAAGGTAACACAACCCAGTTCATTTTTGAATGCGAATTTAAGGAACTATTTGAAAGAACCTCACTAAAACAAATAAAGGAAAAATATCATAGGCACCTGTATGCAGACTGAAAATTAACTACTCTGCCAGCTTCTTGCTGGATTGGCTAGATATTCCTGTATCACCAATTGCTTTTAATATGAATATTTGGATTTCATTTGAGTGGTGTTACAATGTTAACTGCATAAACCTTTTTTCAGTCTTCATTTGATGTCTACTTTTCTCGGTCAATGAAAATGACCGAGAAAATGAAGACCTAGAAATGAAGATTTTTTTACAAATGAACATGAACAAATTCCAAGGATGAGAAGATATCCCTCAGGAGTTTCAAAGGAACATATATTAAGAAATATTGTCAGGAATTCTACAGGCAACATCAATTGTTATCATTCCAAAACACTTGAAAAGTCACTAATTGGATTACATGAGACTCAAAATCTATAATATTTTTCAAGCATGGTTTTCAGATACCTTCTATTTGCTTTTTATTGCCGAAGTTTCTATGGTTTGAATTTCCAAGCTTTTCTCTGCCACAGCCTGTAAACTGATGCTTTATCTGTGTTTAATTGAAACAGATCTTATATGAACATACAGCTTGGAGCTGAATTTTCAGGTATCTGTCAGCTATTTCAAGTCTTACAATAATATGATGAGACTTGGAGTTACAGAGGCAGATAAAAAACCACCTCATGGATTTTGCTTCTGTGATTTGGAGATCCCTTGGGAGTTTCCTTCCCAAAAGACCCAAATACATTACTGTGAAATCCAAGACCTGTTCCATAAAAATCTTGCTCCAAAGAGAGGACCATGCCAGTTTGTCAGGGCCCAAGAATTCATCCCTTGGGATCTTTTCATCACACCTGTGCAGTTCTTCATTGTGTGGTACAGTGAAACTGATAGACAGCTCCACTTGCTGTCTCTCTATAAGAGAAGAAATAAACCCCAGAATGTGTGAGGGACCCGAGCACAGTACTGCAGGACTGGTGCTTAAAAACCTCATTGTCTATGAAATGCATTGCATGTCCTTCATTAGATTGTAAGAATTGTGAATATAAAGTAATTGTACGGTGTCTTTCTTACAACAGTCTTTTTTGTATTTATCTTCTCCACAATTTCCAGGGAATTGGTGTTAGACTTTCCTTTGAACTGGGAGACAGCACACAGAGATAGATTACCTTGGAAAAGTCTTCAAAAGAGTTGAACCTGGGCCATCACCAGACCACACACTTGTTCCTAACCTAAACAGGTGAAATTTACTCTGCATCCCTTCCACAAAAATAGGTGTCCTTATGATTACACTTGGAATTTCAACTGCACTCTTATTCCTACCAAAGAAGACAGAAGGGTTGTAGCAGATTAATCTGCCTTTTATTTCAATCAGGCAAGTAGCTTGACTTTTTAACTGACCGGCTGTCATTTCTGAGTTGAGGAAAAACACAAAAGGTTTTTATTAATACCAAAATACTTAGATTTTTGAAACACCCTGCTTGGTATTTGCTTTTTACACACAAAACCTGTTTTACTTTTATCCCTCCAAAACATTTTGATGAAAAAGATCCTCAAGCCTTACTATTCAGCAATTGGGCCTTTAAAAACAAATCTTGGATAATACGAGTTTTTCTAGCACATTTATATATTTATTTCTTGGATTAGTGTATTTAAGGGGCTGTGAGGAGCTGAGGGGACTGACTGCTTTTTCTAAACCACATGGGGTTCTTTTGGCATTAGTGATGAAGCTGTTCTATGCCAGATAACTAAGGCTTATGAACAAAGCTACTTGATTTAAAAGTTCATGCACAGGTTACAGAAACACCGGTGGGGTGAGCAGGTTTTTTTCTCCTCCCCTCTTTTAAACCCTTAAACACCTCTTTCCCAGCAACAGCTAACTCCAGCTGAGGGGCTTATACATGCCTGAAGAAAGCAAAATGTCTGTGCTTCTGCTTCTCCAGCAAACCTGGACACAGGTCCCGTGGCAAGCCCTCAGTTCCAGCTTAATTCCTTTTACAGGCAGCAGGTATTAAAGCAGCTCCTGGAGCAGCTGTTCTGGGAAGCACTGGCATGGCTGCAATCCCCCTGCTGAAATGCTCCCAGGTATTCACTGACTCTCTGCTCAGCTGAAGAGCCTCCAGGAGCCAGACTAGCTCTGGGCTCCTGGTGTTAGTAGCCAAATGTAAAAACAAATCAAAATATATGTCCAGGGTCTGAATTTTAGGCTAAGTAGGAAAAGTGCCCAGATCAAAAACCTCTTCAGTGGGGCACACAGGAAGGTTCTGTTTAGCTCTTGAGTCCTTTTCAAAACAGGCTTGTTTTCTTTAAATTTAATTCAACTTTTGAAATGTAGAATATAATTTCAAATTGGAATTAGAAACATATTTGCTTATGACTCAAACAAAAAAATTGATGGGATTTTTCCCCTCCAGTTTTTTTTTAGTTGAAACTACCTTTCAGATTCTTTTTCCTAATTTGGTAATTCTGAAGTTTGGAGGTTTTAAATTTTTATTTATTTTTAAGCAATTTTAGAAATAAAGTATTTACTGAAAAGTATCGCCCAGCACTGGAAAATCCCTTTGGAAAGAAATATAATGAACAATGTTCTCAAACAAAACCCTAACCAGCAAACATCCTACTGCAAGAGGAACAGAAATATGAAAAAATATAGACTTCATTAGACAGATCAATTCCTCATAATAGCCTAATCTAATAATCAGGCTGACTAAGGGCTTTGTGTCCTTTAATGAAAAGAAGGATGTAAGTAATAATGAAGTCCTTCCTGGTTCACTGCCTTCTCTCAGACACTTAAGTTTTATATTACAACCTTTGCTGTATTTTTTAAAATTATTATTATTTTTTTTTAACATCAGCCTTCTTTAACTTCCTTGTCCAGGGACTAGAGTTGTATGGATTGAGCAGACAGTGTACCAGCAGCTGAAGTTAAAATTATTCACTTCTTATATTATTAAAAAAACGAGGTCGTTTGGAATGGAAAACTTTTACAGTCTTTGTAACTAAGATGGGCAAGGTGGTTCTCAACATTTTCCATCCACAGTATAACTAAGATACTTGAATTTGTCTGTCTGGCTTGGGAATGAACTAGAAGCTACTCTAATAGGAGCACAGAGATGGTTGAGCTTTCAGGCAATACTGGAATGTACTGCTACCACATTAATTTACTCAATTTTATGGAGTCAGATCATAACAGGCCATGGTACCATATATAGAAAACACACAGACACAAAGAGGTTGTGAAGTAGCTTGTACAGGAAATCTCCCAGTGAAAGTTATTCAAACACTAACATTATTTTTTCAGCTTCTGCTTATTTTTCAGCACAATGTGGTATCGTTGAGGAAAGGTTAATGGTCAGGCTTTCTGTGCTATTGGAAGTGCTCTCACCTGGCCATAGCTCTGCAGAGGCAGCAAGGCTGAACCACAGGACTGAGCTCTGCCACAGGCAGTCACAATGAAGAACAAACCATATTTATCTCTGGTCATGTCAGGGGGTTGGAGCTAGATGATCTTAAAGAAAACCCATACAACCCAAACCAAAGATTCTATTATTCTATAACTAGTACTTGGAAGTATTTGAATTACTTCCATATTATGGTGCTGCCTGGCATTTTTCCCCAATTTAATCCCTCTTTCCCCTGTCTGAGTACCAGAATGCATGCACTGCACCAGATGAAGTCTGGCCATGACCTCGTCCCCTGGCATTTTTTCCCCATTCTCTATGGATCCCATATGCCTCCACACAGCTCTGCAGCACCAGCAGCTCACAGTCATGCTGTGAGTTTCTGCTCTGCAGTCTGCTTCTCTTCCTTGTTGCTTTCAAGCCCTCAGCATCCAGCCCCTCCAGTAGAAAGTTTTATTACTGCCTAAATGAGTCTTCTCACTTTACATGGCATGGAGTTTTCTCCCATTTCTATCTCTCTAACAAAAGGCTTTCCAATTCTTTCTTTATGGCACCCCCATCTTTCACTTGAGTGACAATGACTTCAAATGCTGTGTTGTCATGTTTTATTAGCTCACTTCTGGGTTTCTGTGCCAAAGTCATAATGAAAACATTACATTAAGTTAGTCCAGGTTTGATCCTTGAGAAATCCCACTGCAATGTCCATGTGATCCAAGGCTTCTCATTTAGGTACAGCTTGTCATCTTCCAGCTAAACAATTCTTCAGCCAAGTTCCAGTTCTTGTATTAGTTGTCTCCAGCCCAAGAAATTTCCTGTGACCCAGTCCCAAATACTTCACTGAAGTCCAGATATTTACTGCATTTTTCCTCATGAGAAATTGAAGTGTTTTATCAAAGGGAGATTGAGTATCTTTAATGGAAACATCTGGGACAATCTGTGGTTTTGTCATATTTTCATTTGAATTTTTTTCCTTAATTAATTTTGTTTTGAATTTATTACTCTTTCTCTTAAAAATTTTCTTCAAGCCTGAAGTAATGCCATTAAGAATATAATGGCCTTTTTTTTTTTTTTAACGTCAGAGAATTACAAGGTTCCCAGATAACTAGTTTGTTTTAAGAAGGAATCAATACAATAAATCTTTATGTGAAACCTTGGTGGAAAACAAACTCTTTTTGCAGCTCAGATTCCATTAGCCTTTGTGTATATCTGTTATAGGGCATTCCCAAATTTCCATTCTACATCTGATATAACTAAGACTAAAATGGTATTATAAATTAACAGAAAACAATTGGAATTAGTGAATTGGAAGATGAAGGATTCTAGTCATACAAAACTGGAAATTGTGTAGTCAGCTATATCACAAAAGAGGCCTTTAGATCACTGTCTGCAGTGATGCAGAAAGAGGGCATAAATTGGATGTGGGCTTTGGTGAAAATGCAAGATGAGCATGTCACATTCAGAAGAAGACCATAGATATTCTCTTTTTACAATACACAGTATAAAGCCCACTTATGATATTTTTTACTTTCATTTACACAGATGGACCTCTGATGGTTTAACTCTGGAATTACTTTTGACCATCACCTCTGATGGATGCCCTAACTATGACAGGCTACAATCTTCTAATCCTCCTTACAAATACATTACTGAAAATTATATATGTTCACAAGTATTTGGTATCAATGTAAAAATATTTTTTTTCCTCAAAATATTCTAAGTTATTTTCTGAAAGAATTTCTGATTCAATTCTTTGAGACCACTCAAAACCTTGAGGATAGATACATATAAAACAAAAGACCAGAGAGGCACTTTCCAAGCCATCAAAATAGTAACTTTGATTTATTCAGTTTGTTTTTCTCCTGATGATGGTCCATTCCCTGATCTGCTCCAGGGAGCAAAGCACATCTCCTCACACTGGGGAATCAGGAGCTGCAAAAAAGCTCCTGGCCATTTTAACTCCTGTTAAGGTGTTTGGATCTCAGAGCCAGATTAGATGAATATTGTCCTTCATTTCTGATTCTAAACATTGCTGTTCATATGGAATAAGATTTGCTATAGAAGTCCATTTTAGTGGAAAACAGAAAGGATTTAAGGACATCACCCACCTTCACTGCCCTTGAAATGAATGTGATGCCAGGTATGAGGTAACCTGGGTGGAATGTATAGATACTTGATTTCATAGGAACCATATAAAAGAATTAAAAACTGAACAAAACCAATGCTGCAGTGAAAATGAAATAATTATATGAATCTGCTTTACGGCAACTGGTGTTAGATTAGAGCTAATCAATTAGCCATGCAGAATACATAATAGCCACCATAATAGGACATCATACAGAGGCAGCAGATGGATTTTTGAAGAGTAACAAAGAGACTTAGACACCAGATACATTGACTTTCATTATCTCTTCACACTTTTTATAACCACAGAGAACTCCCTTGGCTGGCATACACTCACTTGGGTCAGCTGAGCTGAGTGGAACTAAAGAGATTTACAAGAGCTTACAGTCAATTCCTTACACCTCTTATTCCCTGTGTTCTACTTTCACAACTTAGCTTTACTTGCAATTTCAATCTTTTTGGGCATCCCCTAAAACTTACAAGAGGAAATTCTTGGCAGAATCATCCCATGATAATGGTTTTCTTGGTTGAACATTTCCTACCTCTATTGCACCTGCACTTGGTGATTTATTAATTTCTTCACATCTGACTATGGTGGGGAGGAGGCATTATTATTTTTCCATCTTCTCTTCGCACCAAAATATGTCTTTTTTTAAAACATTTTCTCTGAAAGTTTGCACATATGAGTGGTTCTGCTGACTCTGTTATAATGTGGAAGCAAAACACATTGCAGAGAACCAGTCCTCTGTGAACAGTGAAAAATGCTTAAAAGTACATTATAGCCCCTTGACATTAGACTCAAATTTCTGAATGAGCCAGCTTGAAATCTAATGTGAGCTCCCATATTTCTGCATCTAACTTTGATAATTTTAGCTGACATTCCTACAATGACCACTTACATATTCAAATACTTTTTATAGCCCACAAAATTGTTTTGTTTTTTCACACTTTTTATCAAATCAAGCAGAAAGAAAGAAAAAGGATTTTAAATTACAGATTTATTTAATCTTTCCCAGAAGTTCTTTGCTATTTCTTTATATTTAAATCCATCACTATAAATAGTGAGAAAAGGTTAAAACAATTGAAGGTGATGAAAATCTTCATGGTAATGTCGATATCAGTTTTTATGAAGCTGTCAAAAAAGTACTGATGTGAAAAATTTCAGTATTAATTTAATAGCCTAAATAATTTTGTTATTTTGACTTTAACTCAAACACATTCTGGATTTACATATCTACACAAAAAAGGGAATCTCTGATATGCATTGTGAACAACAATATATAGTTGTATACATTTTCAAAAGAGGAAGGCATCTCATCCTCCAGTGTTCGTGGCTAGTAAGAAAACTGTTGGACAGTGAAGGATTAATTCTGATGAGGACTGAACTCTTTGAACATTAAAGCTGCCACTGCTTTGTACAAAGTGGTTTGTTTTAATCATTCTTAGCAAGTATGTCCTGGATTGCTAAACATGACTTTAATTTATAATGGTATTAACACAGCAGCTTGTTTCATTGTCACTTTTGGGAAGCAGGAATGAGACATGAGAGTTACCGGATTTGTTTGTAGGCACATGGGAAAGTTTCATCACAAAAAGCATTCTCTTGGAACTGAACAGTTCATAATTGGATTTTTAAAGTAAAACAGGACAGACACTAAATATTTCAGTAAAATTCTGTTTTGTATTGGAGCATCGGTTGGAAGAAGAGCCTAGAGAGGGTGACTTTCAATTTAAGTTCTATGTTTGTTGTTTGTATCGCTACAGAAAATCCCAAGTGTGCACTGGGATCCCACTGACAAACCTATATCCTCATAGCAATCATTCTGTCTGCAAGGTACTTTTCCTTCTTTCTCCACCTGTGGAAATAGACTGAAGAATGAATCAGGGAATTGTGTGAAACTACAAATCTCCAGCATTTCCTGCAGCAGAGGGATGCACATCACAGGCGGCTCTGATCTCGTGTTCTTGTTGCACAGCTCCCTGCGGAGATGATGGCAGTGTCCTCACACACTGCTGGTGTGGAAGGTGGGTGCAGAACTGCTCAGGATCACCTGGACAGACTTTTGCACCATCTCTGGATGCATCTCATGTCATCGGTGGCTGTGGAAAGGGAGCAAAGCTTGAGGAAAGGCTGAGGGAGCTGGGCTTGTTCAGGCTGGAGAAATGATGACTGAGACACAACCACATCAGTGTCTGTACCTGAAGGGATGAAGAGGATGGAGTCAGGCTCTCCTTAGTGGTCCCAAACAATAGGACAAGAAGCAACAGGCAGAAACCGGAACACAGAAAGTTCCACCTGAACATGACAAAGAACTTCTTTACTGTGATATCACTTTTCTGTGATAGAGACTTCCTAATATAAACCTGATTTTTATGATTTTTTTCCCCATTTGTTTAATCTTTAATTCCTGTAGGATTTTGACATCCACCACAGCATGCCACAGTCTACATCACAGTTTAACTCAGCACTGTGAGCAGATGTTTTCCTGGGACCTGACACTGGGTAATTCTTTTGACACTTCACTGTTTCTTGCATCACAGGAAAAAACGAACAGCCATTTCCAATGTGATGTGATCAGGAGTAGCAGAGACAAACTGTATGAAGTACAGATGTAGTAAAGAACCTAGAGGACAACTACTATCACAAAAGTAACTAACAAAGAATATAGGCTACCTCAAGGCTTTCCTTTATATCAGCAACCTCTCCCAGAAATATTGTTTGTTCAAACTCTTCAGGATCCTATGACTTTATTCATGACCTCCACTTCCAATTGCTCTGTGAGTACTTCTACTTGTCTGGAAAAGCCTGTTCTTTAGCATCGTCACTCTGAAATTGCATCACAGTGGCCAAAAGAACTGGAATCTTGGATCTTCTGCACACTGAGAAGGAAAGTTCTGTAAAACACATGGAATAATTTTGAGGTGTGTGGCAGAGAAAAGGCAGGTGGATGTTTTGGCAGTACCTCCTGGATGGTGTCAGGGATAGGGCTTGGGTATCCCACTCAGAAAATGCCATGCCAGCGGGGTCAGCATGGCAGGCAGAGCACTCATTTCTATGGATGCACACTCAGAATTGTTTCCAGATTGTCCAGCCTGGCAAAGTGATGCTGGGTAGCATTCAGTCATAGCAAACGTCTCCCTGCCATGTTCATTCCTGCGAGTTTGTGTGCCTGACAACAGCCCTGCTGTTCCTCAGGTGAATGCCTCACAGGTTTCCTGTGACAAGTCTGCACATATGCTGCAATATGTAAACAGCAGCACTGGCTTTCCCTGGAAAAGTTCAATATGCAGCTGTTAATAGGATTGAATTTTCTTCTCACATTTTCCAATCTGTTTATTAGTACACTGCTTAGGCTACTTTGGCAACAGTAGTGTTCTTGTTAGCAAAACACCCTGTCATTGTGAAACTTGTAGAGATGCCAGTTTGCCATGAGAATGGTTACAAAATGTTTTAGTCTGGCATTCTAGCCAAGAGCTAAACTATTATCTAAGCTCCTTGTTTCCCATTCCATGATTTTGTTGACTGCTGAGAACTCCACTGTTCTTTCCACTACAAATGAAACTCTTTCCTACCATAGCAGACAATTCAGTGGCAATTCTCTGTGATAAATAAAGAACATTCTTATGTTACTATTCTATCTAAACTGTTGGGATGCTTATTCAAGATCCTTACTTCATGTCCTATAGTTCAGGGTTTAGGATAATTGGGTAGTTATGTTTACAAGCTGGAAAACTTCAGATAAAATCTAGACAAAGCTAATTGTTTTGTCTTTCAGAATGAGGTTCAGGTTATGGACTAAACCCAAATTTGGACATCTCTATGTATATCCCTACATATGAAACTATGTGCTGAGGTTGCCATTGTATTCAGCATATGCAGATTAGACCACTGAATTTCTACATTTAAGCTACTGCTTTGAGTCCAGAGTACTGAAAACCAAAAAAAAACCCAACAAAAAACAAAAAAAAAACCCCACAAACTAGAAGAGAGGCCTATATTTAATTTTAAAAAAATAATAAGCATGCAACTTGTCAGTTCAAATGAGAAAGATTAGTAAGGTTAGCAGGAAGTATGAAAACCCCCCAGTTATATCTTGTTTACAGGGTGGCAACACAGTTTAAAAGAACATGCTAGGAAATAAGCATCGTTTCCCATTATTTTGATACTTCCTTTAGCATCTGAAAATGTGAGTATGCCAACACAGTGGTGCACTGGGACATAGCAACTCTTGAAACATTTTAAGAACATTGAATTAAAAAACATTGGGTTGAATAAGTAAAAACACGCCCTCCAATCTGTTTCAATAGTTTATTTTACAGCACTGACAGACAACCCTATTTATAGACTTCAAACTTTTTGAGTGGAAAAAGCTAACAGAGGTATGTTCCTTTCATAAAATGGTCCAGTTCCCTCTGCACACCAAAGTATGTTCTCTGCTGATGTGTGACACTGGAAAGGCAGTGGGTTTGGACACACGTAATCCTCTCCATGAAGACTTTCAGGCTGTAGCAATCATCCTCACTGCATCAGATAACCCTCCCATGCTGCAGCATGACTTCTGCATTTCACAGCTTTATCTGCATTCTCCCTTTATCTGATGGAAGCAGACATTTTTTACATAACAAAGCTGTTAATTAGTTCTTGAAAAGATTGATAGGGACTTGTTTTGTAACAATTAGAGCTAATGCCATTAGTCCTGAGGCTAAGGCTGTGCTGGAACAGAGATTGACAAACTTTGTAGTAAAGCAGAGATTCAAAGGCACTCCATAAACAAACCTGTTTTATGAAGGTTTAATAGACATATGCATGCAAAAGCTGTGTATACCAAGTGTGTTTTGCAAGAACACATTATATGAAGGAAAAACAAATTTTCAGATGATGTAATGGAATATAATATAGTAGAGTAGTTGTATTTCTTACAGGCATCTGAATTTCTAGACTAAATTCTCTCTCTTTATACTTTTGCATGTCCAGTGCTAGAAACAAAACAATTTAGCTTTTCTGTGGAACTCCTAAAATAAACACTTTTCTAAGGCCAAACCTCTGCCTTCAAACCCCTAGGTAAAACTGTCATTTGCTTCACTGGGTTATTTGTATGATGAGCACATAACAGGACATGTCAATAGATAAGTTAGAATGAGGAATAACTTGAAAACATCAAAATAGTCATCTAGACTCCTCCAATTACTTTTGTCAAGAATAAATTCAAGGTAGTCTTTTATTTAGCACTTCTCTTATTTAGCCTCTTCACTGGAGAAAAAAAGGATTTCAGAATCACAGAATGGTTTGTGTTGGAAGTGACATTAAAGATCATCTCATTCCAACTCCCCTGCCATGGGCAAGGACATCTCTCCCTATCCCAGGCTGCTCAAACCCTCATCCATCCTGGCTTCAGACACTTCCAGGGATGGTGCATCCACAGCTTCTCTGGGCAGCCTGTCACCAGCCTCTCAGGAGATGTCTTCTTAATATCTAGTCTGTATCTAACCTCTTTCATCTTAAAGCCATTTCCCTCTATCCTGTCACCACAGATCTGCACTAAGGTCTTCCTCAGCCTCTTCTCAGGGCAGAACAACTCCAGCCCCAGCCTTTCTTCACAGGAGAGGTTCTCCCTCCCTCTGGCCATTTTCATGGATCTCCTCTGGACCCATTCCAACAGGACCAAGTCTTTCTTGTACTGAGAGCCCCAGAGCTGGATGCAGCACTCCAGGTGGGGTCTCACAAAAGCACCATAAGAGAATTATAAATTAAATACAAAGAAATCATAACCTCAGTATACACTTGCTAGATTAAATTGATATGACTTAAAAATAGATACAGAGAGTAATACCCACTTTTCTGAGTTTTAATCTGATAAAAACATGTTCTTAAAATTCTATACCAGAAGAATATATAATTAGGAATCCGGCCCAAACTTCACTGACTTAAGAGAAATAAGCATCACTGAAAGTTTTACTGATATGACAATTTAATGCATTTCTTTACTAAGGAGGAAAGATTTTTTTAATATTTAAAATTATCTCTGTCTTAAATCCATCTACAAAATGTACATTCTGCACATTCTAGATCTATTTGTAAACCTACCTTATCTGAAAAAAATTCTGTTTTTTTTAAAGTTCCTTTTCCATGATCTCTGCTTACTTGTTCATAGTCTCTGATAGATTGTCTACTTGGAAACGGCTGCAAGAATGCTTCATATCTGTGAGGTGTAATAAATACCATAAAACCATTTTTTTTTTTTTTTTGGTGATACATACCTCCTGCTACACATACAGTTACTTAAAAACTGCAGAAAATCCCCAAAATATAAGTAGTATGAGAAAAGGAGAATAGGGAGTGACTGCTGGCAAGTTATCATGATACATGAGCTTCATGGTACATGGGCATCAAATACTGTGCAAGATGAGTGCTCCAGCAACCAAAGGGAAGTATCTATTGACATATAAGTAAACAATGGAACTCATGAAATGTTGTGGGCAGTCAGATCAAAAGGCACAACTGATCAATTCATGAAAGGAAGGGACTGTGGAGGATTTCTCACAGGAAGACACCACCCCAAACTTGAGGAGGCCATTTTTGCTTCAAATGAAGTCTTTGGCAGGGTTTGTTCATGTGTGTTCTTGCATAAAAATACCACTTGCCTGCCTTTATTTTGCTGTGATCACCACTGTTGGAGATCAGATACTGATACAGATGGGCTCTTGGGTAGTTCCAGGACTTTTGTTCCGAGGTCCCGTGAAGTTGTTTTTTTTTTTGGACATGGTGTTCAATGTCTTAAATCAGAAGGTGCCTTCCTGTTCAGATAAGGTATGAAGAACGGAATTTAAGCAGAGAAAAATTCAAAAGCAGACTTCAAATCCTGACTCCCTGGTAGTTCATATGGTAGTTGAACCTAGCCTGTGAATTAAACAGAACAAAGCCTGGGTGTGGGCTCTTTGGGCAGACGTGTCCTTGGGAGCCACACTGGACAGATGGCCACTGTGCATTGATGCCAGTGGAGGAAGCTGCTCATTTAGAAAAATTCCCTCTTCTCCTTCCCAAACTTGCTAGCATGTGTCAAAGGGAGTAGGCCTTCTGAAGTCCCATTTTTGCATCCTTGGAACAACTGGCTTGCTCTGACCACTGAACTATAATAGCTTATGGGTCCAGTGCTCCAGTATGAGCCACCTCATCTGGTGCTTGAATCTCAGTGCTGTAACTCTGCTTTCAGCTTTGAAGGCAAGAACAGAAGAAAGTGTCTTGAGAGTGTGGAGCTATGAAGTAACCACATGTAACATTTCTGAAGTTAAGCACATTTGTAAAGCTACAGACTGATCTCTTGCTAAAAACATATTGCATTCTTGTACAAGCAGTATTCCCTTCTCCTTAAACTTGAGTACAGCTGCCCCTGTCTTGACCTTTCTATACCCAGCTGTATAGAAAGTTTTCTGTGTGATAAATATGACTTAACTTCAGATGTTAATAATTTCTCTTCTATTTTTTCCAAGTCTTTTTTCTAACCACATATATGAACCATTCAAGCTTCAAAACTTTATATCAAAATTCTAAGAGCAGGTCATTTTATCATTAAATGAATATAAGGAAGCACATACTCAGATTGAAAAACTGTGCCAGGAAAGTGCCTATGCTATTTGAAACAGAAAGAGTTTGCCTTAAATTAGTATTCAAAGTTACAAAGAGATGCCAGGGATCTGCATTAGGGATCCCAAGCCATCTTTTAGGTGCCACTGACATTCATGAAAATGCCACCAAAACCTGTAGGTTATGTAAGTGCCTAGATTAACAGATTAAGGTGTCAGTGGCAAAACTGCAGCATCACACTGCTTTTTCTGCTATTAATGGACAGAAAATAACTCCTACAGGCTGAGTCCAAGTGGCTGCATCAGGTTTTGCTCTGAAATGCCCTTCAGAGCAGATCCTTTTTCTCAGCAGGGAATAAAAAGATGGACATTAGTCTCCCACATGTTATCCTTTGTGATTATTCCACATTACTCCCCATGTGACATCTGAACTGAGAAACTCCAGAGAAGAAGGTTCCTGAACTGAATGTAAATCTTAGCCTGTCCTAACTCCACGTGAGAGTGGGATTTAAGCACCCCCCAGATATCTCCCAAATCTTGTTTACTGGGGAAAGATAACTGAGGCCCAGGCTGACTGTCATCTATGGTGAACTGTTCAGGGGTCTTTGTTTTGAAACTCTGCAGTGTCTTTTGTGGTGCAGAACTACAGGTCAGCTTAGGAGCAGTCCAAGAATTTGCAATTCTGTGTCAGGAAATGTCTGTTTTGAGGATGTCCAGGAGCAAGGTGCTGAACTCATGCCTTCACCCTCCAGCATGACTTCATCCTCTGGTTTTGCCTCTCACCTGCACAGCCTGACCCAGCAGATCTGCTTACAGCGTGTCTAACTCCATAACAGATCAATAAGTGCAATACTGTGTCCTCCCACACACTCCATCTTTTCTAGGCTGAAAATTCCCTTCTTCTGAGATTAAAACTCATTTTGTATGAAATACAACACTATTCATTTGAGCAGCAAGTGGAATGCAATTTTCTGTACAACCTGTTCATGTTTTTGTTATAATTATCTATAAGGTTAATTAAATCATGGGGAGATGGATGTTCGAGGCTTTTCTTAAAGAAAATCTGTTCTCTTTCTAAATCAAATGGAAAGACTTCTTTTCAAAACTTCCTGCCAATTGGAAACATTGAGAAAGTTTTTCTAAAATTATTTTTGGCTAAACCTAGGTCTGCTTAATGATTATTTTTTTTTTCCAAAACAGAAATTTCTCTGAAATCCTGAGACTACACTAAGAATTTAGAAGGGGCAAAACTAGTAGTCAGCTCTCTCTTTTCCCTCACACTTTCCAGATGCCTCAAACCTCTCCCAAACACTTTCTCATAGAAATACTCTAATCTTAACCTGTATCTCCATCCAGAGACAGCACAGCTCCTGCTGTTACCGAGTGCAAGCCTGATCAGAGAAGAACTGAGCAACACCACAAACATTGCTTTTTGCATTGTTTTGAAAATGAAAACATTTTATTTACCTATTCAACAAACAGAACAAGCAAAATCAATCCAAGAAATCACTTTGCAAAACATTGCGCAGGGAAATTCATTCTCCTCCTTGACAGAAGAAGATGATGGAGATGATTTGCATATGAGAGCTGTTTATCATGGGAAGAAATGGTTATAAAAAAGGTTGTCAGCACCTTTTCATCTGAAAAAGGCTGTTTTAGCAAAAGTGATATATTTAAAGACATTACACTGCTTCCAGCATGAGATTCTTTGATCTAAAGAAATGAACATTTCATTTATCGATGCATTAAAAAAAGTCCTCCATAAGCTGCTGTGATTTTTCATCTTGCATGTTAGTTTTGGCATAGCACAGAATTTTGTAACTAGCACATATGTAATCACATAAAAAGTAACAATAAAAATGCAAAGAATCTAGAAACTTAATTCAGGGCTGCTCAGAGTTCTGTTCAGGTCCAGCAACACCCTTTAACACATTTGGTGCACAGTTACCCTCATAACTATACCTATATACAGGTAGATATTTAGCTATCCTTATAATGGTAGCCAAGTCTTTTACCATGGATTTTTCACCTTTCATTTATTACTTGAACCTTAAAAACTTCAACAGAATTAATTTCTATCAGGTTTAAGTCATAAAAACAAGCTTCCTGAAGAAGTTTATTCCACAGGGCATCAACTCCTGTAATTATAGTTATTTAAACTATATCCTCTATAGTTTTGTATATATGAAACTTCCTGCCTGATTTGCTCAGTTTCCCAAAGTTTGAAGAACTTGCTTTGTCTTTTATCCCATAATTTTCCTATGGTTTATTTTAATTCAGTTGATATACTCAACAACTCATGCCCTAGAGTAAAATCCCCTCACAGATTCCTTTTCATATGGAGGAATTACATGTTTTTTATGTGCATACATTTAAGATATTCAAAAGTCATCTTTCTTACAGACTTACACTGAGAAATAATAGTCTTTTCTTTTTCCCTTTCAAGGTAAAACATAAACTTATCTTTTATTAGCAGTGAGCCAAGAACTTGTCCTGTTCTCATTGTGCTCACACATAATGAATATTTTCAATAATAATCTTAATGAACGAGTCAGGGAATTAGTTGGCTGCATAAGTGACTATGATCAGGTCACTTAAAGGGTAAGACAATCTTAAAATTAGTGAGGCACTGGGGAGGACTATTTAGAACATTTCAAAATGTATATGTTGATATATTCAAGAAACCTTTTTAACTCCATCTTTTGCTACACCGAAATGATCTCCTACTGACTGAAAAAATGACAGACCATCCATCTATAATTTAATTTGCTTTGTATAATTTTACACATTATTTTATTTGGAATGAAAGATACAATTTTGCAAGGCTTCTCAGCAAGTCTCCATTTGAATTTCTGCATTTTGGTAGTGCACAGCAGGATAAATATATGCAGCGTTTCTTTCACCCTTTAAGTAATGGAGACAGACAGTGGAATGGAAATAGATATATATCTATGAGAAGTGCTTGGTGCAATTCCTTTAGTCAGGCAGGTCAGTAGCTGATAACACCAGGTTGTGATGACCAACACATGCATGGTGTGTTGTGTATCTTTTCTCTCACTGAGAAACAGCTGCTGACTCCAATCAGGATTATCAGTCAGGACAGTGGTTTAAGTGTCATAAAATATTTTAGAAATCTTCTGCATGTTACACAGAATTTTATTCTCATTAATGATGTCTTTTTATGTGACCATGTACAGCAGAAATACTGAGTCTTACACACGTGAGTGTTTGACAGTAGAAACATAAAATGACAAAAGACAAAACTGAGATGATGGTGTAGATTTGTCTGACAAAACAGAAGAAAAGCTAATATAGGATCAGACTGGTATGGAACAAAAAAAAAAGTCTGTGAACACTTCAGAAATGCTTTTATAGGAAGAAGTAGTATGTTGTAAACACTGCTGATATTTCACAATTTATTGTTTCTGCTCGTAGCTTCATGAGGGTCTGTGAAGAATTCCAACTCAATTATGAGAATGAAAAGCCAAAGGCAAAAAAATCATCCTGGGGAAATTAATGTTTGTCAAGGTAAAAATGCTTTTGAAGTTAATGTTTTAAATTATTCTGAAAATAGACCCCTAATGAACCCCAGCCAAAACCCCTCTCACTGCAAAATGCTGACACTTTTAAAGGATTTTACTGTTTTCACTTGACATGTCAAGTGGGATTTGCCCACACCTAGCACAAATTAGCCATTCTGTATTGAAACCAAGTTTGTGAAGTTATGGCTGCTATACATAGAAGACCAACATGTTTAATATACTTCAGCTCTAACCAACTCCTCCAATGGAAAATAGGTAATTTATAATTTAATTTTAATAAATTATTTCACCACTTGCTCTTTTCTGAGAAAACAGACTGTATTACTTGGCGTGTGGTAGGATATTGTGCAATTCACAACAGAGTTCATATTTTCAGTCCATTGCAGTGTTTCAGCACAGCTTCACCGAGGTCAGTGCTGCTGCATCAGCCAAGGATCTGCTATGGAACTGAGCTGCAAATTTAGTGTGTAACACACAGAGACAGGAAAAAAAAGCCCTATTCATAAAGAAAAAGGAGGAACAAAGGCTTGAGTCCCTAGTCAAAAAAACCTCCTGTAACCAACAAAAAGTTACAGTTATTGTTAATTTCGATGGCTCACAATTCACTCTTCACTAAGCCATACTAGTATTTGTTTTGGAGTCTTTTGCTATATCAGACATAGAAAATAACACAGCTTAAAAGTCAGGGCAAAGGGACATAATGAAACACAGACATAAAGAAATCAGCATAGCTACCTGGGACACAAAAGATGCAACAAAAAGCCCCTCTCTGAGAAGTCTATTTTTTATGTCAGCAGAAAGACTTGAAATGAAAAAAGAGAGAAAATTATAAATATTTTCTTATTTTTTTAAATGAAAAAGTATATTTGCTTTAATCAAGTATAAGAATCTAAAGCACCTAGTTAAAATCATTCTTTCCAGAAATGAAAAATGAGCACAACTATTCAAAGCAAAAATAAATCTTTTCCTTTACTCATCCTTGCTCCAGCAAATGTGACTTTTTTATCAAGTATCGGAGGAAGGTGCAAAGATTCCTCTAAAGGACACATGCAAAATAATCTGCTAGAAGGGAAGATGTGCTTAGAAAAATATATGCCATTTTTGGAATGATGGTCTCCATGAAAAATGGTAGAACTGAACCTTAAGTCTACTTTCACACATTATCTTTCAATATATTTATATAATGTTTTAATATATATATACATATATATATCTCATATATATCATGTTATGAAAAATGTTAGTGCCATTGTGGGGTATCAGTTAAGAAAAATACGGGAGGTTTTTGTACTACAGTTTCCTTTACAAATTGGCGAGTTTATGTCTGCCAGAAGATTATCTGTTTCTTTGGAGAACATATGTAATATGACAGTTGTAAATTCTATCACATTTTTCTTCTTGAGTGTTCATGGACAGGATGCTGCATTTTAAAGGAATTCTGTGAGACTAGAAATTTGAGGTCAGTGGGTCTGGATGACTGAAACTGAGTAGATATTCTATATTTAATTAAGTGGTTGATCCTAAGAAAAGAATCTGCTGTTTCTCCTAACCTGAAGATGTGACTATGTAAAACTTTGAGAATCATTCCCCAAAGCTGAGATTAGCAGTTCAAGAACCCATCCTGTGACTCATGGGATCTGAGATTCACAAGTCTTAAACCTCCCTTGTTTTGCAGGGGAGTAGTGAAATTTGGCTGGCTCTGGGAATTTTCCCTGGTGGTTTCTATCTTGCCTTAATTGCTTTGCAGACTTCTAACCTGCCCATGTTTCCCTTTGGACAGCACAGAAATAACAGTGACATTCGGGGGCTATGGTGTTTCCTGCTTAAAAAAAATTAAAATCTTGAGGCCCTGTGGTGAGTGAGTGCCTTGTAGAGGTCTTGACACAGACAAATTTCTGCAGCAGCCTTGAGAGGGGCTCATGGTGATTGCGGGCAGAAATTCCCACCTTCATCTCTGTCCAGCTGCTCCTTCCCACAGTTGCTCCTTCTAAATTTGGCTGAGGTGTTCATGCATCCCCAGCTTACCTCCTTTTCACAGTTTGTTCTCCCACACCTCCTCCTTCCTCACCTTCACTGCTATTTGTCACTTTTCTCATTGCAGCCCCTGATGCAGCAGAGATCTTTCAGAAATGGAGTTAATGAACAAAAAAACCCCATGTTCTAGACTGAAAAACTACAGAGTGCTGAAGATTGCATCTCTGTAATTGTTCTGGTTTTCTGGTGGTTTTTCCTGTAGATTGGGATGAATATTTGGATCTTTAGATTGTCTCCAGATGAAAGTAAAACATAAAATTCTGTTCCCAGAGGGATTTTCCTTTGTTATTTTTTTGCATGTTTGGTTTTACATTGAAATATTGTTATAATAACTTCTGCTACTACTTTTTTTGTGTTTAGGGTTTGCAAAACCTCTCATTGCTCTATCCCAGAAATAAGTCTGACGTGTGTGAGCTGCTTCTCTTGATGCACAGGACTTGAGTTTGATGGCCACATATGAAAGGAGTGGAACTAATGGGCATTGTCCATTACAAAAATACCATTTTGATTCATGGTTTGTATTTTGCCTTGTCAGTGGTATGGTATCACAAAACAAGGCTTAGATATTTTCCAGTGAATTCTAAGCAAACGGTTTTGGAATATGAAGAATGTGTGCCTGCATAAGCATCCAAAGATATGCCATAAAGCCATGAGCACAGAACCTATTTCTGCCACAAGCACCACAAGAACCGGGAGTGAGTTGCTTCAGATCACTCCAAAAACCACCTAGATCCTTGCCAAGTCTGTTTGCCTTTATAGTTTAATTCTAGAGTCAATAAACACAAAGAAAAGGCCATCAAATGAACAGCATGCATGTAATTTACAATTAGAGCATGCAACTGGTATATCATAAAAATATGGATACAGTTACGTTCCTGGGCTGAATGGAAAGAACCACAAGTTTTGACAACTTGCACCTGCAATATAAATTTGTTGGATTTTTAGAAAAGTAAAATACTGCATTACATGTACACAAAGTACATATTCCTTAGCTATGGTCCTCTTTTGAAACGGAGATCCTGGACAATGTTGCCAATAGAAACAGCTTTTGTGCTTTCAGACAGCCAACATCTTATAAAACCAGGCAGATGAATGATGTTATGTGTAAGGGATGAATAAAAATATCAAAGACTGAAGTTCCAAACGGCTTTGCAGGCCAAGAACACTGTATTAAAATTCATTCCATACAAAATAAAAGCAAATAACATTGAGACTAACCTGGGCATTTAGTTCTGCTCCAGAAGCTAAAGGCTTCTGAATATTCCTGAGGCACATTGACCCCTCTTTTTGCAGTGAAACTTCCTAAGGTTTTAGACACATTACTACTCTGGATCTGTTCACTGATAATAAGGGTATGGGCCTATGGTTTATGGAAGTTTTTTAGTAAGTGGGTATCCTTATTGCTCTTTGACATTGATAATATTCAGGGTCATGCTCTAGTGTTCTGGCTTTTGAATTTGAGATGAACCTTCTGCTATCAATGTCAGAAGACTGGATTTCATTCTGACTAAAACCAGAAGAAAAATTTTGATAAGTCAGACTTGACAGCCTTCACAATTTAAGTTATAGAATTGCATTAAACCCCGCCCAACTTACGCTTGAGTTAGCACCTAATAATGAAACAGCATGAGTATAATTCCTTAGTGATCTCTAAAGTTATATAACAATGCACAATTTAAATTAAAAAATTGACTAATTTATGTTAATGAAAGAATTGAATCCAACATTAATTAACAAAGGCACACATTGCTTTTTAACTTTTTCATGCCAGTAAAATATGCAGGTGAAAATTTCCTCTCTGCTCTTCAAAGTAATTGCCAGTTCAATCTGCTTTCAGTTATTTATATCTAAAACATGAATATTGGTACATTAACTAAAGACTTCAGAAAGAGTTAGATCTATTTGTCAGATGTTATACAAATGCACAGATTTTAATCAGAAAATGGCAACTGACCATCAGAGGTGATAAGAAGAGTGGCACTGTACAGACAAACATCCCCTGTGGGTTTGTTATGGGTGAGAGTCACCTCACCTGACTAGACATATCTGCAGATTAAAGTTCAGACAATGAGCTAGTCACCATGCTCTGCCTTTGGGGGGCTTCCCCAAAGGAGAAGTCATCTGACCTTTCTAGAGCAGGATCACATATTCTTTGGAGGTGCCTGTTTCCCTTCTTGGACTAATTGGGAGTCTCAGGTGACTGGATCATAATTAATGTCTTACTTTTGCCTTGTACTTGCATGGTTGATCTTTCTGCATGACCAAGGCATGTCCTAAAGAAAGGAACAGAAGAGGTCACAAGCTGAAAAATAGGAAGTGAGGAAACAAAAGTGTACTTTCACCAGGATTTTTAAAAATGCCTTATTTAATGAGAATATTCCTCCTTTATCTTATTTTTTGTCTTCTCTAGAAGAGGGCTGCTGTAATACAGAGGGATTCTGGCAGCAATCCTCAGTGTTACAAGATACATCTTGGAACAATGTAGGAAGCTGGATCAGCCTCTGTCCCTCGGTCACATAACTTACAGCTCAGTTATATATTTGAGCTTTTTATGGCCTTGCAGATGCTTCTATTGTGACCAGTCACTTCATTTGTCTCCCTCATTCTATTTTATTTGTGTTTTATTATCTTCTGTAAAAATATATCTTTAGTTGTGTTTTTTTTTTTTAATTTTTTTATTTCTCAATCAAGAGCTTCACAAATGGAACAGTGTGATTCTTTGATCCCTTATGACATCCAAATATAGAATAGATGTAAGTTCTCCCATGTAATTACTCCCAGGTAAACTCTAAAATTATCAGGTATTTTTAGCCTGTTTAGACATAACCCAGAAATCCCTAACATACATCTGGATCTGCTCTGCTTTTCAGTTTTGCCAACAATACATTTATGTCTGGTAAATAGTCTATTGGGTCTCATGTATTCAGAGACCTTCACGTGCCAAAATAATTTGCTGTTGTACCTTTGCCTTCCAAAAATCAGGATGATGAAACATACTGCTGCAATGGGATTTGTTCTAACACTACCTAAAACCCAGTTATCTTGATAATGATCATGGTTGTTAGCTATGGGAATGATTTCTCCAAAGATTTATATTCTTTCTAGTTTCTTGGTCATTTCTCCTCCTCCCAGTTACTTAGCTCAGGACTGGCACTTTTTCTTGTGTATCTGTTCTAGCTCAGCCTGAGGTTGAAGGTTGAACTCGGGGATCATCCACTGAAATTCCTAAGTCAGAGATAAGTGATCAAATCACAGTTTTGGCCTTAAAATAGTTCTCTACGTAAATGAAGTGTTTTCATTTAACTGACATTAATGTGCAGCTTCCAAGTAGTTGACACTGAAAAAATTAATAAATAATAATACATTATGGAATTATGTGTAGTGATATCAATGAAAGAATATATAAGTTAAGATGTTAGCTTGATTTTCTTTTTTTTTCTGCTTCCAATATAATTATTTAACTAGGAAAAAATTAAGCTGATAATACTTTTCTGTGCTCAACAAAACTGTTGAAAAGCACCCAATTTGTAGAAATTGTAGTCTTCCTTTTTAATAAAAAACTCTGGTTTATTTAAATTTGTCAGTGACCTGAAAGCACTTGGAGCTTTGCACCGACTTGGTAGATGCAGCATCTTTTCACATGTAAATACCCTTGGTATAAATTTCTGTTTTCAAAAGCATTTTGTGAGTGCAGCAACTGCAGTGCTGATTCTTTTCTATGGCCTCAGGTTCTGCTCTCATTGCAGTCCATGTCCCAAGTCATCATTTACTGAAAGAAGAAAATTTGGAAGAGATAATGTTGAAATCCAGCAAACCAATCTGATCTATATTCCATATTGCAGTTCATGACTGCAGTTTGCTAAGACAGAAGTTATCTCTCTAAACCAAAATATCAAATGCTGGCTCTTAAATGCACTGGGATCCTTCCCATTTTGGGTCAAGTTACAGTCTTCTCAGCTGATAGAGCCACTGAATATATCAGCATTTTATATAGATGCACATGGTTTCAATGATGCTAAACTTCTTAGATTTTTGTTGTTGTTATTATTTTTTTTTTTTAAGCCCAAGCCCTGAAGACTGAATGGCAGCCAGGCATAGCCACATCCAGAAATGCTGCTGATGTAAACTGAATTAAATCTAGTATAAAGCTGAATAAATGATTTACACTGAAAGTAGAAATATACAAAATCAATTAACAATCTGTTAGTTTAGTTTGAATAAAATAACTTTCTCTCAGACTCTGACGGCAGTTTTGTTCAGTGAGGAACACCAGCATGTGGCAGCTCTGTTTCCAGGTTGTAATGCTGAGATGAATAGCACCTTTCATAACAGAGTCCTCAATAACCTCTGGACTTGATCCTGAAAACACTTTGTATATAATTATGTTGGCTTCAGCTGTACTACTCCAGGGTGGGTTTCACTCATTTAACATTAGACATTTAGAAGCAGACATGGAGGCTCCCTCTGCAGTCAAGGGAGAGATATGGAAAACACTAAGGAGGAAGTTGTGTTCCTTGTCTGAAGTATATTTATTTCTTATAATGGGGTACCTCATGACAGAGGGAGATTGGCACCAATCTCTGTTGACTGTATAAGGAACAGCTACAATTTGAAACTTTGGTTTTATGCCATAAGCTTATTTGAAAATTTGAGTGCATTTCTTTTTGTTGAGAAAAGTCTGGGGTCCTTAGAGCAGTCAGCTGAGCTACTTGTGGAGAGACCCAAGCAGTGCAACATTCATCACTTTATTTAGTGCAAAGGATGTCCTGGTAATGGCTGATGTCTCCTGTGGCAGGAAAGTGGCACTCTCCAGGCCCTAGATGCTGCAGGACAATCAGACCTGGATTGTCATGCAAATGGGAGTAGTGTGCAAGAAGAAAACAGCTCATCAGACAGACCAGAACCATGGCTGATGGGGTGATGGGCTCATCTACCATAAATCTACATCTGGCTATGTGGGAAGAATGAGCTGTGCCCCTGTGGAAAGTTCTATTGAATTGTAAATAAATTAAAAATAAAAGAGAAAAAATAGTACTGGTATTTTCCCAACAGCTTCCCACGAAATACTTTTCTCATTCAAAATGTAGCTTGCTGTGGATGGTGGAGATACTCAAAATATGATGATGCAGGGATTTTGCTAAGCTTTTGGGATTTGGCTTCCATTCACTGAGATTCAGATGTCTCAGTAACCTCTTTTGGCCAGGGTAGGTTTCACAGAGAAACTCAAACTTAAATCTTTGAAGTTGTCTTCTAGAGCTCTCAAAATCCACAACTTCTATAAATATATGCCTGCCTACATTAGAAGGGGTGATCTTCATGTTAAGAGCTCCTTTCCTCAGACCTGCTGCAGATATTTCATGAAAGGATTTAAACAGAATACCAACACAGAACAGAGGAAGCATGTAAACAAACCTGCTATACCAATGTGCTGTTTTGATACTTCTGACAGTGCTGAAAATTCCCATCTTCCAGACAAATTTCATATTGACTTGGCCAGTAGCATACTGTCTTAAGCTACTGACAACAATCTGTTCTCACTGAGGAGGCTAAAACAAATTTAATATTTAAGAGTCTAAGGGAGACGATCTTATAATGCAATCAAAATAAAGTTATTTATTGGGGACAGTGAACATGAGCCCGCATAATGTATGCTGTAAATCACTAAGGCATGTGGTTCCATTTAACACTATTTTGCTTGAAAAGTGATCACTTAGAGGTAAGGTTTGCCCTAAGTTGGGTAGGAAACAAAAATATGCAAGAATAAGTAATAAATAGGGTGTGTTTTGGACAAAACTATCTTTTAGAGCCATTTAGAGGAAAGAACATTTCTATCTATAGAACCATTGCTTGGATGTTTGTCTTCTGTTAACCACAAGTACATATTTTCACTGGAAAAATGAGACTTTGAGGCATTCACAAAGATTTGTTCATGCTCAGGATAAACAGAACTAGATATCCTGTTTTCTGAGATAAGAAAATACATGGTACTATTTCATGTAATAGCACTCATGTTTTATTAAAATGAGGCATTTTTAATTCTTATTTCTACAGCCACCACTGAGGGGAAATGGAGTTCTCTGGTCACAGCTCAGAGATGAATTTATTGTTACCCTCCCCTGCTTGGTGCTGAAGCCCATAAATAAATACAGCAGTCATTGCCATTTAGGGAGACCAGGATAGTGCAACCAATTAGTTCAACAGTTGATTTAATTGGATGTAGAAATATAGAAATTTAATTTATACTAAGCAGGAAAATGATTTTCAGTTAATTTATCATGGAAATTATTCTAGTCTGACTCATAAAATACATAGAACTGTGGGCTCTCAGAAGCTGATTTTCTTTCCTATCCTGGACACAAGTGGAAATGCAACAAACTTCTTTCTTGACATACTATTTATTTTAGAGACACTGAATTAATATCCCAGACATGATCTGTAGACAAAATTTTTATTCTTCTCACCATATTTGAGCCAGATCCCACATGCACTACACATCTGTCCAAGTCCTGGCTAGGACAGGGTTAATTTTTGCAGCAATCACGAGGGACATGACCAGGAACCTGGGATTATTGATACCACCTCACAGCCATGCCCAGGGTGGGTGGGATGTTTTCCAGGCTTTTTTTCCAGAGATGTAAAATCAGCGTGCATTACTGTGCAGGTGTTGCATTATGATGACCAACACTGGAGTAAAGCAGATTCTCCTCTTCCCAAAGTGGTGGGAGAGGGAGAGAGCAATCCTTTGTCTTTCTCTGGAGACCCCCAAGGGTCAGCCTAGCTGCATCAGCACAGGGCAATGGACAAAGTCTGGCTATTCCCATGCAGAAAGAGGGCAGAAAAAGAGCCTTTATGTCCTGATGGACTGCAAAGTGGAAATTCAATACCTTACTAGAACTATTCTTTTTCTTACTCATCCTCTTTAAAATATCTGCCTTCCAGTAACTCTCTGGTGTGTGGGTGTGGGTGTGTGGGTGTGTTTGGAGATATATATACATATATAATCTTCTCAATACAGTAATCAATGCAATCATTATTGGAAGGGGAAATACAGCCTATGTCTCCAGAGAATATTGATCCAGATTCTTGGACAGCGTTTCATTTGAATTTAACTTTACTGCAAGTGTGGAACTCACCCTGCCCGTGTGCTTACACAGTAACTGTAGGAATTTAGTGACCCAAGCCTCCCCAGGGAAGCAGATTTGGTGGCTGAGTCACAAACACAGGGACTTGAGGCTGACTGGATGAGGTGATTTCTGTGCTCCCTCTTCATCCTTCCAAAGGCTTCCCCACTTCTGGATCCTTCACTGCTCATCTGGCTTTCCAGCAGATGAAGGTAAATCAGTTCTGGTCTTTAGTTGCTTTATTTATCATGTTTAACATTCTCTTGTTTTGCTGGAAGCAAATGCAGGGATGGATGGCTGGGAACGAGCCCTGTAAATGGACACCTTATTTACTGGGCTTGTAAAGAGTGGGAGGTTCCTTTGAAAATTTTCATGAATTACAGGAGCTTCTCATGATGGACCTTAGAGTCACCAAATGCAACTTGAAACGATTCACTAGGCCCGACGTAGCCCAACATTTGGAAAACAATCCCTCTCCTTAAGAGATTTAAGCAACACCATTGCATTGCATCATGCTGCAGGCATTTCTGTCACTGCTTACAGGAGGAGTAACAGTGCTCAGCATAAAGATAAACACTTACAGTGTGGCAGCAGGCTGCTGTCTCGTGTTTCTCCTGCAGTCTTTACTAAAGGATCGTCTATTTTACCATGACAATTAATTTCACATGAAAATAGTTTTGCCTGAAATGTGCCCGTTTGGCATTACAGTGTCTGGACATAGTTAAGATTAATGATCAAGCACAAAAGTAAGCAAATGGTAAGTAACAAAAATAGCTGACCTCTCTTCCTCATTTTAGTTATTTATAAAAGATCTGCTTGGTCATTTAATTCATGCCCGAAGAGAAAACAAAAATGCAGGTATCTGATGTTCAACTTCTGCTCTTTCATGAGCCACTCAACATTACAGGAAATCTGAACAGCTGCTTCAGGCACTGAGTGTGGAATTCGGCCTTAGGGAAGCCCCAAATTAGCTACTAAAGAAAAAAAAAGAAAAAAAAGAAAAGAGAGAGAAAACTCTTTCACTTTTGAAAGGACCTGTTAACGCTTCTTCCATCCAATAGTTAGTGTCCTTTCTGCACGGAAAAAATAATGGCATCATTCTCACCACCATTAAAATCATCACATCTTCAAAACATGGGGAGGAGCCTTTCTTTTCCTATGGAAACTTTAGACCATTTCTGTACATTTGGCAGCAATTTCTATTTCAGAGGGCATTTCCAACACCCAACACATTAAGAGCAAACCCAGTCCTGACCAAAAAGGTCACTCAAAGAGGCGGCATTAACACAGATGCTGAGAAAGGTAAAATTCCTTCCGAGTCTCCCAGTAAAGCTGCACTTATCTGCTCTGGGAATTTCTGAGCAGTGGTTCAAAACACAATGCCAAGGAATGCATCGAGTGATCATTTACAATGATACTGTGCAGATGGCGAATGCCTGCTCAGCCTGTGTCCATGGCATGACCTCGTGTAACCTTGCCTGAGAGCCTTCCTAGCGAGGCACACAAAAGCGCCTTCGTTCCCTGCTGTCCGCGGAGAAATGTTACTTTATCGGCTTTCCTTTAGACAACAGCCACAAGAGGGCGGATTTTTTCCTGCTTTCCTCCACTTCATGAAGAGCTTCTATTTCACAAATTCGATTTTATAACTCTTGAAAGATAAATCGTCTGGCATTTATTACACACACCCGCCTCAAGCTGCTAAAATAAAACTATTTCCAAAAAACTTATTACCCCCCCACATTTCGCAGTCTTTGGTCCACGAATGAGAAGACATTAATGCTGATTTCTTTTCACAGGAGTTTGAAACATCCCCAAAACATGAAACAAGCAGAACTTTGCAGCACATTTTCCTTTTATCAGGATTCATGTTCTCAGAGTACTTAAACCCCCTATTCTGTAGTCCTAATAAATGCTAAAACAACCCCCAAAAAACCCACAAGGATTTGTCTTCCATCAACCTGCTCCTCATTTTCAATTTGTTGAGCTTGTTTAATTGCAGAAGAGTTATCAGCAGAGTGTCTGTGATCCCCAGTGAGTGGTAAAGTGCAAGAATTTCTCTACAGTAAACACAAACTGGACTCAAATCTGCATCATACTCATCTCGATTATATTTGTATTAAGCAGTGTCATGTGGAGATTAAAGCAATAGGAAGTTTTACCAGTGATAATGATACCAATGTAGAAATTCAGTACAAAATTTCCTTTCATCTATTTTGAAGGCCTTAAACAGCAGAAGTCAACAGTCAACCCATCTCCAAATTCCTCCCCTTTGACTTTTGGGAATATAAAACACACATAGATATGTACAGTATGTATTTGTGTGTGTAAAACTTATAAAAACAATGTCAGTTTGGTACCGTAGTAACAAACTGTTTAAAAAAATGTAGATAAAAAAGGTGTAAAGTTGACTTTTGGTGAACCTGAAAAACCTCCTCTTATTTAACTCCTGTCCTGTGTACCCAGACCACCCACCTGACTTGTGAATGGTAGGTGAGGATGAAGTTCTGCTGAGGTGAGTTACATGGTGGAAACTCCAATATATTTCTCTGGACTTCTTTGGTTCTGCTGTTATTTCACGGGAGCAACAGTCAGGGTCTGTTCCACAACTGAGCTGCCAGCTGAAGACTTTCAATCTGAGCCCTTCATTGAGGGAAACACAGCTCTTGAAAGAACCCCAGTGTGTCTTGTCTGGAAGTGTCTGATACTGCCTGTGCCGTGTGTGCAATGGCTCTCAGCCTGTGGGCAGGAAGGCTCTTCCCCGGGCAGCCACAGAAGGAAATTTGTTGGAGAGAAAATGGTTTGGTGTGGGAATGGGTTGGTCCAGGAGAGGAATTCTTTCTTAGGAAGTGGTCTGCAGCATGCGAAAGCTGGAGAACCACCAGTGTAGCACATTCCGGGGGCAAAACAAATAAATGTAAAGGCAGATGCGTCCCTGGCAGCGACAGTTCTGAACACGGGCAAACTCTTTAAATGCGCACCAGCCCGGAGCTCCGGGCCACCTATCAGTGAGTGTGGCGAGCTGGCTTTTTTACTCAATCAGCCTACAAGCCAGTGTCCTGCAGTTCCGTCCCAGAGGGAGTGTGTCGTGGGAACACCGTGAGCGGACCTGAGGCTGCTTTATCCATGTGGATGAGGAGCAGCAGCCGCGCACGGCGATCCCGGAGATAGGTGGGGATGCTCCTGTGCGAGCTCGCAGGTGTGTGATCCGGCAGTGCCGGAGAGGGCTGTGCTCAGGGAAGGCGCAGGGGCTCGGGGTGCCCGGGNGCCGGGTGCGGGACCCGCGGCGGAGCAGGGGGTGTGTGCCTGCGGCGGCTGACAGACACACGGACACACAGGCGCACTCTCAGGCGGCAGCCCATTTGCTGGAGGGGTGTGCATGTGCGTGCGAGGGAGTGGAAAGGGGTGGCGGGATGGAGGGAGGGCGGCTGAGGGAAAGTCTGACACTCGGCGCAGAANGCCCCGGGCCCGGCCCCGCTGCGCTCCCGCCGCTCCCCGGCCCCGGCAGGTACCGGCCGGCCCCGCGGCTCCGCGGCCGCTGGGGCACTTTCCGCCGCCGCGGAGAAGGGGTGGAGGGCGGTGTGGGAAGGTGCGTGGGGGCCCCGCTGCCTGTCCCGAACCCTCCGCTCGCCTCTGCCCCGGGCACCGCCGGGGCTGCCCCGGCAGGAGCGGAGCGGTGCCGGCACCTGGCAGCCCCCGGGCCACCTGCCTTGCTGTCAACAGGGAGATGAGGCTGGCTTAGGAAAGGGCTAGGCTCTGCCAGGGATGGGCTTGGCGGTTCAGGGAGAGAAGGAGTTAGTTTTGGGCGTAGAGGCTGTGAGATGGGAGAGGAGTTCGTGCGCTCAGCCCGGCACCCCCGCTGCTGCTCCTGCTCCGCAGAGGTGGCTCCGGGCTCTGGGAAGGCAGGATCAGCCCATGCTCCTCAGCAGAACTATTGCTTGCTGGAGCGGTGGCAGAATTCCTTAATTTCTCCACAGTCTCCCAGCATCGCCCTGAGCGCGACTGCTGAGCGCGTCCGTCCCCGGGAGCGCAGAGCACCTGGCGGGCCGGGTGCTCGCTGGAAGGAGAACATTCGCCTGCTCGCAGGGTCCACAGGCCCTTCACTTTGTGAAGGAACTCCCAGGGTGGGAAAGCTCCTTGTTTTGCGGGGAATATTGCAAAATGAAAGTTGTTGCTTGTAGGAGGGGAACATTCCTGGGCGCGTTAGGTAATCGGTGACTGCTGCAGGGGCACAAAGCAGCCACCTATGTTTCCTCAAAAAGAGCTTCACTTTGATTTGAACTGGGGTAACTCGTCCAAGAATAATAGAGATAAATGGGACCAGAAGCTGAGAAAGCAGCAGTTCACACTGTGTCTGTGTTTCTCTCACAGAGGCCAGGAAGATGCAGGGAAGAGCTTGAAGAATTGTAGCATGTCACTTTCTTTTACTTGCAAATCTGGGGGACAAGTAAAGAGTCTTGATTTCGCTGTTTACCATTTGGAGGTGTTTAATGCTAATGGCACATCATCCCTATACTGTTTTTCAAGTCCTCATTAGTATAACTGATGTGATTTTTTATCTTTGCCTTTTAATTAGTTTATTTAGGTTATTATGGGCTTGATCTAGAGAAGCACATCACCTGCAAAGTGTAAGGGCCAAAGTCATCTGTGAAAGCTGGGTATCTAAATAGTTTCCCAAAGAGGAATTGGGGTATTTTAATCTGTAATTGTAAACTTACTGTCAAACAGAGATATCCAAATTCTGCAGGTGCCACACCTCTTTTTCTTAAAATTTCCAAGACAAGTCTTGCTCTGAGATGTCTCATAAATTGAAGCATTTTTGCCTTGATCAGGCTGAGCAGCTTGGCTTCACTTTTAGTTGAACTTTATTTTGGCTTAGACATCCAGACTAGCCTGAGATCCAGGAACTAAATTTGCTTTCCCTCTTCTTACGACTGGATCAATCCAGCAGGGATTCTCGGGGTGTGGGCAGCAGAACAGACTCCCCATTAGGTGCAGTGCTGAAGCACTGAGAGCTGTGCTCTAGACCAGGCAGAAGTGTTGTAAATTCAAGTCTCCTACAGTCAGTGTGTGGGCTCTGCCCATTGAGTGCTTTAACCAGAAATGGAAATAGCAGCTTCACCAGTCTCTGCTGTGTCTGAAAATACAAGAGTGACTTTTATGACAAAAGCTGGTAGGTGCTTTCAGGACAATAATCCCAAGAAAGGAGAAGTGCCTTTCAGTAGTACTGAATAAGGTGACTAATATGAGGAAGGTATAATTTTGAGTTGTATTCCTGCTCTCAGCTTTGTCTTGGTGAGTAGACACGGTCAGATCCCCAGAAGACTGATACCTCTTTTTGACCCCACTCCCAAGTACTGACCTCTGCCTGCTTCTTTCCCAACTGCAGGTTGTGCCATCAACCAACCTTCCAAAACACTGTAATTGCTCTGATCTTACTCTGCTTCCCAATTTTTTTTTTTTGTTTTGTTTTCTGAGAGGTGATGTTTTCACTGTAGATACCACTCTGTTCATTATGCAAATTGTGCTGCAGCCTGGACATTCTACTGGGATTTTGCAATTGAATTAAATGAAACAAGGCCCTGAGGGGGGAAAAGTTTTAATTAAGCTAGAGTGTTAAATGGAAATATATGTTGTTCATTGTGAGAGAGCCCTTTAAAGTATTTGAGGATACTGCATCTTTATTACTCAGAGATTAAGTAATGATAATTCAGCAGCTAGCCATGTAAACAGAAAGGTATTGAAAAGCAAAGGCAAAGGATGAAACATTCCCAACAGCACCTGTCCTTATTTTGATCCTAGCAGAAGGGATATATATGCTCAGCCTCTCTTACCATGTCACAAAACAAGCAGAGGAGTGAATGTCCCACACAGTCAGGATCTTAGCAGCTTAACTGGCAGAAAGCCATAATCATTGGAGTCACCCTGTGAGCCTGCTGCTAGCTCAGGGTGGCCAAAATAATGATGTCTTTCTGGATTCTTTTTTAATCCCTGTTTTGCTTTTCCTCTCATTCTTCTTGCTGTTAAAAATCCAGCAGCTGTAATCTCTGCTGTCCCTTCATTGTGCGCCACTGCAACCTAGACCTGCCGGTCACCTGCGGATCCAGAGAGGCTGATTCATCAGCTGGGAATCAGCTGAATTCCCAGCTCATGCCAGGATTTCTTTGGCTAAAGCCCCTGGTGCTGGAACTGGCCACTGAGCCACCTCTGTGCTCTTTGAGGTTTCCTCCGTGAGGGAATCCTCTGGGGCTGGTTAAGCAGGCTTTCCCACCGCGCTCTTGGCAAGGCAGCCTGCGGGATTGCCGGAGCTGTATTTGGCCCTTTGTCTCTTTAACCCCTGGAAGGAGCCAAAGGTGTGTGCTAAATGTCATTAAATCAGATAGATGCAGGGAACGTGCCATGTGTTTGTTTGCCTTGCTTTCTGGAGTTTCTCCAGCTGCAAACAAGCAACAGAGAGGCTCACAGTAAGCCATGTGTGTGAGATGTGAACCGTAGGGGCTATATTCAGGTGTGAAGGAAATTTTGCTCCATGGGTGTGCTATTTTTAACTTTTTTATAGTGCTGCACCTCTGTCACACTTCTCAACACAGTTTCCCCCTGCCCCAACATCTCTGTCTGGGTTTTATATATTTTATAAACTTAGCAATGCCAGTGAGTCATTATTTAAATAATCCCTGTATAAATCTTCAGCCTTTTAATCTTCTTCTTTCTGTCTTGTCTATTCAGAAAGGCCCCTCTCTGGTATTGTTGGGTTTTTTCCACATTTTAGAGACATGCTGCGAGAACATGCACATGTTATCTGACAGTGGGTGATAGAAAAAAAGAAAAAAAAAGCAATAAGCAAAAAAAAAAAACACAGCTCTTCTATTCTGCTCTCCCCAGCTTAGATGGATCCAACGTCACATGGAGGGGATCCAGGATGAGTCAGGAAGCAGTGCTATGGTCCAAAATTCCACTTTGCATTACAGCTGGGAGGCAGCATTTAGCATCATGTGGATTTATTTTCTTTTAACGGGAACTGCAAAATAATTTATGGAAGTCACATAACCTAATGGGCAGAAGAGATAACAGTAAGCCAAGAAGAACCTGGATTCCCATCTGGGTTGAATCATTGACTCAATTGACTATCAGTGTGATGGGTGTGGTAGTTTAAGCCTGGGACATTATACTGGCCTTAACTAAGTCATTGCACTTCCCCACAACGTAACTGGAAAATGTGATTAATGTTCAGAGCTCTGTTGGTACCTGACAATTTCCCTAATAGTTTCTCTAGTCAGACTCAGCACAGGACATTAGAGACTTTTATTTTCAAACTTAAGGACAAATCGTAAATGGTTCAGAACATACATGGCTAAAGACAAGTTCATGCTTTAGAGCTTATATGTGCATGGAGACCTGTAACTCATGAGGACCTGCACTCCGTGAATTTCACGCTGTGAGTATTACTCAGCTTTCAGTAACACTTATCCTTTTTTGTACATCTTTGCATATTTTTCTTCCTGTGCTACTATAAACAGAAGAGTTGTGTGAGCTTTTTCTTATAATGTGGTCAGTTTAAAAGCAAAATAAATAACCATAATTAAACTGTTTCCAATTTAGCTGGTCAGAGAGTCAGGAGACTTGCAGGAAGCAGATGCCATGCAGCAGAAAAGAGGCTAAAACCTCTGTAACATTTAAATATACTCCAATGACGTTGGAGTGCTGGGTTGTTGTTGCTTTCTTATTTTTTTTCTCCAAGAGGGTGGGCAGAGAGAAGTTACCAATTTTCCTGGAACATCCTCTTCTAGAATTCCTGAAGACACTGCAGCACCAAGTCTGATCTCATCTTGTGTCAGCATAACTCATGCCTAAATGCACTGGGAACAGAAAGCCTAGGATTAACTAAAATTATACAAAACTAAGGCTGTCATAAAATGAAAGACTTGGGCCTGTTCTCAGTTTATCTGTACTTAGTGACTTCAAGAGACTTAAGCATATGTTTAAAGATAGGCTGCTGTGTAAAATGCTCTCTTGAAAGAGTTACTTTCTTAAAGTCTAAGCCTAGAGTGAGATTCAGCCTTTTAAAAGTTAAATGCAGTCTTGAGGGCTGGTGTGGTCAAACAGTCCAGTTTAAGCTTGGCTAGAATTTTTAAGATTTTGAACAGCTAGATCTAATGGTATGTGCCTACCTAGCTTGTATTCCCCTGGAATTTATCAATGACACACTCTGTATAATTGTGGTTACTTTTTGTCTGTCTAAAATCCTTTTTTGGTTTTGCAAGGGGGAGACTGCAAACGGGGAGTATGTAAAAAATTCTTTCTCAACCAAAAGCAAAAAGTTGATTATTTTTCCCCTTCCACAATGAAGAATTAAAACAATGTCTGTTGCTCTCATGCTTAATGTCAGAATCTCTGCTAAAAAACAGTAAGAAGAAATATGATGAATTTTTCATATGGAACTTAGTCCCTGTAATTTTATAATGCATATGTGTGAGGTTTTATGAAGGCTTATACTAAAAGGCTTTAGAACTGTGTAATAAAGGAAAAATGCTCATAACATCCTTGGGTATCCAGAGAGTTCCACTTTGAGAGAGGGAAATAAAATAAAGGGCAATGACAAGTAGTAATAGGCTGTTGCAAGTGCAGCTCCTTTTCTCCAAGATTTACAGTAAGAACCAGCTGTAACTGTAAAGTTCTTTGCACTATCATAATCTGTAGCTTTGCAGAATGTAGCCTTCTCATATAATTCTCTTATCTTGTGAAAGAAAAGTTCCACCTGCATATTAATTACCTTTAAATAAATCCTTTATTAATTTCATTTTTTAAGCAAGTTTGAAAACCTTTATTAAGAACATAAGTCTTCAAAGCTGCTACTGTCCTGCTAATGGAGCAATCGTATATTATACCTAGGAAGATCTGTTTTTGTTCAGTAGAAATCAGAGAAGACACAGGAACAAATTTGTCCCTTTTGTTTATATAGTCATTATTTACAAGCAGTGTAACTTTTCTCATTCAGAGAAGCTTTTATTAATTTATTAGCCATGCTGCAGTAGCATTGGGAGGGGCTGGTCAGATATCATAGAATCATAAAATGGTTGAAGATCATCAAGTTCCAAGCCCCTTGCCATGGGACTCATTTGGGATCCTCGGCAATGAGCTCTCACAGCAGATGGATATGAGCAGGGTCAGTCTTTTACTTCTGCAATATTTAAAATAAAAGCTGAATTGTAAAAGAAATCTTCAGCAGATATTTCAGTGGCCAGGTGCTGACCTGGAAGGGGAGTTTTCGAGGTGTGTGGGTCAGAGCAGTGGTGTTCCTGGTGTTCAGGAGTGTGGCTTTCTCAGCCACCTCAGTTCCACGGTTTTGTGAGTGCTCTGTTGTCAGGTCCAGCAGAAGGAGACTGGCTTTGCACATCTTCCAGGGATAAGACTGGATCTGCCCCAATGAACCTATTGGAATCAGTGTTGCTATTTCCTACTCGGTACTGAGCTACACCACTGAATTGATCATGAGGAGACCAATCCTACCTGTTCTGAAGGGGTGTGCTCACCCTGGAGCTGCTGGCTAAAAGGTGTTGGGCGAGGTGGATCTTCTCCTTTCAGTCTGTGGGGAGCTGGACTTGGAGCCCACGCCAGCTTTGCAGGTGAGGTGGGCAGAGAGTGAAGGTGCACTGAGCAGTCACAGCTCTGCTGTGTGTGCACCCTGTGCCCAGGGGCTGTGGGCAGGGGTGGCTACATGTAAATAGCAATGGAAATAGCAAAAGACACTTTTATCCTGGTCTTTAAGGCTGAACTTGGCTGACTGAAGAGTCAGTTAATATCATAAATCTCTGTTATTAATCTGATTTTTCCCTAAAACTATTTTAATAGGCAAGGATGCTTTACATAACTACAGTCTGAATCATTGTGGTCAGTTGATCTGATGTCTTATACAATCTGTAATCTTGTAAGAAGTGAGGTTTTCTCAGACCTCATGAAATCCAAGGTGTTTATTTTCATACTTAATTTATTATTTTTCAAATTGAACTCAAAGCTTTAAAGGCTTTAAGAAAAAGCTGGCTTGATGTAAGTTTTGGAATGCCACCCCCACCTAACTGAGGAAAAAGTAAGAGAATTGGTGCATCTAAGGAAGTTACTAACATTGTTCAGGCCCAAGGGTCTTTTAGGTGCTCTTTCTAGAAATAAAAGGTGCATTTAGCTGTGCTCCTCTGTGCTGTCTTTTTAAGATGAATGTCCTAGGTAATACCATTTGCAGTGTACAGGTTTGTTTTGAAGTTACAATTTGGCGTTTAGAGTCCTCTAGTGACATCTACAAAAAGGAGATATATTTCATCTCATAAAGCTGCCTCAGCTTGAAAAAAAAAAAAAGTAAAAAATGGATTTATGTCAAAGAAACACCTTTCCCAGTTTAATATCCTAACAACTTGTGCAACTTTTACGTGAAATTAAGGGAGTTTTCACATGGAAAGGTTTTCTGTCCTTAGATAAAGTATAAACTCCTTCAGCTGAAGATTGATTAAACTCACATAATAAAATTTATGTGAAGTGGGACATGGGCTGATTTTCTTAAGGCATCTGTCTACAAATTCACATGTCTGTGATTTAATTTTTAGGTTGTTCTTATTTTGTGGGTTTTTTTTTTTTATATCCCTAAAATTTTACTCTTCTAAGTACAGATAAATTTCTATGCTGTCCTCAGGAGACTGAAGCTCCTGTGTCCTTTGCTTCCTGTGACTTTGCTACAGCTCATTACTCTCCCAAATGGCAACGTGAGTGCCATTATGAAACTCGTAACACAGACAGTTATCTCCTCAATGGTACTTAAAATCAAATCCTTCCTACTTGGTGAAAGATGAGTTACTGTGCTTTGGCTCCTGAAGTGATAGAATGATGGAAGGATTGGTTTCTTTCTCTATTTGTTGCTATTATATATTGATGTGCAAGGATGAAGAATGGACACTGAGGCACAATATACTACTGAAAGCTCCACTGTCAGCTTTTCACGCCTGACAGAAAAGTAGAAGGTGTGTGCAGCAAACAGTGCAGGGAGTTTGTCTCAATCCCAAACATCTGCTTTCAAAGCAAGAGAAAAAAGAAAAAAAGCAGAAGGCAATTGTTGTCTTCCATTTAAAAGCCAAGGTGAGATTCTGTGTGGTTTATTTTTTTTTTTTTCCCCACTATGCTGGGTCTGTGCTACTGTCAGCTTATCCTGTGGTACAAGGGCTTGGTCTTTCCTAACAGGAGTTGACTTTCCTTACCTTTTAGTGGCAGCAGTCCTCCAGATAGTTTCAAGTCACAGGACAATCTGCTCCTGCTTCCAAACTCCCCTCTGAAATTTAATCTCCTTCCTATGGTTAAACTCTCTCTTGTAAAAGCTTCAGGCATAGCTTTCCTGTATCCTGTCAATTCCCAGAAATGGCCGTGCCATGATGAAAATCTCTCACTCCCCAGGGGTACTCTACTCTTGCAATCTGACATGTGGGGTGTTAAACTGTTAAAGGGAGAGAACTGAGACAGATTTCAGGTCTTGTGCCAGGTTTTCATGACAATGGTAGAAATTCCTTTGTGATAACATTGATATCACAGGCACAGCTGTTCTGCAGTTGGTCAGTGATGAAATATAGATAGTCATTTTCTTAGTGAAGACAGGCTTTATTTCTATTTTTATCCTAGGTTACCGCTATTATATATGGGCAATAAAATCTGTTCTAGTAAATGGTGTTAAAAAAAATAAAAGGACTTTCCATCCTTTCTGTGCTTTCCTTCCTTCCTTTCCCTACAAACAAGGTAAATGCCACTGAAGTGATGTGAGAAAAGCATTTTGGAATGTGTGTGGATTTGTTGTGTTTTATTTTCCATCCAGGAATTCAACATGACACAATGGATTTGACATCTCCAAGATAAAGTATTAGACAATCTGTAAAGTGCTGCACTCATCTTTATAAGATAAATAGTGTGTAAGGCCAGAATAACTGGGACACAGTGGCTTTGATAACAAGCAGCATTGTTATCTTCAGTGCAAGCATCAGCAGAGATTACAGTGGTCTGTTGTGGTGGCCCTGGGGGAATCTCACAAGGCCTTGCAGTAGGCAGTGTACAATTTGTTTTCATTCTTTTCTCAGCAAAATACTGGTTTGATGCTGGGAAAGCATGACCCTGTTTAATTTGTGCTGACTCTCTTCATTCTGGTTTGAGCCACATGGGAGAAGAGGTGTGAGCACAAGCAGTTAGAAAAGTTGAAAATGTGCTGATAGAGGATGGAGAAATTAGTGATTGACAATGAGTAAATGGTTTGCTCTGAAGAGTCACCAAGACTCTGTGGGCCTTGTGCTCAGGATTCAGGATCCTCAGTCAGTGTCTCCAGTACTCCCTCCTAGAAGATGTGCAGCTTATTCCCAACTTGTTTTATTAGATCTCACTGATGGGATCTGGTCTGAGCTGCCCTTATAGGGTGGAAATCTTCCCAGGCTTAGCCTGTGTGTGCCACTGCTTAGAAGGAAAACCCAGCTATGCTGTGGAGGCTGCAGCAATTGCTGAGAGCTCTTTTTGGACATCTCAAGTTGAAGGTGTGCCCTCAGTCCCATGGGTGTTTTTTCTTGTTGTAGCAGTCATTTCCACCTCCTGATTTTCTGTTAGGCTGGGAGAAAGTCCCAAAGTAGGGATTTGAGTTTTTGGCAGTGTTTGCTGCCTTAGCACTTACTCTTCCTTCCCCTACAGGGATACAGTGCTGCATGGAATTCTTTGGTGTGTGTAAAACTCTGAAGTAATTTGTTCCTCTGGTGGTTTGTAAGACAGGTTGGAAGCCCTGACACAGAACAAATGTTTCCTTGTTCTGAAGCTGGGTGATTGGCAGAACTTTCTCATATTGGTGTAGGAGATTTAACTTTTTCTGTTTCAGAAGATGGACAAAGCAGTTCCATGCAAAGGATGTTGCAGAATCTTGTTTCTTTGATATCCCCAGAAACTGAATCTTATCTGGATAATAAGAGCTAGTCCACAAACAAGCTACTGGATTCAAAATAAGGGTAACTGTGTAAGGTTTTGGGGATCTAGTTAAGACAGGAGATGATCAAATATCCCTCTAATAATCAGAAATCTGAAAAACTTTTTATACTTATTTCAATATCTTTCTTGAAACATGCATGATACTTTACCTGTGTGTTTCCCACAAGCTGTCCATACTCTGCTCATGGTTTCTGAAAACAGAACTTTAATAATTCAAGGTTGATACAGGATTGTTTTGATTAGTTAGGGATGAAGGCAGCCATCCTAGAAGGGGAGAACTGCACTTGTTAGTACCAGAAATAGTGCTTTTATCTTGTCGTTTGCTTGAATAGTATGGGGCTGACACCTCTCTCTCTCTAGAAACTGGCTTTTCTGTTTCACTTTAATGAGATAATTAAAAAAAAATAAAATCTTTCCAGATGAAAGAACAGAGTCTGTTTTATAAACTGACCCATATAGCAACCCAGATGCAAGTTCCAGGCAAGTCAGAAGACATGCCCAGCATTCAGCAGTTCTCCCCAGGAATATTCTAAGAAGCACATATCACCCAGTGCTGAAGCCTGCTCTGGGCTGATAAAGTTTGTCTACACGTGGGAGTCAGCTACTGTTCAACTGGAATAACAGTGTGCAGAGTCGTATCTTCCTCTGCATGGCCTGTCACAGGGAGTCTGCCCTAAGGCTGTTGTTCAAATTAAGTAAATTGCTTCCAAATTAAGTAAGTTGCTTCCTTCTAATACACGCTTCTGTGTGATGTGATTGCAGAGCAGCCAGTGGGCTGCTAAATCACATCTTACTGTGTCTGCACTCTCGTGTTGACATGCCCCAAGTACTTAAATTTTAAGGTCTCGGTCAATTCCTTCTCTAAGTGCAAGAGACATGGTGTCAATGCACTGTGCTGTGATGCAGAGTGCTCAGAAGCTGCATACCAGAGTAGAACTCTGAAGTGAATGTAGTATTTTCACTGATTTTACTGCAAGATCCAACTCTGTGCTGGTGTTCCTGTGTTTAGTTCTATGACAGTAACACCTAAAAAATCCTGGAATTTTGGCCTCACTGTGCTCTTACTGCTGAGTTAAGATCTAAGGATAGCTTAGAGAAAACCAATAAAAGGGAGGCTTGGAGTCAGGTTTGATTTATGAGGGAGAATGAAAGGCTTTGAGTGTGCATAGCTTGTTAGAGTTTGACAAAGAAGAAGACATGACTGTAAATACTTCAAAAGTTTTATTCAGAAAACAGCAGAGGATTTGCTTGATGTTAAGGACATTCCAAAGGTTAGGACAGCAGCTCAGAGACCTGGGGTTAATTCCATGACATATGTCCTTAAGGCAAACCAATTCTGCTTAGATCCTAGCAAATTCCTAAGGGCATCCAACTGCTACTACTTTGTCTATATCACTGAGTATTTGTCAGCTGACTGAAAAACACATAATTTAGACAATTTACCTGCTAAATACCTTTACAGGGCTAGAACTTGACCTCTACCTGCCTCAGTTGTATGTGTCTGTAAATGAGTAAAAATTGCCATTTATTATAGAAAAGTGAGAATTACAGGTTTGGAAAGTATGGACGTTCAGCTATTTTAACAATGTAAGTACAGTGAGTGGAAAAGCTAATTAAGATGGGATTTATTTCACTTGTCTGAAGTGTGAGATGGTCACCTGATCTCCTCTGTTTTCTGTACAGGATGAGATGCTCCCAGGGGCAATGTAGTATCTGAGCCAGGGGATGAATTAACTCAGCAGTGCCTGTCTGCACCCTCTCTGGAGGGAGCCAAGACAATGCCTGAATTTTAGATGGTTAAAATTAGGCAAGATGAATGTTATCTTAAGAATATAAGGATCAAATAAAATCAACTCAGATTGATTTTAAGGGGGAAAAATTGTCTTTATTGAATGTGTTTGCTGAAATGTTCTTTTAAAACAATTATAGAAACCACCTCCAAGAACTTGTGTTTATTTCTTATTTCTTGTAAAACATTCAGGAAGTCTTTTATTAATATCTAACTACATGATAGAGCTCCCATTTCTCCTATTTCCTTGAAGCAGTCCTAACACAGACTAGCAACATCCAAGAAGTGCTACTGTGTTATGTATTATTAAAAATGCTATATAATGTAGAGCCTACATGTCCCATGTTACCTAACACTATACTTAAAAATCCAGACTTTAATAACTAAATGGGAGCTAAACTCTTTTGGCAACCTACTTCTGATGGCTCTTGCTTTCATACAACAGCCTGAGTAGTTGGAAATACTCTAGGTGGTTGTTGGCTCCTTGAAAAGAACTGATCTTCAGAGGAAATGCAGTTATGGACATTGTGAATTTAAAGAAAGAAAAGTGGGAAAATTAAAGTTACTCAGACAAGAGTTACAAAAATTTTGAGAGCTCCTATGAGCGCCGTTGGAGGTCAATGTGTAAAGCAGCTGTAGGATGCTGGGGATCTGAGGGGAGTTAGGCAGTACTGATCCATGAGGAAGACCAGGATGACCTATCTGAGGTCTCTGCTGACCCATGCAGTGGCACAAGTCCTCACTTCAAAGAAAGAGGAGCTTAATATTAGTTTATCCTGTTGTTGGTGTGACTCGGTGTCAGAGTCATTCCCCTCTTGTACTATCGCATTCATTACCCTGCAGTGACTTTGTGAGTAGTTTACTCTTTTTGATTTGCACTCTGGAAAGAAGAGGGCTGCTTTCACACTTTGTCCCACTAGTTTTGATAGCTCCCTCCTCCAGCCTCTTCAGAGCTCACCTTCACACAGCTGGAATCTGACTTCCCTCACAACTGCTTGTCACTTCCCTGCTTGCCTGGCTCTGCAGGGAACGGAGAGTTCCTTTGCTGTTCAGCCCTTGTCCTCTGGTGATGAAGGGACAGGGATGTGTGAGCAAGCAATCACTTCAGGGACAGGGACCTGGTGTCAGAGAGCCTGTGGATTTCCAGTATGATGCTAGACTAGACTTATGCTAGGGAATGTCTAAGATATGCTCAATTCGGAAGTGTTTGCAGGAATTTATGTTTATTGTTTTTACTTGACCTTGCAGACCCAACGCTGTTGTTTTGGAAATCAGAGCTGAACAGTGTTAAGAACTGAGAGGGACATTTAGGGTTTGCACAGAGGACCTAAACATAGTGAGGATTTTATCTGTGTGTAAAGCAGTTGTGACTCTGATCAAGAGGTGAAATAAGTACTCCTTAATTTAAGAAATGTATTTGGATCTCAAGGCTATGAGCTTAAAAGCCCATCTTCAACTAAAGTGAGACTTCATGAGTTAGGTGGGAGGGAACCATTGCGTTCCCTGGCCAGCCTGGGCTTGAATCAAAACTTGTGTCTGTGGACACCATTAGGGCTTTTGGCTGTTCTTGCTGCAGGCAATGTGTAAGGAAGTAAAGGCAGAGATTTTGTGAATTGCACTGAGATCAGCTGCCTTCTGGGCTCCCTTGACACGCCAAAGTCATAATTTGGAGTGTCTCCCTTGGGTCACTCCAAACCTGTGATTCCACATCACCCACTTTGTGACCCAATTCAGCAGGCAGTGAGAGATGTTTACAAGTGCCCAGAGCTTCAGACATGCAGAGGACAGCTCTGTGTATGTCTGTCCATAGGTCACTGCAGGTTGTAAAACAATACCGAGGACAGAGGGAAAACAGACAACAATGACAGGACCTGTGCAATGCCTGTTGCCTGCATATTGCCAAGAAGCTGCTGTGCTCTGCCTCTCACTCTTATTAACAACTGTCTTACATTTTCCTCCCTCGGACTGTTTTCTCCATCTGGTCTCATTCAGTATGTATCCAGACTATGGGCTGCAAGGAGGAGAGGCCCTTGCATCCTTCTTGATAGTATGTGAAGCACTATGAGGTCCTGCCCTGGCTGGGGCCTCCAGGCACTGTCTCAGTGTAAATAATACATAAAAATAGACCAGCAGTGTAGCATTGATCAATAAAACCATGCAGAAACCTATCAGTGTTTTAGTATTGAATTGCTCTGCTTTCTACTATAAGGTTCCTGCACTAATCTGCTGTAATTTTCTGGATTAAATTACAGATCATACAAAGCCTTGTATCTATGGGCAGTGTGTAGGGAATGCTGTAATTGCTAAAATCAGGAAGTGGGCCAAAGATGATCTACAAGTATGTGGAAAAATGCATCTTTTGTGATGTTCAGGACTTTATCATTTTTATTTTGGAGACTTTCCAAGATTTAATAGCAAAAAAGCAACCAAAAAATTTGGAAGTGAAGCAGTCAGACCAAATTTCAGCTGCAGCAACACCTGCAGTAGCCCAGGCATTTGCAGAAGTTTCTTCTCTTGTGACACAGCACCAACTGCTTATGTTGTACCATGTTGGATTACATTAAGCAAAACAACTAAGTGATGCAGACAGCTTTTGAGGTGTGCAAGTCCAATATACAACAAAAATAAGTATTATTATCACCTGGACTGCTGAAGTTCGTCTGCCCTCAGAGCCTCACTAGACTATTTGCTGTGTACAAAGAGAATGAGTTGAAACTGATGAAAGAAATGAGCATGTTAGAGACCAAAGGTATACCTCAGAAATGACACAGGACTGTCTTCATTCAGCTTGGAGTTATGAAGGTGCAGCAATTTGCTCCTGCACATTAGAGGTAATTAATAGTTCCTTCCAATCAGTTTGATGGGATTGCTGAGGGGGGTTTGGAAGGTGGAAATGGACAAGTCCATGGCCACTGAGGATATGTTTCTTGTGGGAGTAAAGCATTGGACCTATAGCACCAATTCTCAGTTGCTTTTCAAGAGAAATTGAGAGCACTTTCAAACTGTTGATGCAATTAAGTTTGAAAGATCATTTTGTATAAGTCCTTTTCTAGTCAAAAGGGGATGCAAGTGCCAAGAACTGTGTGAGACGCCTAATTCTTACTGCATCAGACAAACTCGTGGCTCCCATTTTCAGTTTCTCCATACTAAACAAAGTCCTTGTGTTCAGCAGAAGTCTTTATAAATACAAGTAGGGAGGCTGAATCTTTGTTTTCCACAGATCCAAATAAACTCATGAAAAAGTTTCTACCATTGCTTTCAGGAAGAGTTAGGCAAACAGCAAGCAGCAAGAGAAGAGGTAAGCAGTCTCCATGCATATCATTCACACACACATTGGGAAAAGAATTCCCAGGTCATGAGTGGGCTCAAAATTAGAAGAGAAACATCCCCAAGGATTTTGGAATAAAAAAAAGAAAAGAAGTTGGAGAAGCTCTACTCTCAAAAATTGTTTAAAAAAACCTCAACAGCTGGTTGGCAGAAGGGCTGTTATTTGACGTAAAATACTGAAATTCTTTCTTCCAAGAGCCTTGCTGATTATTTTTTTATTTCAGTTTCTCTTTCACATGAATTAATTAAAATTAGGCATCTCATCTGAATATGACAAGAGATGCTGGCAATAATTTTGCTAGTTTCTTAACTGATCAATTATTAATCCCCTCATCTGAGCATGGGGTGGAAGAGAACAAGAGACTCATGACATACCTTCTTTCTTTGTCTGTAACCTTGCCATCTTAAAAGGTTATTCCCCATTTCCACTCTCATTTCAGCATAAGCCTCTGTCCTCAGTCCTGCAGATCAATTTCCAGCAAGCACAGCAGCACTGAATGTCAGATGTTTATAATAAATAAGCCAGTGCTGACTGCAGCTGAGACAGACTCCATGCGTGGGTCCTCTGCAAAGGGAAGAGGTGGTGACATGTGGCATGAGGGCTGTGACAAGCACTGGAGATCAGTAGTGTCCTCCTGTCACAGTCCTGTCTGCATGGCTTTTATGTCCTCTTTTCAGAAGTTGTTATCTCGTGGGAGGTGAGCTAAGCACATCTGTGAAGAAGTCAGTGAACTGCTCTGAAACCAGCAGCACCTTGCAGGAGGACACTTGTGTGCACCATAGTGGATATCAGCTCTCTGCTGTTCCTTTCCAGTTTTGTCAAAGCTTTTCTGAAAATGACTTCAGTGATCATAAAAAAACAGCTGATATTTTAGCCTAGCACAGTCTTTCTTCAAAAAAAAAAACCAACCCAGTTTAATTTCCAAAGATTTCACCTGTAATTTATCTGTCCACATGCTATCAAAACCTAAATGCTCTTCCTTTTTTGTTTTCTACCTGATGGCTGTGTTAGCCTGATTCTGATGTGTATTCACATTGCTGGAATATTTTGCAAGGTTTTGCCACGTCTTGTATTTTCCACAGGAATTACACAATGAAAGGCAGTATTTTTTAAGTGCCAGAACTCGAAGGGATGTTTTTCTGGCTCTGTCACTGGCTGATGGCTTTAGCGGCACATTTCCCTTGTGGGAGGAGGGACTCTGAAGGCAATCACAGGGGAGACAGATGAGTCCCATCTGTATTTGCAAGTGAAACAAGGCCAGAAGACTCTGTTGGCCTGCACTGGCCTGTGATGTTTGTTAGTGTGTTCACTGGACTGGTTTCTGCTCTTGTCAAAGAGCACATTTCCAAACTGCCTGATGCTGAGCTGGGGGGGATGCAAGGGCTCCCAGGAGACAATATGGATGAGACCCCTTGGTTTTGAAGGGAATTAGTGCTTAGCTGTATAGACAGGAGCTGCGCCAGGCTGCTTTGTCTCAGAGTCTGCAAATAGTGTCTGGCACATTTTATTTATTGCTCCAAACTTAGACCTGGGGTCTGGAAGCTCAAGTCTGAGATGCTCTAGGGGTAACTGTACCATATTCCTGTAATTACAAAGACTTTTCCTCCACCCATCTTCTGTTTGTTTTATCTTCCTACATGTAAGCTCATCAGGGAAGATATTGATACTTGCTCTTTATTTGTATTTAGTGCCATGTGGTCCTGAACTGCATAGATTTCAGTTCAAATAAAGGCAGTTGAATCTGTTCTTGCCTGTTTGCTTTCAGCTTGGAAAGTTTTCCCTGGCTATAATGTACTGTTAAGAAAGGAACAAAGCATAGCCTCTTAAGAACTGTAAAACCTGCCTCACTTTAGTGCTGGCTATTTAATTTTGTAGGCTTATGTCAGACCCTTAAGGTTAAAAATGTTTCTTTTCTTGTCTTGGCTTGAACAGCAAATGGAATGTTTCAAAGGGAAAAAAAAAGAGTCCATGTGAGGCAGGCCAGAGTGATGCAGCTTTGCCTGTTTTTCTTGATCTGAAACACTGTATTAGCTGGAGCACAAAATGGTCTGGCCACCTCAGTTTCCATCCCATTTTTGGATGGAATGTTGCTCACCAAACAAGAGCAGAAGCAATCATTTAGTTCTGAAAGGGAAGATTTTTGCTCATTTTCTTTGCAGCATTTTCTTAGACTTTTCTTCATCTCTTCCTTCTCCATGAACGCCCCCAAAGCAGCAGAGTAAATAATTTTGTCTTACAATGAACAAGACTCTGAGATGACAATGAGAAGTGGTGAATAAACTTTCCCTGTCTTACATGGGACAGACTTGAACTCTGCTGAAGGGGCCACATGCAGCAAGGTCAGGAGTGTGATGAAGTGTAAGTTTGGAAGGGGAATCTGCTGGAAAGATAGAATAACCCACTGAGTGATAAGTGCTGACAGACTGGCACCCTGGTGTTTGAAGTGCTTTTCCTTGCAGGAGAAGTATGTCTCTGATCCTGTTGTGTTATGGCCAGGCTCAGTCTGTTTTGAAAGCCTATACTTTCTTCACACAGAGACTCAGAAAGATCCAGGCCGAATGTGTTTTACAGAATCCTGCATTTTGGGCCATGGTTAAAGCCAAATTTTATAAATTTGATATGGTGAGATTTTTTCTTATTTATAACAATAATCATAAGCATATGTCAGTACATTTATATTATTATTATATGTTTACAATAATGTTTTTCTAATACTTCAACATTAAGTAACTGTTTAGTGTGCTAGTTCACAGAGAATAAAAGTATTAAGTTATGATTTCAAAGGAATGATAAAACAATAACACTGGGGAAGTTCAGTCATCTTAACAAATTGGGAGCATTATTCAATCTGTCCAGGCAGGCTCTTGCACGGTTCCTGTTCTTCTCTGTTTCTTTCCTGTGGGTTTAGCTTCAGAATGCTCCCAGTATGGCCACACAGGGAGACAAACTGAAATATGTGAGTGAGACCCAGAGTGGGAGGCAGAAGATTAAGTGTAATGTCCAGGGACCTTCCAGGAGAAAGCTGCTCTGCTCTTTACCCAAACCTCAGTGACAGAAGTAGTATCACAAGCTAGTTGGATGGTTTGACTAATATGAGCTTTAAAAAAAACCAGTAGTAATATGTTTTCAAGCCCTTGAATCTGTTTATTTCAGTCACATTTGCAAATGTATGTATATAAAAAGAACAGAATTACAAATTTTTTAAATGAAAAAGGTTTTCATTTACAAAGAAAGAAAAAGTGAGATTTTTTCTTTTTTTACCTTCAGTTTCTAATCTAGGACTGGGGTGTGTTCCCCATCCCATTTCCTGTATATCCAGGACAGCAATATTCTGCCACTTCCTCAGAAAACTTCTGGTACCTGACATGGCAGTTCTGTTGTCTAGTCTGATTTTTTGACAACCACTACTCAGAATGCTCTGATGCTTTGGAAGACAAGAGTAGGCAAGAGTGGAACCCTCAATAGTATAGAGGAATAATCAAGCCTTTTTTAACTACTTGAACACAGAGGGTATATCTGTATAGATAATTGAAAAAAACTGTTATTATTTTAAATAGTAATAATAAATCTCTAGACATATGATCTATCAGCTTTCAGTGATGTGCAGCCATGCTCCCCTCCATTGGGAACAGTGAGAGATAACTTAAAAGTGTTTTCATTATCAGGATCCCAGAAAGATCACTGTCTGCACTTCCATGCCCTCACACTTTCTGAGGTGTATGCTCTAGGCTGCACTTTTGGATCATGCAGTCATGCAAAGCAGAAAGCACATGTTCCTCAGGACTCCTGAGTCATTCCTGCAGAGGGTGGACACCGACTGAGAAAGACACCAACAAAGAAGAAACATTGTCTTCTTATTTTTAAACGAGCTGAGTTAAACATAGCCTTTATTTTTTCTCTGCTTCACAGTTTTACCATAAGAAGCAGGATCACATTGTTTTCCATCACATTCATTCCAGCTGTAATTTTTGCAGCTTTTCAGTTCTTGGCCATGTAATCTTCTCAATTCATTTATGATGAAATCCCTGTTGTGCAAACTGACATTTTTGTTCATTTCCTCTCACTGAGAATACCACTACAGGAAGGACATGTACACCTATCATCACTGACATACTTTTATGACTAAGTAGTAAAGGATAAGAACCTACTACACAATTATTGGAGGGATTTTTTACCTCCTACAGCAGAGGACCATGCTCAGATACAACAGGAGTGTTTGTGATTCTTCAGCAAAGGGCATTATGTAGTAATGGAGCAACTGCATGTAGATTTGGAACTGGAGAAACAAAATAAATTGTTCTAGTAATGTTTTTGTTGACTTTGGAAGCATTTATTTGGTCTGGGTATACTGAAATATATAACATGTCAGCACAGACCTGCATTTTTCCTGCTGTATAGAATCTGACCCTTAAACAGAGTAATGAGCAGGCACTGCACAACTCAGGCTGGTAGTTTCACCTGCCAGTTTCACCTGTTCCTCTCTGTTGGTTATGTGTGTAGCTTCAAGTCACCAGGCTGCCACTTTCTATTTTTCAGGTACCTGAATTGAGGTGAGTCTGAGCCTTTGTGATATTATCAAATATTTTTAAGCTAAAGTAACTAAAGACAAACTACTTTGATTCAAATTATCTGAATAAATGTGCTCGCTAATTGTTCTGTCAAAAGAATTTACAACTGGAACTAAGACAAGAAATAGAGTATTTGTGTACTAGTGACCACAAATGTCACCAGTATTTTAAAGGGTCATGGTGGTCATGATCATTTTCTACCTAATTTAGTGCAACTTCATGGAAATTAGTGGACATGCAGCAACATGTGCCTTACGGTTTCCTCTCTGCATTACTCTCATAGTGGAGACTTTGTTATGAATATTTGCTGTAAACCACTTCTACTTTCATTAAAAATGGGAAAATATTCTCAAAGTTAATTGCTGGGAAAAGTAAAAGGAAAATGAGAAATTAGATAATTGCTGTTTGCAGCTGTAAGCTTTTCTAAAGTATTGAACATAGTTACTGAGGAAAAATAATTGAATTTTCATTTTATCGTGTTTAGAAATTGCATGATCTCAAGAGGCTTGAAAACCTTCAAAGATACTGAACCCTGGCAATATTGTTACCATGGGTAATGGTATTTGTACTAGTTTATATATATGATCTAAGTAGATGTCTCTCTTGGAGGGGATAAATTAGTCTTCATTTTTAATGTAATGTTTGAGTCTTCAGAATTTATTTATCTAAATTAGATTCAGTACAAAGCTTTCATGTTTACTTCTGCAGCTCATTTGCTCAGGAGAATCAATTTACCTGATGGACACCTCTTGTGTGATGCCAGAGCTCTGTGCCTTTGTAGAGATCCAGTTCATCTTTGTGAAAACAGAGTGAGGCTGTCAGTGTGCAGTTGTTTAAAATAAGCTCCACACTTCACCGATGTGGTGGGTAAGATCATAGTTTACACATCTACACGGGATTTTAGAAGGAATTCATAGGGATTCCTGTGGGGCTTGACCTTGGTGACAGTGTTATTGACATAACTCATTTTCTTCTCTGTTGCACAATGGAAATCTAAAATGCATCCTTATTAAATAGTCTCTAATGAGCCTAAATAGTCGTTGTTGAGTTGTACAACTGTTACTACTACTTCCAATTTTTAAAAAAAAATTAAATGTCATTTATTAACAAAATTCCTATAAGGTAATTTTCTATGCAAGAAAATGAAACAACTATCATCATGTACAATTAAGAACTGTTTCTAACAGGAGATTATGAAATAAATTCCCTACTTTTGCTTGATGAGGAGTGTGAAAAGGAAAAAGGTAATGTGGGGATAATTCTGTTTTTCATTCTGACACTTCTGCTTACACAGTGGATAACAAATTACAAAAAGCTCTACAGAAACTGGAAACTACAATGTGGTTTTGCATTGTGACTCTTTATATTTTCTCAGTATTACACAGCATAAATTTAGGCACCATTTAAACAACAAATAAATTGCTAGTTAGTGACACTGCTCTTGTTTTTCCATTCTTGTGATTCTGAAGAATCACTAACTGTATTAAGAACATTATTTTGCAACAAACTTTGCAGGTCTCTAATTGATCACTATTTTGCTGACTTCTTCCTTTTACACCAAAAAAAGAACCACTGTCCTGCATTAAAAAAAAAAAAGAAAGAAGAAAAACATTGCATATCAGATTATTCTGGCTTAGTGTATTGAATGTGTTCCCAGAGATATGTCCAAGAATCTATCTTGTTGTACAGCGATAGTTTATAATTAAACTTCTTGTTCCCTGGAGGGCCCTAGTTTTGGCTTCTGAAAAGTGAAAATGCCATGTGATAGATGTGTCACTTTTTCACTTCAGATGAATGGAGCAAATGTCCAGATTTGCCTAAATTACTGCCCATGTGTAATCTTTAAAAATTAAAAAAAAACCAACAAAACAAAACAAAATGAAAAATCTAGCAGTTTGTTTATTTGAAGGAATTCTGCCAATATTTGGAAACAACATAAATGCAAGAACAAATGGTTATTTAATTATTTTAAAGCACTAGTATTTATTGGCCTATTGTTTGTGCTAAATTCAGCTGTTTTCACGATGTTTAGTCTTCTTAATACAAAACATAAATACACAGTTAATATCCTGAGGATTTTTAAAACAGATGTTGCCTTGTCAGGTGTCTTTCAGAACTGAGTTTGTTGTGACAGTTGTGTCAGAGTGTCTTTTGTTTGGGTATTGTTCCCTAGTCAGTTCACACAGGGTAAACACCTCAGCTATTTCCAACTCTTATTAAACCTGTTTTACCAAGCCCAAAGTGTTCCTCCCTTCCCCTCCTTTTGCAGGTGCCTCTTACAGGGATGCTCTGCAAAGTCCAGCCCAGCAGGGCTGGACAGGGCTGGCTGGTGGGTAAATCAAGATCCACAGCTTGGCTGATTGGGTCACTTACTGGTTTTGGGGACACATCAGCTCAGTACCTCAGTCACATCTGAGTTCCCAGCCTTGGCTGTGGCTGATGGCACGTCTCTGTCAGAAAGGCAGCACTGCCTTTTGGTCTCCTTCAGAAAGCTCTGCTTTTATTTTGAATGCTCTAATTAGTGGGATTAGTGCAAAGCATTTTACAGGCAACATCCTGCCTGGAACCATATGTTGGACAAGGCTGAGCTAGAAGATACACTCTGGGCAGGGGTTAGTCTGACACACAGGAAAGAAGAGGAGGGTTGTTGCAGAGTTTCGAAATTTTCTGTCCTCTAACTTGGAGATGAGACTGGACCAGATCCCAGTGAATGTACCCGGCAGTTCATTACTTGCTTCTAGAATAGGCTCTTCAAGAGTTCAGTTGATTTTTTGGTTGTTCTTTTGCTTTTTGGGCTTTTTTGTCCTCTGTCTTTGGGTACAACAGGGAGTCATACCTAAATACCTAGCTTTCTAAATTCAACATCACTTTAGAATTAGGTGCTTAACATGAGAACAGAGCTTTTGGGTCCCCTGGGTCCCCAGCTTGCAGGTATGCCTATTCCNCACAGAGCTTTTGGGTCCCCTGTGACTGATTGTGTCCTTGGATAACGCAGCCTGCCAGCTTGCAGGTATGCCTATTCCTGTTCAACTGTGGCTGTTTAGATACTGAATAATTTCAGTGCAATATAAGTGTTCCTTCAGTTTTAAGGAAGCCCCATCCCAATCCCTGTGGTACCACCATTTCATTCTTGCACCAGCCCACCAAGACACAGATGCAGTGATGGTTTGGGGCATCTCTTGCAGGAACAGATGATGGCCTCATCTGCTCAGGAGCCATTATCCTTTCTTGGTGTCACATTCCTTGTCATGTCCCTGTTCTTGGCCCCAGCCATCCCCCAGACCAGGGCTCACCCTTACAATGGCTCATTGCAGCTTCCAGAGCAGTGTCACCCAGTCCCTGTCCTTGCTGCCTTCCTCACCCTGTCGGGGGTACTCGTGACAGATGACAGCACTGTTTCCTAGCCTTCTGTCTGGGATTTCTGGCCATGCCTCTGCCCCAGATTTTGGCAATCAGCCTTGCACAGCGTGCTGAACTCTCCATGACCAGCTCGAGGGGTTTCTCAACTGCAGTGTCCTGTGCCACGGCACAAGAATCTGCCTCCAATTAGGCTGGGAGCACAGCTCCAGACACATGTGTTTGGTTCAGCAAATGCTATTTGTTTGCTGGATGATGATGTTTTTCTAAGCTTATGCTTTATTCATACCATGAGTGACATTTCTGCAAGAGGTGGGGTTGTGTCTCTGGGTCTTAGTTCTTTTCTGGTTTTGGAAATACACTTCAAACAGCTATAGCAGGGCACATTAGATAACCTATGTATGAGTAAAATTACAGTGATAACCAGGGGTTTATGAATTAAATTAAATAAATACAGACATTAGGTTTTAAAAACAATAGGGCTTTACTGCGATGAAAGGAATAATTTTGATTCAAGGATGGAATAGATCTTGTTTTTAAATTATATTTTAACAGTTTTGTGATTATCATTGTTGGATTACTCATGGCATTAAAATGCACACCATTTAAAATGAAAGGTAGAAATACAGATTTTTAAACATTTCATTTCATTACATTATTACCTCAGCTACAAGACAATTTCATATTTGCTCTGTTCCTCTTTGATCTCTAACAGATAGGAAACAGCCTTCAGTAGTGTCTCTTTATAATGTTTCTTTTTCAATATTCAATGTCTTGGACTAAATTGCTTCTATTGAAGATCTGCAGTGGCCCAAATGACTATATTTGAGCTCTGAATTTGTTGTATCTCTCTTCCTGTTTTTCTTTTGTCCTATTTTTAGATTAATAATGTGAGACTAGATAAGCTCAAGGAAAAAAAAAAGAAAATCTATTTCATCATGTTAACCCAATAATACTACTAGGCAGCATCAAACAAAAAAGCTGTGTGTTTCTCCAGAGCCCTGAGAGGAATACCATTTTTGAAACCTGGAGATTTATATTCCTGTGGGAATGTAAGTGATATCAAGGGCAGCAGATTTTGAGTGCAGCTGTAGTTATCATTAACAGAGATAACTATTTGAAGGATTTTTGATATTTCAGCCATGGATCATCAAGGGTCTCTTGTGTAGAATATGCCAACCAGGACATAGGTGACCATTGATTTTTGGCTATATAAAAAGAAAAAAAAAAGGAAGAAAACTTTTTAAATGCATTATGTTTTTAATATTTAAGAAGTTCATAGTAACCTGGAAACTCATACTCAGGTGCTGTGAATCACAAGAGTTTCTTGTGGAACAAAGCACAAGTATCTGTACTTTGTATGTCTGTATCTGAGTGTGCACAAGTTGCTTTTCTGTGAATCATGCATCTTTTATATCTTTAGATTGTTATGAACAGAAGAGCATTGAAACCACTTTAAAATGCCTTTTACATCGACAACCAGAATTTTGGATGAAATACATGGAAAAAATACAGAAATGTGAGCATTTCTGAGATTCTAGAGTTCCCATATTACCAAGTAGTAGAGTTTATAATCTCCGTATTTTAACTTTCCTTGTCCAGTAATATGGAATAGAAAAATAAGATTTTTATGTAGTGCCTAAAAGCCTAGAAAATAATTAGTTTGAAGTACTGCCTTCAGCTTTCATAAATTTCATGGTAAGTGAAGATTCATGACACTAAAGGAGGTGTTCAATAGCTGTGTGTGATTCACTAAAGGAGTTCCACTAGATTTTCTTTTTTCTCTTTTTTTTTTTTTTAATAACTTAAGCTGTGCTTTTGCCAAATACCAGTCTCAGAACTCTGCACCCTACACTCTGACAAGAGGCAGCAGTATAAAAGTGGTGGGAAGAGAGGCTCTAGCAATATATTTTCTCTTTTTGCCATTCTCCCAAGGCAAAACTTGGAGTCTCTCTGAAGCCATTTGCCAGTATTTGCGATTAATCTCCAGCCTACATCTACATATTAAAAATTTTTTTGAATTGTAGTCAATGGGTCATGTAAATAAGTCTGCTGTCCAGCCATTATTCATTAAGACACAATGCAACCAAATTGTATTGTGATTTTCCTATTGCAAAGTCTTGTCTTTTTTTTTAATTTACTAATATTTTATTTTTCTGGAAGCAGAGTGGATGCAGACAATGTACCTGCCAAAGTTAAAGAGACTGCAGACAGAGGTTCCAGTTTTTAAGTTTCAAGGGCTTTGTGTATTCAGATTCAGGCATTCTAACTTTGAACATGCAGATATCTTATAGCCATTTAATCTTGCAAAGACAAAAATCATATTGGCCTGGAGGAAAACATAGAACTGCACTCTAGAAGGCCATGAAAGAATGTCACTGCATTGAGCAGCTTAACCAGTTATCATACATCAGCTGAAGCGTTGTAATTGTCTGTCTATGCACTTGAGCTTGCCCAGAGTGAGGTAAACATTCATATGCTCCAGGGATTACTCATTAAATTAAGCATTCTGTTTTAGTACTGAGAAATCTCTGCTGCCCTTCGATTATTTTCTATTTAAATGACAAATTTCTTCTGCATAAGAGTAGTTTTAATTATGTGATTTGCTGTGTGTGTATGTTGGATGTTTTTCAATTGCTCATGCAGACAGTAGACAAACACATACATGTGTGAACACACAACATTTTCCCTACTATAATTTGGTATTTCTGGCACTTTGCAATAGTAGGGTGGGTCAAAGCCAAACTGTAGATGCCTCTGGAAAATCTTAAAAGTAGTTATAATTGAAAAAGGCGGTGTAGCTTTTCTGTTTTAAAACCTAAAAGACTTTTTTTTCCAGAAACTATAATGCTTTTCATCATTGTTTCAATATCAGCTTTTGATAAAGTCATTAAACTTTTGAATGTGTGTATTTTCAGAAACTACTCTGAAACTCATTAGGCAGTAACTAATGCCTTTACATTATTGTGATCCACTGCAGATACTAACTTAACTTGAAATTTGACTTTTGATAGATATAGTAAAAAGAATGAAATTATTCTGAATTAAAAGTAAATAAATATAACTAATTTGACTCTCTGGAATAATTCCAGCTTTTGATACTGGCTTTAAAATTTTGTTGTTGTTGTAAAATGAAAGGAACTTTTTTGATAGGACTTACTGTTGTAAGGACTTATTGTTAGATGTAACCATTGTAAGTATTTCCTACCCCTCATGATTCACTGTTGCTAAAGAAGTTGTGTTCTGACAGGCCTTTAAATTAATGCCTATGCCTGTATGAAGCACAAGTATGGGGTACATAAGGTACAATTGTTTAAGTATTTATATTTGTCTGCTGATGCACTAGAATCTAACAAACTCAAAGAAGGAATCCCTTTCATGAGCTGTAAATTTCAAGTTTTGACCTATTGACTTCATGAGAGTAAAAGTTCTCCAGTGGGAGTAAGATGTTCATCATGTCTTAACATAAAGTCCAGGAGTCAGCCTGGCTGGAATAAACAAGCAGCTCATCCAATCTGCCATTCTGGCACCAAGAGTGGGTAAGACCAGATGTTTCAACGGAAGGCATAAATCTTCACAATTTTACTGTTCTATATTGCAAGATGGCGTTTCTTACATAACTCACACTTTAAAGCATGAAAATTAATAGAGCTTATAACTCAATTTCCTCATAGTCAGTTTGTAGCATAAATCTTAGAGCACATTTCTTAAATTATTCAGTAATTATGAAAGCAGATTCTAAAGATACATTATCGACTAGAGCAAAAGTAAAGCCCTTCACGCCCATGCCGCCTTTATTAGAGTGAAAGTTGTGGATATGAGAAAACCTGGTCATATCAGTAAACTAAAAGTGAATTTTACTGCAGTGTGAGAGAGGCAAAGGGCCTTGTCAAAGAGAGACATGACAGATCTCCCTAACTGCTGGGTGCTGGGATGTCTTTTCCATCCTACCTGCCTGCAGGTATTCACCAGTTCATGGTAGCCCTTCTGCTACCAGTGTTGAGCCACTGATGGCTGTGAAACCTGAGAGGTTTTTCTTTCACTGATCTCAGCTCTGGTTTTACCCCACCCTTGTATTTGCCAGCCTTGGCAAATACTTTGTTGACTTCAACTTTGTTCAAAGCTGGTCCTGGATTCTCACCAAAGACTGGTTGTGAAATATTATATCTCATCTTGTGCAGTGACCATAACAAGACATTTTTCTTTGGCAGCGAACACTCATTAGAACTGATGACTACTATCACCTTCTTAACTTTCTCTGGACCAATTTTCACTTAATTTCCCACTCACTCCACGAGACAATTACACAAAATAAAATAATGAGGTAGCATGTGTAATGCAGCTAATGTTGAAACAGTTGGATGATCATCACAACGAAATCAGAATTTTCTTTTTTTTTTATTGCCCAGTGGGATCTCCTTTCTGGCTAATATTATGAAGGTGTTAGTGTATGGGGGGAAATTAATACATTATCACATTGCACTGCTGGTATTGGAAGTGGTTCTTCACACATTGGGTAGCAGACATATAAACTTGTTTGCCAAATGGTGTTGCAGATGCAAGAATTTTACAAGGGCTCAGAGAGATGCTGGAGAAGTACTTAAAAGTGATATCTACTTGGGGGTTGCAAAATAGACAGGCCACAATAGGCTCAGGAAATCTCCTGAGATGAAAATAGACAGAGAGGAGAAGGAGGATTAAGGGTAGGGAAATATCATATATAAATGTTCCATAATTATTCTTGCTGTTGAAAAGAGACTACTTGACTGGATGAGCCTTCAGTCTTGCCATTTCAAACATTTTTATATTCTTATTTAAATAACAAGGTGTTGTGTGAGAGGATTTTTCTGAAACAGGAAATGAATGCTGAAGATCTAGAAAACTCAGAATTGCTTAAATGTAGAGAATTAATAATATGTTTCATGATCCATATTGCTAAGGAAAGAAAATTGAGAGACAACTTTAATGCTGAAAGATCAAATGTGATTACTTTCTCAGTTACTGACTGCATAGGTTTGCAGTCTTGCCTTTTTAGCTTTTATATTTTATCTGAAATTACTGTGAGGAAGAGATCTTCATTGTTTTTGCAGTCATTTCTACTGGTATTTCTCCAAGTACATATAAAAGGCATTTTCTGGTTTAGATGCGTATCTCCTACATCCTACATGCTTCTTTCTAAACCTGCAGTAGAACTTAAGTTCCATAATTTGCACTATAGTACACATACACTATTGATAAAGAAAGAAAACCAGCTGTAGCACTTTGTCTGCTAAAGATATTCTTCAGAAAGCAGCTCCTTATGTGGAACAATTAAAAGAGTCATGGTCAAGTTACAGTTCATGAGTCAGTTTAGTGACTCATGATATTGAAATTTATTATGTACATAAGGCATTTGTTTTGATCTAGTTTTTTCATTTGTCTCATCCTTTGTTGGGGTTGGCTTTACATGCTGGATTCTTATCTTTTTATTGTTTTGTATTTTTTAATATTTGCACAAGCACTTCTGAAAAACAAGAGTGTGGCTGAGGTGCCTCTAAAGAAACAGAGATGCCAGGGCTTGAACGGACTTCTTGAATTCACTCACTCTGCATGTCATGACTACCAGAGCTGTATTATAACTTGTAAAAGTCACTAGAAACAGCTGACTTTCTTATCATCCATGAAATCTAAATTTGCATCTGGCAGAATTTTTGTTGCCAAAAACATTTAGAAAGAAAGTTCTGGTTATCATTGTTATTATTGCTGTTCTTAATTTTAGGATTAATGATGATGGTGAAAATTATAACTGTCCTTACTCCCAAAATTGCTCTACTTGATATTAAGAACAAAACTCTGCTGCAGTGTTTTTCTTTGCATATTTTAATGTTTTGACTGATACTATCAGCTACAAACTTTTATCAGCTGTCTGAAGTTACTCTGCTTGCTGATCATTAGCATGACTACAACCCATGAGCTTATAGTTACTCTGAAACCACTCAAGAATAACTTCTGTGAGAAGATATTTTTCCAGAAAGTCCATCTGTAAGAAAAACTGCTTTTTATGTCCTCCAAGTTTATTAGTGGTGTGAGACAATAACAATTTAACAATAATTTCAATAATTTTCTTGGTACAAGTTATTAGTCACCTTTGTTCTTTTGAGGTGATATTTTCAGTGGCTTTTCTCTTTTTTTTTTTTTTTTGGCATTAATTGCACTTCTGACACCATCTGGTTTAGTCAATTACAAGTCTCTAGAATAAAAAAAAACTCATAGTTTCCATGTATATCTCTGTGTTTTTCTTGGTCCAGAGAAATTGTGTGTTTCCTAGAAAGGGAGCTGTGAGACCCCAGCCCGTGTTGCACATTACACAGAAAGAATCTGTAATGAGCTCTTTCTGTGCCTCAGGAGGAGCACAAAGCAGCTGGAGTGGCACTGAGGGTCTAGACAGCCGAGCTCAGTGGGGATGGAGGATGGTCAGCACTACAGAGAAAATGTTCGATAGCTTGTCAATTCATGACCCTGAGGTCTGAGAGGCTTCCATTGCCTCAGACAAATGCTGATCCCCATTAATATGAATGGTTGAACTTCATTTGACATCAGTCAGTCCAGGGTCTGAGTGCAAGTACATTATTCCCCGTGCCATTAATGCAAGTCACATACCCCCGCTGAGCAGACAAGAGAAACAGAATTTTCAGTAGTCATTGTTGTTTTGCTTTGCTGCACTGTGTGGAGGTGGTTAATAGGTTTATTCCTCATGCTTGATTATCTTCAAAATATTTGTTGCATTTTATAGAGTTCATCTGCAAACTTCTGCTTGCTTCTTAAAACTGATATGCTGTGTCATGTATCCCATTTGACTGGGTAGAAAGAAGCATGTCATGGTTAAGATAGTGACACTGCTAATTAGCTGCTAGTATCTAATTCCACTCTTTTTTTCACTTCAATTCCTCCTAGAATATCTACTGAGTACATTTAGCATCAGCTTCCCCAGCTGAAATAGTAGGGACACATTTTCTTTGCAATGACTCAATGTATGTAGTAGTTACTGTGTATTTTAAGTTGAATGTATGAAAGGTACTATAGAAGTTTTGAGAACTATTCTAGTAGTATTTTATTTTTCTCTAGGCACAAGAATTTTGATTTTGCATTGTGATTTAAATAGACAATAACTAAAAATCAAGGCTTAAGTTGCTTAATTGGTTATCACATATCTCATTTTAGGGGTGGTTACCATTTAGTTTGCTGAAGGACCTAAAGACTCAGATTCCTTTTGAATAGCCAATATCTAGTTTTCCTGATGATTTATTCATAGCAGTTTGGTTTTTGCAATTCCTTGTGAGGAAACTGCCCTTCATAGGATCTGACTATGTAAGGTGGTTGTATAATGCATGCTCATTTGCTTAGATATATTTGTAAGCTCCAGCTGTGCCCATCATTTGCTAAATCTGTCATTGAAGGATTTTGTTTTAAATTCTGCCTGGCTTTGTTTTCAGATGTCTCTGAATTCCTTCCTGTGTTGAGTCACAGCTGTGAAAAGAGAAATCTCCCTCTTTAATTTAGGAGGTCAGTGGTTTAAAAGCTCTAAAGCCTGGTGGGGAATGGCTTAAGGAAGGTAGTTAATCATGGTGATCCCAAGGCTTCATAAACTTACACAAAGCTCATCTGACAGGAAGAATCCTGGATATCTTCAAACCATGGTTTCTTTGAGGAGTAGCTATTTTACCGGGGAGTGGAATCCTCTATGGAACAAGCACCTGTGGTGGGTCTTTGCCACCTGCTCAGCTGTGGCTATAGAAACACAACTCAAATCTTCTCCATCGCATCTCCTTTTCTGGCTAAGCCAGTGTGGAGCCCAAATTCTTTCAAGTAATTTTTCCCCCACAACATTGAGAAGTATTTAATGTGGTAACTGCAATGGCTTCCACTTCTTGGTGCCACTGGGAGATAATAGACTGGCAGGAAGGAGTTGCTGATCAGACAGAAAAGAGAGGTCAGCCTGGAATGTGCAGATGGTCTTGTGTGCTGGGGGAGCAGAAATCATTAGCGTGTTGCAGTGTTTTCTTTTGAGATTAATGTTAAATTTTCCTTTTGTAATGGTTTGTTCTTGTTATATCCCCCTATTTTGTTGCTTTTGTCCAAGTTGTACCCTCTCCTTCTTGTAGAATAATGTTCCTTGTTCCTCCTACCCCTGGTATCAATCCATCTCAGCTCCAGCCCCTTCTTAGTCTATCATTGTTACCCTGCCCCTTTCTCCTGAACCTTCCCTGTCCATCCCACATTGGGCCAATCCCTGATGGTTCCTCCCCTTTGGAGATCCCCTAAACCTGGAGGCCACATTGGCCCATGTGATCTATTTCCCCCCATAAGTCCCTCATGTTGTAAACCCTTCCTGTTGCACCTCCCCACTCTTTCCCCTATGGGTCAATGGTTTGTATCCTCCCCTGAGACCTCCCCCGTTTAAAAGCCCTGCCCACCCCTGTTCTGTGTTTTTCATTGCTGGGGCTTCTGAGGATTAAACAGCCTTGGAAACCATACAGGAGACCCTTCTGTGATGTTTATTCCAATCCTTGGCGCTGATACACCAGGTACTGTAGAGAGCAGCCTTGCTGCTTCTGGGTTTGGCAGCCCTGCCCCACCGCTACCCACACCCATCCTGGGCAGGGAGTGGGCGCACTCGATGCTGTCTGGGACAGAGCTAGTGGGATAAACTTATTTTCTCTGGCACTGTGTCAGGTGTGGTTTGGGTGTCAGCAGTTCATTCATTGGCATTTCTCGCCCAGCTTCTTCAAACTCGAGTGGGGGAATCTTGGAATAAATCTTCTTGTCTCATCAGTGCAGGAATTATTTCACATACCGTGTTAGTAATTTTGATACTCAGTCCTGTGATTAGTTTTCATGGGATGGACAAACCAGTACCACATGGGTGAACTATATACCTGGAAGCTGTAAGATACTGAATTAAGTTGTACAGCTAATGCAGTGCTGGCACATATGCTGTATGTACTCCACTTGTCCAATGCCAGTGTTGCTATTCTTGATGCAGTGGTTTATTATCTGCTTATGAATCAGTTCTTGAATTGCTACAGTTTTTGGACAGTTCCATAAGAGAACGGTGATCTTTTCTTCAGTCAGATTTTAATCATAAAGTAGTTAAGTTGTAAGCAGATCAGGTGGACATTGCCCTTATCAGAAAACTCTTTGGAGAGTAGAAAAAGTCATTTGAAGGCTGTCAGACATTTAAGTGGAAGGGTGCTAGATGTTGAGCAAGACCTTCAGTGTTTGTTTCAGTTCAGTTATTCATTTGTCCATTGACTGCTAACAGAATTAGAAAAATTAAGGTTGAAGGAGGCGTGAGGAAGTAATATAGTTTCATTTGTATTTCAAAGGATGGCTAACTTCAGCTTTGGATCAGATTGCTTAGAGTTATGTCCAGTCAAGCTTCAAATGTTTGCAAAGATGGAGAATCCACAACTTCTCTGAGCTCCTGTTTTAGTGTTGACAATCCTTGTAGGGAATGAAACCTCAGAACTCTCAAGATTGAGATTGCCTCATCATCTTAGGGGACAAATGACTACTGGGTAAAAAAATAATTACATCCTACCTTTTTAATATTGGTCTTCTGGTTATGGAAGCTAACTGGTTAACCATTGGAAAAATCTTTCATTTTTTTCAGTGAAATACTGATTCATCCTTGCACTCTATGTCCTCATTTTGTTCTCACAAAACAAAGGAAAGTTACTGTGGTTTTAAACTAAAGTGAAAGTATTTCTGTACTGAATGGAGGAGGCGATGCCTGAATTCTTAGTTTCTTTTTAGTATGGCTGTTTCAGATTCCAGGAACTGTCATGATAGCACCCTTCACAAAGCAGCTTAAAAATAGACCAGCAAAACAGTTACTGCACCAAATATAAATTGATTTCTGCTGTGACACAAACAGAAAGTTCTTTGTGGGTCTGATAGCAGCATGTTGTAACCCTTGAAAATGGTAAAATTGATGATCAGAGGACACAGGACTGTTAAAGTGTTGATAACCCGCTGTCTGAACTCACACTGTCAGTGTGCTATTCCTTATGCAGCTCTGTGAAGTTCTATATAGAAAATGAAACTGTGATTACTTGCAATTTCTGCAGTTTGCACGAGCACTTAAATCACAAATAAAACACTGGAAGAAATGATATATGAGTTCTGTATCTCACTGCAGGAGTTACAAGTTTGTTGTCCCTGTGGAGAAGGTTGGCTCTGTGACCAGGGGAATGTGGGAACTGGTCCTGACTGCTGGTGTGGCTTTATCCAAGGAATGTAATTTCCTATGGTAGCATTAAAAGAAATCCAGTTAACTCATAATGACAAGGATAGAGGGTAGAGAATAGAGGCATTAAAGCTTTTAAACTGCTCGGATGCTGTGATGATGAGTACCTGAGGGAAACCTTTCAAGAGGAATAGGTTCATATTGAATCAGTGACTTGTGTAAGCTCATGAGTGGGATCTGTTATAGAGGCTCTGCTGATTCCCTGCCACACATATTCCAAGTCCAAATGAAATCAAGTATTTAAAAAAGCCAGGAGAAAGCAAATGTGTTCAGCCTGACAATAAAATAACTGGGTTAATGGGCCAACAGAGATCACTGCTCTGCAGTGTACATGTTCATATGTGTATCACTTTACATTTTGGCTGCACAAAATGTTGATCTAAAATTAGTTGGACAATGGATAAAAAACCCCTTCTCCAATAGACTTCAAGCATATAGTCATGAATTATTAAATCAATTTGTTGAAAGTGTAAATTAAAATCCTTCCGGCATGTCTTTCCCTATAGTGTAGTTTATACATTAAATCTTGCAGACTGCTCTGTACAGAGTTCACTGACAGTGCATCAAATAATGAGGCCATACGTTGATGAAAGGAATTTTAGGAAAATATGTCATTGGATATACAGCAAACATATTTGATCAAAGCCTAGCTGCCATATGAAGTACACATTTTTTTAACCATTGCTATGCTGTATTAGCTTGAATGTTTTGAAAACTATAATTTGATTTTTACACAGCTGACAATAAACTAAATAGTACTGGCAGTTAAAAAAACATACTATAAGGATTTGTAAAGTAGAAATAATAGAAAAAAATGTTTAATTATATACAGATGCCAACTATAACATGCAGTTGCCTCTACTTAACATTTGTAGCATTCTGTTTTTATCTGAGAGTCTCATAGACTTTCGATACAGCTGGGGAATCTGTGAGTGCCTGCAAGCATTTAAGCAAAACTATGAACTATTTGGCAATACATTAATACTTACATCAGATAATCTAGCTACAAATTTTAGCACAGTAAAGCACTGACTGTGAAATGAAATAAACATTTTAAATATTTATGTAAATGTAAATCTTTGTTTCTTTATTTCTTTGTGCTTTAGGGAGAGTGTGTTTAGGGGTTGTTTTGGTTGAGTTTTTGATTTAGTAGAATCTGCTGGGTTGTGATTGTGTGCATGATCTGCAGGTTGTGCCTGCACACAGAGTTGGCTGGCTGGGGGTGCCTCTGGTGCGTGTATGGCTGAAATGTGTAATATATTGCTGTAATATATTGCAGTAGAGTGTGCAATAATAAAAAGGAAGAGCTCTAGGAGCTGGCTGAGGTCTGGACTATTTGGACTGAGGACACAAGAGCCCCCCCTACTCGCATCTGCAGCTGTATCCATGCAGGCTGCTCGCTGGCTGTACCCGTTCAGAGTATGCACTGTTACCCACCTTGCTGCTGCATTGTGCAGAGCAGTAAGTCTGCATTTGATAAATCATAGATTTTACCAGAGTGCTGCACGACCTTCCCATCAAGCTAGGTTTTTTACAAACATACGAAAGTCATGTTAGGGCAAGATCAAGTTAACTAATCTGTAGAATATCCCATTGCCACTACTTACTGGTAATGCCCAAAAATATCAGCCAGTTCAGACTTCTGGTCCCTGCTAGAGGACTGATGCTTCACTTCTGCATATATTGGAAGGTCTCCTATGAAAGGAAATAGCACAGAATGGTTTTTCCATAGCAAAACACTGGCAAGAATTCCTGGAGGTGAAAAAGAGACCGTAATCCTTCCTTTGTGTTGGCCAATGTAGGTTTATGTTTCTTCCAGCAGAAGAATGGTGGTTGCAGGGTGAGTGGTTTTGGTGGCTTGACAGTGCTGCCTGGGGTTAATTCAGGCTGCAGCAGGACAAATGCAATCTGCTGGAGTTTAAATGCTCAGGCAGGTCTCCCCAAAATTAGCATTTATTTTCTCTGATGGCCATCATGACATTTTTCTGGCTTTCTAGTATTTTCTCAAGAGCTGGCCAAGGCTGTTCCCCAGGCAAGGCTTCCTGCAAGTGTTGTCTCCCTGTCTCCTTTACTCAGGGCTGAGCCAAACCACCCCAAGTGCTGCAGGTGGTGACAGACATTTCAGAGGAAAATTCTCTGTCTCTCTTTGAAACCTCTCAGACGTCAGTACTTGGCAAAAAGTGGTTTCCATTCAGTCTACCTTTTCATTAATGTCTCTAGGAATTTTCACGCTACTGCCTTTTTCTTTTCTTGGATACCAAAGTTACAGAACTCATCTTAGAATCACTTTTCATAGCGTTAGTGGTTTTTTTTGGTCTGCTGGGGAAACACGCTGTACTTTAAATAATGTAACACTGAGGTTTGGCTTAGGGCTCCTTTTGATTCTTATGTGTTGCTAAATCTTGCCTTGAACTGCTTTCGTCTATGGCTTGTGTTTGGATTATTTTCTTTTTTTTTTTTATCTGTTGGTCAGACTTGTAGGGCATTCTCATGCCCTTCTAAATAAAGAGCCTATGGAAAGCTGTTATTATGGACGTAATACCTGAAGTCATAGTTCTTTCCCCAAAGAAAAGAAGAGACAAGAGAAAAAAGAATCCATAAGAGATACATATGCATTTAACTTTAGAGTGAAAGGATGTTGATATTTCTGTACAAAGATCCCAGCTGCATATCTGACTAGTGAGACATTTTTTTATGTGCCTACCTCCTCTTGGCAATGTCATTATCAGATGATGAGTTGTTTTCTATCCCATCCTTTTTTTTTGAACAATAGATACTGTGTTTTAGAAACAGTGTATAGAATACAAAAAGCTATGAGTTTATGATAATTTTTTTTTGAGGAGACACAATATACAAATCATTCATTAGAGAATTTAATTTGTTTTTTCATGAGTCTTGGATTTATGTGTTCCATGTCCAAAAGTTATAATGCCACAGATAAAATTACTCAGAATTACCATTTGTAATGATACATAACATGTCTCTGTGCATGACTGTCTATCTGCCACTTTCTGAAAAGATTACTTCTGTGTCTGTGTGAAATCTTTGGGTGTAATCCTGACCTCACTGTCATCGACCTGAAAAATATCCTGATAACTCTTGAGGACAAAGTGCTTGTTTCCTATGTGTATAATTTTAGGTGCCCAACAGTAAATTCTGTGGTCAGATAAGCTATTCAGAGCAATGTGATACAGACCAATCTGTAAATTTCTACCATTTCTATCAGTGTTTATCTCCAAACAGACTACATGCCTGTTAGAAATGCTGCCACCAGTAGATTTCCTTCAGAAAGATGCTGAAAAGTATGAAAAAATAAACAATATAAGAGAGTTCCTTCCTTCTTTTTCTCTCATGTTTCACTCTGTTAGTCACTATTTTTACTTGAGGTTGAGTTATCTCAACAAAAAATCCAGTGTAATCCTCAAATGTATTTTCTCTCTCTGTTGGAGAGCTTTATTTATTATCAGATGGTTCTTTGCAATAAATCCAGATTTTTTGCTGACTCTTTGTTCCCTCAGTTACAATCTCATTGTCTCTCAGACCCTTCATTTTTCTTTGCTCTATTTGGTTCTTCTCAAGTGTGAATCAGAGCAATGATTTTTCTTGCCAGGTTATTGGTGTTGAATGCATAGTGTGTAAATCCTGTGAGTAGCTCAGTAAAAGTTAAAGCCTTTTTTTATAAAACTCAGTGTAGTTGGGTTATGCTTCCTATGAGTCTTTACTAATCATTTGGGTATTTAACAATAGTGAAGACTGCTCTATGGCCAAACCTCATCTAAACCGGGTATACTAAACCCAGTGATTTAAGCAGAACAAAATGAAAAGAAAATCACCTACTGTAGGTTTACATAATGTTTTTTTAATGTACCATTGTCTTTTTATTCATTAATTTCTCCTGGTGTTGGAAAGTGAGATAATGCTGATTTGGGGTTTGTGAAAAAGCAGTGTTTTTCTGCATCCTGAAAGAGAACATTTTCTGGACTATAAACACCACAAAACCTATTTAATAAGTAAGAGATTAGTAGTGAATAATACTGTTTCCCAGTTCTTGGATGGAGCTAGCTTTAACTGAGATTTCACAATGAAGAGAAAAGCATCATCTGCCAAATAATAAACAGACCATCTATCTAAGGGGTACAAGAACATAGTTTCATTGTGCTCTGGATAAATGTCATCTTTGTTATTGCAGAACTAAGTTAAGAATGTTAAGTAAGTCTAAAGATGTAATTTTACTTTTAGTCTGTTTGATTTTCTAAGTTACTGATCTGAGTTATGTATGCTTAGCGTTTTCCCTCCTATTATCAAAAACAATTCAATATCCAGTTCATGATTATATTACAGTTTTGAACCACACGTCAGACAACCACGGTAATTTTTCTTTTGGAATTTGTATGATAATTTCAAGGTGAGACGTCTACATAATACATTGGACACATATATCTGTACACTTGTACGTAATGTGCTTTAAATTTGTGTGCATAGATAAAGTACACATACTTAATAAAAAGATGATAAAGAGATGATGTACCTTTCAATAAATTTGGATTGTAGGTGGGGCAATTATTTTTTCTTCTAGTGGCTGGTTTGTTTTAAATCTTTTAAAGCATTATGCTTGTCTGACAGGCCACTCATGCTATTTTGTTAATTTCTGGAAGGACATCTTTTGCTCTCTTCTGACTCCATAGACCAAAATAAAATAAAACCTCAAGATCTCAAACAAGGATAGACCAGGAGAAGAAAGAAAAACTCTTGCATCAGTGATGGAAAATTACATATTGAAGCTACATGGCCTAGGCAACTTATTAATTTGCTTTATAATGAATTTATAAGCTTATAGTGACTAGATTGCTCTAGATTTTCTGTTGTCACAATTTACAACATTGCTATTAGATTCACTAAAACCAAGCCATAACTCTTTATTGGAATATAAAAATTTGAAATTTAAAATGGCTTTGAAAAACGATTGCTGCACACAGGTTTTAAATTAGCCTCCAATTCTATAAAGATTTTTTTAATGGAATTTACCTAGAGTTTCATGAATACTGTTTAAAAAATGTGTGTTTGCAGATGGGTCACAGTCATTTCATGAAGCTCTGGACTTCATGACGCCAGGGGAGGTCAGAAACTACACAGTATTTGTGAATGCAAGATTTTGCATTTAGAGGGGTTTGAGCTGAAAAAGCTCCCATAAGCACAGAGCTCCTTACTGTCTGTGTGTTTGAGTAGGCTGAAGAGCTCTGTTTATTGCCACAAAGGGCCTGGAATAAATTATGTTTAGTAAATTGGCTCCAGGTTTTCTTGTTTCAGACAGTAGCTTCGGAGCAATCTGTTTTATAGGCTCCACTAAATGTGACCAATTGCAGGGAGGTGACACCTCGTTTCAGGGGTGTGACATCACGTATGTGCCAGCCAGGCCCAGCCCCTCTCTCTGTCAGGATGGCAGGGCACCAGCAGTTCAACTTTCTGTCCTTTGGCAGCTTAACCTGCAGCCCGTTCTGAATTTATGGGCCCCTCTGGGAGGTCCTAGCAGGATGGAGCCCGGCTGCTCAGCCCCTCCTTGTCCGTGTGCCTCCCGCCCCTGTGAGGGGCAAAGAAAAGCTCCTTTATGCCTCTGGAAATGCCCTTTTTAGCGAGGTGTGTGCATGGCTTCCTTCCCTGGTCGGTATTGCAGGTGATAATTAACACAGCACAGTGCTATTTCCTAGCTGAAGCCAAGGTGGAAAAGCAGCTTTAGCCTCGTCATTTTTCTTTTCAGGCTCTTTTTCCTCATTTATTTTGGATCTGTTCATGGTGAGGAAGTTTTAGAAATGTGTTGGTCCTTAGCTAAAGTATCAAAGAACTAAACAAACCAGTAACTTTTCCTTCTCTGACCAAATTCTTCTTACTTTTGAGGGGAGGAAAGAACGGGGGAGTCAAATTTGCTTTTAGGTTTTATGTTTTATTTCTGCTCGTGGGACTGTTTGCCTCTGATCAGTGTGACTTGTGGGTCTTTTCAGCACAGGACACTGATTGACGTTGCATGTGTTACAGAGAGGAAGGATATTTCCTGGGGATTAATGGCAAGTTACTTGGCCTTAAGTTCATTAACCTGAGCTAGACTGTTGGAAGGACTCTGTGTGGAAGCTGGAATTGTATTAGAGGATCATCATAAACTAAAAATATATGTGACAATCTGGCCAGATTGCAATGAATCTAAAGACAGGACAGGGTTGGCTCAGGCTCACAGAGCAGCTGCCTCCAGTGTAAACTAAGCGCCTTGTGAAAGCAAATGGTTTTTCACAGACATTATTCAAATAAAAGGGAAAAGGGAAAATAAAAAATAAAAAAAAAGGAAGGTTCCCATTAGCAAAAAGAGCCTAAATGAAAAAGTGAGGTTGTGAGCGATGGACAAAGTGTTGATTCTCAATCAGTTCAGCAAATGACAGTGCATTGACACAACTCATTTTTTAGTCAAATTTAGTCTTGATTCTTCACAGTAATTTGCCTCAAGAAAATGAGCCCCAAATCCTTTGGTGAATTCCCTGTTGGCTGAGGCCCAGACCTTCAGGCCATGACTTCTCAACATACTTGCAGTGAGACTGGCTCCTTAATTGCTTCTTTTTGAAGTATGGTTTGTCACTATCATCCTGCCGAAGATGAACAGGCCTGGTGTCTCATCTTCATATATTCTTCCCCCTCTTCCCCTCCCCTTCTTTTCCCCTTCTTCCCCCTAAATAAGTTTCTTAAAGGCAATTTAACCTTGAGATAGTCTAATCCACATCAGTCCTTCATGGTCCACCCTCAAATCGATGTGTTGGCACAGAAGAAGTAAGGATCTTCTCTTAGGGTCTCATACTGTAATAAAGGGAATGAAAAGATGGAGCAGGCCTTTCATGTTTGTCTGTTTTCTCTCTATGTCATCTCATGAACATGTACTCACGCTTGGCCAAGAGTAGTGCATTCAGACACTGAATGTGAGTGTTGAAGAGGGGACTGAGAAGAACGAAGCTCAGTGTGTTGCAATAGGACCTATGCTTTAGGCCTTTCACAAATTGTTTCTCTCTTTCTCCTTCACCATTGAACTCTTCTTGCACATTTCCTTGTATTTTACTATTGACAGATGGTTCTGGAGGCTAAGAAAGCCCAAGTTTCATCTGAGAGAGATTTCCTCTGTCAGAGAGAACTGTTTCCATCCTTTCATGCCAGGAAGGATGAACTTCCTCCATCAGGAGGTGCTGAATTGGTTCTGGGTGCTGCTGTAGCTCACAAAGTTGCCTGACCCAGGAGCTCAAATGCCAGCCCAGGGGCCACAAGCTGTGCTGCATCTCATGGGCTTGTAAGGAACTTCTCCTTTGATGTCTATGCAAGTGCTGGCTGATATGGGCACTAGGATTGCTCTTTTAATCAGGCAGTTCCAGTACCTTTCAGAAAAGAATTTCCATGGCAAGTCATGAACCATTAATCTCTTGACTAACCATAACATTTCCTTACTCCTTGGTTTTACAGCATTACTCAAACACTGATATTTGTCATTTCACCAGCCATCTCCCTTGACCTCTAGCATCATGCACTTGCAGGAGGAAGGATCTGGTATTACAAATATTTTCATACTCTGATCTCTGTGATTTATTAACCATCAAGTTTTGCCTTCAGATCTCAAGATGCCATTTCAAATAATGTCATGTGCAAAAGTGGAGTTACTGGGCAAAATAGATCCTTGATAGCTGGGTACAGAGGATGCCAGGATTGCTGTTGCTGTTTTCTTTTCAGCTACTGTGCTAGCTGTGTGACCTTGAGAAAATAGGTTTGCTGCAGCATTATGGTTCCGTTTTACATAGGGAAAATAAGGACAGTGATAATTACTTTCATTTGTAAAATACTTCAAGATTTATGAAATATGAATGACACTTATTAAGTGAAAAGTGCTGCAAAGCTGGCTTACTTGCACGCTATGCTAACAAAATCTCGTATCAGCCTACTGACCCCAGCCTGAAACACTTACTAAAGTTTAGAGGACATTTTGGTGGATGAGTTTAGGCAGTTATTCTGCTGGAAATATCATACTGAAAGTGCTTTTAAATCCATCATCCTCATTGACTTTTTCTATTAAAACTAAACACTAGATAGAACTGCTTGTTCTATCCAATTTTTTTAGTTTATTTATGAAAGTTTTGATGTGTATGTACTCATTGTTAATTCCACTTGTACCCCTATGGCATCTGAGACATTACAGTTCATTCTAGTCATAGCATAAACATACAATAGCTGTTGTACTGAGATAAAAATAGCTGTAAAACATTGAGATATCCAGTGGACTGGCATGAACTAAGAAGTTACATGATCACTTTTGAATGGCAAATGTTCTTTTTGTGGATACTGCATTAATTTAATTTGTACTTAAACTTCAGCTATGCTAGACAATAGTGTTTGAAAAGTTTACATATTTTTCCAATATCAAAATGTGTAAATTTAGTATTAAATAAACAAAACATTTTTACTTGTTCTAGAGGAAAAAATACTTTTGTAGCAAATAAATTAAATGACCTGCTTTTTAGAGATAGGTCTGGCTTGCTTACAGAATTATTATTTATGCAGTAATGCAGGTCTACAGATGTTTTCCTTTTTTTCTTCCAGATAAAACTTGGGTTGTTTGAAAAGTGGGGAGATATTTCACCATAGTGCAAAAGAAGATACAGAAGGATAGAGCAGAATGACAGCTTTGCAAGTGCCACATGCTGGCAGCCTGCTGTTTTTAGTGATGCTGTCCCTTCCAGTCACTGGAACATCAAAACAAAATATCCCAAGACTGAAGCTTTCCTATAAAGGTAAACTCTTCATTATTTTTTCTGATTCTGCCACTTCTGTTTTGATGTGATGTTGCCATCAGTTCATTTGTATTACTTACCAGGAAAGCAAAACAATGTCCCAGAAATATGTAATAGAAACCTTAAGGATGGATGAATTCTGCCTAAGGACGGTATTAAATTCTGGGTTTTTTTTGTTGTGTAGGGGCACACATTTCAGAAATATAACTCTCTTTTTAAATTAGTGTTTCTGTTTGCTCCAAAAGGATGTTAACAGACTACATAAAGTAGAGGGGAGTGGTACTTGAAACACTCTGAGGTGCATTAGAGACATTTCCATGTTGCTAGTGGGGAAGATTTTGAGATGTGGAGAAGATTCTCACCTTCCTAGAGCACCATAGAAAGTCAAGAGAGCTGCCTCAGGTGTTTCAAGGGGACTGATGTTTATTTTTATAATCTTTTTTCTATCACTAATTTGGTATATTAAACTCTTCATATGTGGTTTATTTTCGCCTGGCCTGTTTGGATCATAAAAGCATGTTTCTCTGTGGAATTTCTTAGTCTTGTGTGAAGTTCATTGAGAAGGGTACCGTCTGAGAGGTTCCAACACAGACATATTTATGTATTATTGGGGAATTTTTTAAAGAAGGTAGATTTTCTGTTGCTTTGAATGGACAGTGTGTCTCCACAGTCACAGGGACGATGTCACTGATGCTGTCTGTCTTCTTTAGCTAAAACAAATGCTCTCCAGTTAATTATATTTCAGTTATGTCAGCACCCCGCCCTTATGGGAGCTATTTCTGCTCTGTTTTTCAAACTTATGTCTTCCTATGCATTGCAGAATTGCACTCAGGATGGTGTGATGGGACAGGCCATAAAGCCTTCATCAAGGCTTATGATATGTTTATCATGAGTTTAACACCCAGAGGAATTTATTGAGTAAGCAGAATGACATGCTATTTATTTACAAGCTTCTCTTTTGCTAGATTTGCATGCCACTGTGCATGGTATTCCACTGTGTGTAGATGTGTTTGGATGTGTTTGTGTGAGAGGGACGGAGGAAGCAAGATCAAGGGATCTTGACAACATTTTTATAAATTCAGGAAACAGTTGCACTCACTGAAGCCAATGAATACAGAAACTGAAAGACCTGACATGAGTTATGAAAGTTAGCAGTAAAACCCTCCTAACATGCAGCCAGCCTTCTCACAACGAGGCCTTTTGAGATAATTCCCAAAAGCAGCATATACCATATGGCAATGGCATTTATTGTGGATTTGACACTCACGATTAGTGAATTCCTCTCAACTTCAAACGCAGATAGCCTTTGGCAAAATCCTGATGGATGCATTTGGCAGGTAAAGTGGGGGGAGAAAGAAAAATTATTGAGGTCAACACAGAGAAAAAAGAAATGGCTGAAATCTTAGTTTAAAATAGTGGCAGAGACCTGCTGGGAGCGGTTGGGAAAATGCCTGAGCTCGTTTAAAAAGACAATGAGCAGATGATTGATATTTAGGCCCTGACCCAAACTTTTATTAGCAACTTTATAAACCTTTCAGTTTGGCTTGGGGATACAGTTTCCTGTCCAAACTTATCCACCTATATCCCTGTAGGGGGGGAAAATCAACAACAGATACAGATGCAAAATAGCACATAAATCTTAATTTGGAGAGCTGTGATGGAACTGAAAAGCTAGAAGAAAGAGAATTACAAGAATTTATTGTGCCTTGTCTTACCTTTTTGGGGGGTGGAAGATGTGTATTTTTCCTCATGGAACAAGAAAAAAATTACTGCTGTTTTTTCACACTTACGTATTGTAAACTATTTTAGTATGGCTTATCATAATTAAACCGTATTTTTGTTGTTGATTACAGGATGTCAGATGTACTGAATATTTAATAAAGTTGCCAGAATTAAGTCTACCTTCCTTCCCCTCAAGTGTTTCAGACAGAATAATTCCAAGGTTTCTACAAGTAAGATGTAGGAGAAATGAACTGTCTCGCCAGTTCTCATAAAATTGTTAGTCATGTCACTGACAAGTTCTGGCATCTCTGTTCTTTGGAATTAAGACTCGAAATACCATGAGGAGGAGAATACAGGGTTCTTTCCCTTATTTGTGGAAAATATATGAAAACTGGCTGCATCAGGCAGTTCCATAAACCTGGTCACACACACGTCTTTGAAGGGAAGGTTTCATTCCCTTCAAGGTGCAGTGTGTTTATGGCATAGGTCCATCTTCCCAGAAGAGCTGAGCATTTTCTGGGGCAGGAGAGCTGAAAGTAAACAGGGGTTTGCTCTGCAGTTACTGAATCTCCCAGCTGCATCAGTCAGTGGTGGATGAGGGAAGAGGGAAAGGGTGGGGTAGTTAAAGATGCAAGAGTGTTTCAATAAACCATAGCATGTCACAGCTCATTTGTATTCAGACAGTAATTAAAATGTTTAGACCTTCCCTTAATGGCAGTTACAGGTTTTCGTCTTCTCTGGGTTCTCATCTTAAAGGAGTGTGAATCTGTGCTGGAAATGTTAAGATATTCCAGTGAGTGATGTGGGGATCAATGCAATGTCATATGATGGATCTCCTTTATTGTTTGCCCAGTCTAAAAATGTCTTCTAAAAAATTGTGCATGTATAAAACTAAAACTACGCACAATTCAATTGAAATATGTTATAATACAGAATTAAAGTCATATATTCTCCACCTGTGTTAATATAATACACTATGATCTTTAATCACATATCTCATTCTTTATTCCCACATTTCCCCTGATCCATTAGTTGAAAAATTCTCTTCTTCACTTAACTTTGAGATATTGGTTCATGTCATTACTATCCCAGAAAATGTCGCTGCTCTTGTGATGTTTTTAGGGTGCTCTCACTGCATAGACGTTACTTAATCTATGTATCCTACAAACTTCTACAAATTTTATTATTCTGTTATAGTTTTAATATTTGGAGGAGGTAACAACCTTGTCTTTCAAAAGAAGTCTGCCATATTTAGAAAACCAGGGGATGATTTTTTGAGTAATATTCCTTATTTAAATACTCTTTGTCTAGCATTGCTTTCAATCCAAGAGAAACATTGTGTATTTATCACTCATTTTCATGCAGCTGGAGATAACCTGTGACCTTCATCCAAACTCCTCAAGCACAGAAGTGATGTTCAGTTTCCCTAAGCAGCACATCCACATTGTCTGCTGCCTCATTTAACATCCTCATTCCAATCTCTAGAGCAGATGCAGAAGGTTTTCATATACCAGGCTGATTCATTAATGTCATTTTCATGACAGTATCGGTTTTGTTACTAAACAATGGCAAGGTCTGTGTCCTGATTCAGGTATTTCTAATTCATACAGTGTAGACAGTCTTGTTTCTGTCTATCTTCTGAGTAATAGTATTTTTAAGTTTGTTGAGAGGTATTTCCATACATATTTTCTGTGTGTTTCTCTAGCTTCTACTTTATAGGGAAAAGTAGTAATCACTAAACCAGAAGATTGATTGCCTTCTAAGGAAAAGAAAAAAAAAAATTACACTTTTTTTCAATTTGTGGCTATCCTAAAATTTCCCTGCAGAAATGCAGATTCCTAATTGCAAATTTAACCCTATTGATTTGATTTACTTTGCTGCTTTTCATGGACAACTTAAAATGTAGTTTTTATTCTCATTTGTAAGATAAATGCATTTATTTTAACTAAAGTGTGCACCCTGGTTTATTGGCTGAGGGGGATGGCCCAGCCCAGATTTGGACGTTGTCACCAGTGACATCCACAAACATGTATCATTCCCATGTGGGAATGTGGCCATGCCCCAGAGTAAGCCATGCTTGCTGTCAACAGCAGTGACTTGGTCAGAGGACCAGGAATCCTGCATTGTGACGCAGTACATAGGAGAAAGCACCACTGAAGGCAACCTTTGGCTTTTAAAACGGGATTAACTTAGCACGGTTAAAAGCAACTATGGTAGTAATTTAAATCTAATAAACAAGAGCGTTATTCTCAGCTGATGTGTTTTCCTCCACATTGAATGAATTAAGATGCAGTCTCACTCCTGCTGAAATCATGGCAAGAGTTTGGCCACTGAAGTAAATTGAAGCAAGATCAAATTCACACTCCTCACTTTTTTCATCTTACATAAGTAAACTAAAGACAGGCAGTTCTTTTCTCCTCTGCTGAAGGATGACAGTGTTAAATCATCAGCTCCTCATGGAAATTAGCCATGTTTAAGGATTGTTTAGTTTCATGCAGTGTTTTGCACACAGGATTTTCTTCCCCCTAAGAGTGATCCATTCTTTAAAAATGGTGAAAAAGCAAACAGGGAGCATTCTGGTGCCAGGAATTCTTTTGAAAATGTAACTGGATGAGTACACTTGCTTAATGTTCAAAAATGGTCCTTTGAACATGCTATTTTACAATATCAGGCATTCTGTTCTCTATATTGTTTTTGCTTTAAACCTGTTTCATTTTATGAGATGAAGTGCTTAATGATGAGATGCTTAACTGTTGCATCAGAGCAGTTAGTTTGTTAAGTTTCAGTACAGTTGGCTTATTTCCATGTCATGCATCATTTAATATATATATAAAAGATAGTTAACATTGTACAGCTCCTTGAGCCTCACTTAAACTGTCTGTGACACTACAGTAATCCCAGTACCCTGACGGGGTGTTGCACAATTATAACTGGTTGGAATGTGGTAAGCTGGTGATGTATAAGAGAGCCTAGAAATGAGTTTGCGTTTTGCAGCTGTGCTTGCTCTGCTGGAAGAGGAAGTAAAACCAGAAGAAAACCTGTTCATGTGGTAGTATCAGTAGCTGTAAATCTGAATGCTTATGAAAATCAAGGAAAATGTGCTGAGTGAGGAAGTGTTGTTTTTCCCTTGCTTGTTATTTAATTAATTTTTGATGGTTTGTTATTTCTCAGAAAAATCTATCTCAGATTCCTTTGTGGAAAAACATGAAGTGTTTATGTGAGAGTGAAGATGCGAGTACTGGATGATTGTATAGTTATGCAAAAGCCTTTGCCTGTTTTGTCTCAGAAATACTTTCTGGAGGCAGTGATCACTGAGACTTAAAATATACCCTAGCTTGAAGATGGATGGGCACTGCTGTCCGTGCAAGGAAAGTCTCTTGTATATGCAGTAAAATAAATATAAATGTGAAGGCACTTAGTAATGGGAAAACCAGCAAATTTCTTACAGACATTTTTTTCCTTTTTTAAGCTGGTGAACTTGAAGGTCAGATCCAACTATATGTTGCATTTTCTGTCATATAATTATCATATATATAATGTCCTGGAGAGCAGGCTCCAGTCACTGACATCAACAGTTTACATAGCAGTTGAACTAAGAATAACCTTGGAGAACTGACCCATATCAGCCTCTTAAGAGTATAAACTGTAGCCTACAACAGTTTTTGTTTTTTCATGGTCACAGAAGGGCCTCAATTGAAGAAAAGAAGAATTGTGTTCAAAAAATACGAAACTATTCTGCTCAATATTCACTTCATTAAATCTTGGAGGATGAGAGAAAACAAAACTCATAGAGTTATACTTAGCAAAGAATTTTTGCTCCTTTGCAAAAAGAAGAATGGGACAACATGAGAAACAACATCCCTAGAAGAATGTGGGGAAGATACACGGAAGGTGGCATCAGCTCAGGAGGGGATTCAAAACGCTTTCTGTGACTGTTTTTACTAATGATATCTGTTAAGCAAATCCAATTCAGAGCAGTTTCAGAAATCCCAATACTGTTGACCTGTGCACTAATGGGAGGGCATGATCCACCTGACATCAGGGTCTGTCTAGCAGTGGACATCTGTGGTCACTATGCAGGTATTCGAGTCACATTCTGTTTCCCTTTCCTCCCTCCTCATTTCTGAAGTTCCATTTATAGATAAATTCACCAAAGATGGGCTAAGAAGTGTAATCTCTTCTGTACTCACAGTACTTTGGAGGCAAATACACAATGAGATAGCATTATATACACAATAGAAAGAAACAAGTTCCTTTATCAGT